>JAZKJV010009306.1:0-600000 GCA_037367405.1 Ottelia alismoides
TCTGATGAGTTCGTGAAGAGGTGTACTGACTGTCAGAGGATGGGCACTTGTGGACAGCGTGATATGATGCCGATGCAGCCCATTCACTTCTGTAAGGTTTTTGACGCATGGGGCATCGATTTCATGGGTCCATTCCCTAAGAGTCAGGGATTTGAGTACATTCTGTTGGCCGTAGATTATGTTAGTCGTTGGGTTGAGGCTATCCCCGCCCGAGCCGCTGATGCAAGGACTGTTTGCAGATTTTTGAGGAAGCATATCATCACGCGGTTCGGGGTTCCACGAGTTCTTATTTCTGATGGGGGGTCTCATTTTATCAACGACCAGGTGAAGGCACTTGCTAGCGAGTTCGGCATAGATCATCGTGTTGCTACACCTTACCATCCACAGACGAATGGTCTAGCTGAGGTGTCGAATAGGGAGATCAAGAATATTCTGCAGAAAGTCGTCCGCCCTGACCGAAAGAATTGGTCACAGCTTTTGGACTCGGTCTTGTGGGCATATCGGACGTCTTTCAAGACTCCATTGGGTACATCTCCCTTTCGCCTCGTTTATGGCAAGCCATGCCATCTACCTGTTGAGCTGAGGCACAAGTCACTTTGGGCAGTCACAGATATTCTTATGGATCCAGATGGTATAGGAGACCAGAGGAGGGCAGAGTTAGCTGCCCTGGAGGAGCTTAGAGATGCAGCTTTCTCAAGCAGCCTACATTATAAGGAGAAAGTCAAGGAGTGGCATGATTCTCATATCAGCCACAAGCATTTTGAGATTGGACAGAGAGTATGGCTGTTTGATGCGAGACTTAGATTATTTCCAGGGAAGCTACAGAGCAAATGGAAGGGACCTTTTCTCGTCAGAAAGGTGCACGACAATGGTAGTATTGATATATCCGAGTTGTCTTCTGAGAGCACCTTTCGAGTGAACGGCCAGCGGCTCAAGCCATATCTAGATCATGAGCCGCGGGACGTTATTATTTGTGCCCCTATTCATTTTGCGTGAGATGTGGTCTTTTGACTCACATCTTTTGCATCTCACGCCTGATGTTCACTATTCCTCCGCCTGTATAGATCCAGTTGTCCATATCATTCTATTCTTTAGTCCCACATCCCTTTCCTCATTTTATGATTATGCTATACTTAGGGTGTACTTTACCCTAAGTATAGGGGGGATGTAGGACCTGCGGGTGGTCTTTTCATTCTTTCTGCCCCTGTTTTGCTGCCTATACTTAGGGATATTTTACCCTAAGTATAGGGGGGGCAGATTCTGTATCTTCTTCACTCGGCTTTCCCTTCATGTACAGCTTGCTATACTTAGGATTAGTTAATCCTAAGTATAGGGGGAAACCACCGAGTTCCTCTCATTCTATTCATTTATTCGTTCATGTACTTATCCATTCCTTTTCACTTCCCTTTTACTAAGCACGAGTTATGTCTTCTTCATCGCTCTTGATCACTCTGAGGACATCGCTCGAGCTAAGTATAGGGGGGGTGTGTATATATTTCATATATACTTTAGCCATAACTCGTACTTTGTGTGAGTGTGTTAATAAATAAAATGGCTAAAAATCACAAAAATTTAAAAATTTTTCATAAACCTCTTTTATCTTGCACATACATAGCTAGTGTACAAAGTATTTTTGTAAAAATGATTTCAAAAATCTTGTGTAAATTTTGTGTAAATATTTTTGTATCAAAATTATGTATATAGTACAAAATTTTTCCAAAATGTTTTGAAAATCAAAAGTTTGCAAAAATCTTGTGTAAATGTTTGTAAATATCTTTTTGCAAAAACTTGCACCTCATGCATCATTCATGATTTCAAAACATTTTTCAAAAATTTCGCATGATTGTAAAATATTTGTAAATAGCATCTTGTGTACATATATGTATATAGTTTTTCCTGGATGAGAAGTTGACATTTAAACTAAGCCTGGAATTAAATTGAGAAATGGAGCTTGAATAAGATCTTAATCCACTTAACTCCAAGAGGAACCTTATAGGATTTAGGTTTAAGGCTTTTCAGGTCCATAAGGACTTAATTCTTTGAGTCCACTAGGCTATGAGCATATGTCATCTTGATGAGCTTAAGTAGAGCACTTAACAACACACGCATGACTCTTAGAGACAATGGCTTGACTTGCACCTGCACTTACACATGGCTCTCCACGGATGAGGTGGTGAGGAGGCAGTTTCCTTTGGCTTGGGGTAGCATATGAGGGTAGTACTTCTAGGCGGAACCTCTCTTCTTCTTCTAGTGAAGGAAGTGCACCTCAACTTGGTCTAGTGGTGATGAAGGCTAAAGACAGAAGCCGTGGGTTGCAATAAGGCTTCAAAAGAGGGATAGTCTACTGGCTCAAGGGGAAATTTCTTATATGCTGCACCATGTAGATATGCTGTACAGAAGTTCTTGAAAAAAAAAATATGCAAAAATGCAAAAAGAACTCCAAAAAAGTGGTGGGTCGGATTGAAAATTTAATAACCCCACCGGAGTGTACATAGTCAAATAAAAGTAAAAGCTTATGGTATCAATGTTACATCTCATGAAGCTTGCAGCGGGAGACTTAGCTACACTGGCTAGGCTTCCAAAACTCTATACTTCTACCCCCTCTTCTTGAGCCGGTTGCACTTGAACTTAGAAGGGAATACCCCGCTTCTCGAGGAAAGAGTTTCTAGACCGAGGCATTAGAGTTACCAGGTTGAGGGAGGTTGTTTCTTTGTTACTTCTGAGGTGGGGAGCCACATATCACTTACACTGCTTGGAAAAACTCATGGTCATTAGAGTTTGTGTATGTAGACTTGTTCTGATCTGGTTTATTGAGGAGTCTTGCCCATAGATTGGTGGAACTTAGAGGCTGTTGAGTTTTAAGCTTAAGCCCAAATAAGGTTCCGACACATTAATAATCCAAAGATCTGATCAAGCTCCATATTTCAATTTAATGAAGGAAAGTTTAATAACTCAACCTTGATCCATGTACATCCTCTTTTTCTTTTTCTTTTTCTTTCTTTTTCACTTCTTTTTCAAATAAGTGTTTGCTAAGGGACTAGCAAAGTATAGTATAGGGGGGTGATGAATACCCATTCATCACTCTTTATTCTTATATTTTAGCTACAAAAAATCGATGCAAATGCATGTAGATATGTGTAAATACAAATAATTAGCAAAAGCATGCATCTTGTAAAAATATGTAATTAGCATGTTTTTGTGCAAAAATAAAAGAATAAAGAGTAAAAAGAAAAAGAGGGAAATATTTAGAATAAATATTGAGCAACCTAACCCAAGGGAGGGCTCATCATGGGCCTGACCGCATAAAAGCCACAGTAGAGAGAGATAGGGGCTCACTTATGTATATATTTGTAAATAAATAAAATAATATTTTCCTCATCCAAAAATATGCTTGTATATATTTTGTACATATTTATAAACTATTAAAAACAAAATAAAAACTTAAAAGTCAAAAATGCAAAAATACACCTTCACCATGTACATAAGACCACCATCCTTATTTATCTAACCTTGTAAATAGATGTATTTATTTCTAAAACTTTTTGTAAATATCCTATGTTACATATTGTACATAAAATAAATAAAACGAAACAAAACAAAATCAAATAAAAATTACAAAATTAAAAATACAAAAATATCTTGTACATACACCATGTATATAGTTATACATAAATAATTATTTCACCTATATATCTAAATAATAAAAATAAAATAAAAATAGCCTTTTATTCCTCATTTTATCCTATAAATAAATAAAATATAAAATAGGAATAAAAATGTATATAAATAACTAATTAAAAATCAAAAATCAAAAATCAATATAGTGTATATATACCTATGTATAGCTACTATGTATATACTTTTTTTTATTTCCAAAAATTAATTAAAAATCACAAAAAATAGAAAAAATTAAAACAAATATTTTTTATGTTTTAAGTTTTTGAAAATTCGGCCATTTAAGGCCCCAAAAAAATCAAATAAAAATATAAGCCTTGGCGGGCTCTGATTGGTCCACGGGGGATTGTTGACCCCCGGTCAACACCTCCCCCAGGACCACCAGAGCCCGGGTCCGCTCGCCCGACCCGTTTTCTCCCCTCTTTCTACGAGTGACCCGATCGCCATTTGCCCCAACTCCGGGTCTGGATTGATCACGTCACATCCGAGAGCCTCGCCGGAGCCCTCGCCTTGGGATCCGCGCTCCAGCTCGCCCTACCCGATCGATTCTTGCCGAACCCTCCATAGTATAAAGGCTGAGCTCCGCCGCACTTTCTTTCCATCTTTGGCTCTCCACCTTCACTCCCGTGACCTCCATTGCATTCAGCAAGGTGACAGCTTCCGTCTGCCGTGTTGCAGCGAGGAGGAGGGTGCCCGACCATCGATCCGGCAGCCGTGCGCCGCCGTGCTCCGCCACCTAGTTGGAGCTCGAGCCTTAGGCAGTGACGACCTTCGAGGCGACGACCGGGAGTTAGCCACACTCCAGCACAGTCTTCCGATCCACCCAGGTAGTCGATTAGCTCTTCCATTTCGTTTAATTTCTGATTTCGCCCAAATCGACTCTCCGACGTGTTCCCCTGATTCCGGCCATCTCGCGTAATATCTCGATCATCGGAACCCCCACACACCTTCGCCACCCTCCGACGCACGTTCTACGCCCACTCATCCAACCCAGCTCGCCCCGGAGCTGGGAGTCGAGCTCCACCACCTACCGCTCGCCGGAGCTCATTCGCACCGACCCACCAGCCACCGTCACCCCGCTTCTTTGGGTCGAGGCACTTTGCCCTCGGCCCGCGAAGCTTCTGGTTTGCTTTGCAGGGACCGAGGAGGCCATCTGAGGCTTCCCGATTTCAGTCCAGGAGCTCGCTCGCCGCCAGCCTCGCCGGAGCCCCTCCCGGGCTCGGCTGGGCCATCGGAGGCTACCACCAGCTGCGGGGCATCACAGCGGGTCTTCTCCGATCATCAGGAGCAGCTGAGGAGGACTACAGCCCACGCACGAGGCCGGCGAAGCTCGCCGGCGGAGTGTTCTTCCACCATCCTCCAGCACCGTCCGATGGCTCCTCCGCTCCAGTCTTGATCCCAGCCGTCCATCTTCCGAGGAGCAGCGACCGTCGATCACCTGGAGGGGCTCATCTGGACCGATAGCAGCAGAGGAGAGAGGCATCCGAGCTCCACCCCGTTCGATCTTCCACGGGTCCTCGCCTCCACCGTCGATCCGGCTCAAGGGCAGACGAAGAAAAGCGCCAGCTCACCAGGACCGCCCGATCTTCCACGTGGCGCGCATCCCGCCGTCGACAAATAAAGGGGTAAATTACTTAGGGCCCCCTCTTAGTTTGTCTTTTTAGTCCTAGTCCTGTAAATATTTTCGTGCTTTTATTTACGTAGGGTAATTTGCAACTGGGACCTTGTGCTTGTTTTTATTTACGTTTATGCCCCTGTGTATGTGAGACCACGTGCTTCGTCACGTGCTTGTTTGGGCTATTTACATCTGTTTCCCTGTAGTTCTGTTGGGTTCTGAAATGAATGATAACTTTTTGGTAATTGCATTTATGCCCCTGTGAGTGTTGTTTATGCGCATGTGCGGATTTTAGTGGGATTTTTGCATCCAAGCCCCTGGACTTTTGGTACGAGTTACCAAAAAGTCCAGAAACTTGGTTTTTATTACCAAAAGGCACCTGAGTGCCCCCAGGCACGCGCCACGCGCGTGACTTGCTGGGATTTTTGCACCTTGAGCCCCAGACTTTCGGGTATTTGCACATTGGTCCTTGTGCACAGTGCCCCCTTTTGGATTTTGAATAAAATATCAAATCACCTCCAAATCTAATGAAAATTTGACACATGGCTCCTGCCATGGTGTAGGATTTTTGTAGATTTTTTAGGACATTTTTGATCTTGTTTGCTATTTTAAAAAAATCAAAAACATCTATTTTTGGCACTGTTTCACTTGAAAAATCACAAAAAAATATAAAAACACCCCCAAAAATTCTACAAAAATTAGTTACTGATCTTTGTGTGTTGTTTGATTTTCTAGCCAATTTTGGCTATTTTTCATTGAGTAAAAATCCTAAAAATCTAAAAACACCTAAAAACTCATAAAAATCATATTAAATAATCTAAAAATCCAAAAACAATAATTTTGGTGCCCAAATTTTCCTTATTTTCTATAGAATACAGGAGAATTACCTCCAGGGCCATCTGAGATACTTAGATATTTTATCTTTGGGTTTTGGGCCCTGCTGGACAGTACCCTATCTTTTTCTTACTGTTTGATTTTTAGAAAATAAAATACACATTGGAAAAATCTCAAAAATTAACCAAAAACACTTAAAAACTTAAAAAAACATAAAAACAATTTTTCTCGAATTTTTGCTCACTTCTGGATACATTAAATAATTAGTTGGAGCTTGCTTGTTTTTGTGCTTCTTTCATTTCCTTCACATTTAAAAATCCAAAAAAAATATAAAAACCATTAAAAACCGCTAAAAAATGTTTTCTCCCTTTTTCTGATTCTTTGACTATTTCGTAGGCCTTTGGCCAATCCGTGCTCCTTGTGTTCGACCCTGGGAGCTATACCAGGTTAATCACATAGCGAGACCGCTTTCGCATTTTCGATTGATTTTATTTCTCGTAGTGGTCTATTTTTCTTGATATACCCATCCGATTGATTGAGGTCACAACGACCATTCCTTTGCCTTTGCCTTAGTCACTCGGAATTTTGGGGGTTATCAACGTCCTTAGCAGACGGGGTTGATCGGGTACCCGGTAAACGGTCCGCAACTCCTACTGGCTAGGAAAGATATCATTTGGGATTGGGACATTTGGCTAGGAGAATTGGGTTCCCAATAGATTGCTTAATCGCTCTGATAGAGTGACTGATCACCTTAATAAAATTTGACAAGATAAAAGACCGAACCTTCACGGTCATCAGCTCAGAGTTGTGTAGGTGAATTGGGGGTTTGATTTCGCATCTTGTTTGCATTCCAGATCTCATCTGCCCTTTCACCAGATCAAAATGATCGGAAGGAGATCCCTTAGGCCACGTCTGGTGGCACCGCTATCGTGCACTCCTTATTCATGTAGGTCGGCTTCGAGGAGTCCATACCCACTCTCCGAGCCCGAATTTACTTCCGCCATGTTCCCCCTCGACCGTCCTTCTTCTTCCATCAGTCCAGTGGTGTCAGAATTTACTGCAGCAAACAGTTCAGAGCATTTGATGGCACCTGAGATGGGTTCTTTTGCCTTTTCAGAGAATCAAGAAATGGCCGATAGAGGAGAACACTTGGATGAGCAGGAACACCCTTCATTCAGATATGACCGAGCTGCCATCAACAATTCATTATTAGCCTCCCTGGAGACCATGCAGAGACAGATTAAAGACTATGGAGTATTCATGGGTGATATCATGAGAGAGTGATGACACGCCTGACGACTCGGGTAAAGGTAATCAAGGGTCGTTGTGACCCAAGTCACCAAGCGATATCAATCAAGAAAAATATAGACCACCAAAATAGAGTAAAAATCAAAGGAAAATCGTAGCGGTCTTACTATTGGATTAACCTGGTATAGCCACCAAGGTCGAACACAAGGAGCACGTAATGGCCTTGCGGCCTACAAAGTAGTCTAAAAAAGAAATAAAATAAAAAAGAAGTCTTTTTGGTGGATTTTTATTCTTTTTATATTTTTTTTGGATTTTTAATTTAATTAGGAAAACAGAAAAGCAATAAATCAAGCAACTACAAACAATTATTTACCTACTAAAAAATCATCCAAAAATTCAAACAAAAATGTTTTTATGTTTTTTATATTTTTTTACTGTTTTTGTTTAATTTTTGGTAATTTTCAGATTTTTATTGAATTTTATAAAAATCAAACAAGGCAAGAAAAGAAGGGTATTGTCCAGTCAGACTTGGAGGGCCAATTGAAAATGCAAAATGGCCCTACCAACATCTGACGGTAATTTTCATGTAAAGAAGAAAATACAAGGAAAATTTAGGCACCAGAAATATTAATTTTTTATTTCTTTTTAATTATTAGAATTTTTATGGGTTTTATGGGGTTTTGTAATTTTTATAAGTTTTATAAAACTAAAAATGACCAAAATTGGTCAGAAAAACAAGCAAGGCAAAACAAGCAATCTTTAATTTTTGTGTGATTTTTAGTGGTGTTTTAATATTTTTTTGTGATTTTTAAAGTTAGACAGTAAAGAAAATGTATGTTTTGAATTTTTAAAATTATCAAGAAGTATCAAAAATGTCTCAAAAATCTACAGAAAATTTTACACCATGGCAGGATCCATGTATCCAATTTTCATCAAATTTGGAGTTGGTTTGCTATTTTATTAAAAATAAAAACAAGGGTATAGCGCACAGGGACCTGTACGCAAATAGAACAAGTTCCAGGGGGTCCGATGCAATTTCTCCAAGAAACCACGCGCGAGGCGCGTGACCTGGGCACACAGGGACCTAATTGCAAGAAAACTAAAGTTCCTGGACTATTTAGTAACACGTACTAAAAGTCCAAGGGCTTCAGTGTAAATGACCCACGAAATAAAGTACATGCACAATTAAACCACGCACAGGGGTATTTCTGCAATTAATAAAAACTTTAATTCATTCATTAACACCCTGAAACATAAAGGCCATACATGCAAATAACCCAAAAAGGCATGTGTCGAAGCACGTGTTCCACTACAAACAGGGGTATAAACGCAAATACAAGAAACGACATGGTCCACAATGCAAATTGACAAACTGAAATAAAGTTTCTAAAATATTTACAAGACTAAAGCAGAACAACTAAAAATCTAAGGGCCTAAGAAGACATTTACCCTTTATTACGTCGAGGGCCAGATGCGCACCACGTGGAGATCGGACAGTCGGGGAAGGGTGGCGCCCAGCAAAGGATCCCTCGACGAGATCGAACGGCTGGAATCTCCCCACGTGGAAGATCGGACGGCTGGGAAGCGACGTGGGAAGTCTTCGCTGATTAGACGGTCAAGATCCTCCCTCTGATGATCGAACGACTGGCGTGGCTCCTCGGATGGACGTATGAGATCTAATCTGGAGCTGGAAGGGGATCGAACGGCTCCGGAGGTTACTCGAAGAACTGGACTCCGGCGAGGTTCGCCGGGCTCGTGAGGGCGCTGGAGACCTCCTCGCGGGCTCCTACGGATCGGAGAAGAATTGCCTTGGCCTCCCGCGTCTAATGGGGTCCTCCGATGGCGCGACGGAGCTCCTGGGGGCTCAGGAGATGTCAGCAGAGGTCAAGATTCTGCACCAGATGGTCGAGGCCCTCAGCTGGGCTCAGATGAACCTGAAAAGCACGGCAACAGACTCGCGGGTCGAGGGCAAAGTGCCTCGACCCTGTAAGAGGAGGTGAAGGTGGATGGTGCGGCGGGGCGTGCGAGTTCCGGCGAGGCGACGGCGGAGGAACTCGATACCCAGTTCCTGTGCGAACTGGGGTGAACGAGTGAGCGAAGAAGGTGCACGAGGGAACGGCGGAGATGATGAGCTATTCCGATGATCGGGACAAAGGCGAGGGTGGTCGGAATTAAAGCTCGACGGTGACGGAGCGATTTGGGGGAAAATGAAAATTCGGGAAATAGAAGAAGAAGGAAGGCTACTTGATGGATGGATTCGACTGTGGAGGATCAGGGGATGCTTCAGGTCCTTGCCTCGAGGACCGTCGGTGTCCAACGCTCGAGCACTACCTCCAGGAGGCGCACGGCGGTACATAGCTGCCGGATCAGTGGTCCGGTCTCCCTTTCCTCGCTGCGACACGGTCGGGAGCGAGCTGTCACTCTCGCGGAGGCTGTGGAGGTCCTGGGGTGGAGAGAAACGATCCAAAGATGGGTGAGGAAGGAGGCGGAGCTCAGACTTTATACGGCAAGGGGTCCGGCTAAACGAGAGTCTGGCGAGCAGCTCGAAGTGCGGATCCCCAAAATCCACCCCGGGCGTGGATAAGGGATGATCAAGCTCGGATTAGGACCTGGGGTTAACGGATTTGGTTGTCGGATCGAGGTAGGTAATTTCGAGAAATCGGGTTTGAGGCTCAGATCCGGGACTAAGTGGTCTAAGGGGGGAGTTGACCGAGGGTCAACGTCCCCCGTGGACCAATGAGAGCTGGCCATGTGGAAAAGATTTGAAAATTTGAAAAGAAATAATAAATGGCTGAATTATTAAAAACTCAAAACATGAAAAATGTTTGTTTTAATTTTTTCTATTTTTTGTGATTTTTAATTAATTTTTCGAAATAAAAGTAAGGTATTTACACTATAGTGCTATATATAGGAATATATACAATATTGGTTTTTGATTTTTGATTTTTGATTTTTAATTAGTTATTTTTGTGCATTTTTATTCCCATTTTATATTTTATTTATTTATAGCATAAAATTAGGAATAAAAAGGTATTTTTATTTTATTTTTATTATTTATGTACAAGGGTTAAATAAATAAATATATACAATTATATACATGGTATATGTACAATGTTCTTTTTTATTTTTAATTTTGTTCTTTTTATCTTGGTTTTTGTTTTTATGGTTTTAATTTTATTTATTTACAACATAAAAGACAGAATATATACAAATTTTTAGGGATTTTAATTTATTTATTTACAAGGCTAAATAAGTATAAGTGTGGGTTTATATGCATGGTGAATATATACAAGGAATGCTATTTTTATTTTATTTTTAATTTTTCTATTTTTATTTGGATTTTATATTTACAAATATATATAAATATATACAAGCCCATTTTATTCCATTTTTAGAGGAAAATACTTTTATTATATTTACAGGTATATTTACAC
This sequence comes from Ottelia alismoides, assembly GCA_037367405.1. Lineage (NCBI taxonomy): Eukaryota > Viridiplantae > Streptophyta > Magnoliopsida > Alismatales > Hydrocharitaceae > Ottelia > Ottelia alismoides. The sequence continues at coordinate 10,807 of JAZKJV010009306.1, forward strand.
ACATGAGCTCCCTATCTCTCTCTACTTTGGCTTTTATGCGGTCAGGCCCATGCTGAGCCATCCCTTGGGATTAGGTTGCTCAATATTTATTCTAAATATTTCCCTCTTTTTCTTTTGTCTCTTTATTCTTTTATTTTTGCACAAAAACATGCTAATTATTAAACTTTATACAATGCATGCACTTTGGTAATTATTTGTATTTACAAGAATATACATGTATTTGCAAAGGTTTTTGTAGCTAAAATATAAGAATAAAGAGTGATGAATGGGTATTCATCACCCCCTATACTTAACTTTGCTATACCTTAGCAAACACTTATTTGAAAAAGAAGTGAAAAAGAAAAAGAAAACGAGGAGAATATACATGGATTAAGGTTGACTATTAAACTTGCCTTCATTAAATTGAAAGATGGAGCTCGATCAGATCTTTGGATTATTAATGTGTCGGAACCTTATTTGGACTTAAGCTTAAAACTGAACAGCGTCTAAGTTCCACCAATCTATGGACAAGACTCCTCAATAAACCAGATCAGAAAAAGTCTACATACACGAACTCTAATGACCATGAATCTTTCCATGCAGTGTAAGTGATATATAGCTCCCCACCTCAGAAGTAACAAAGAAACAACCTCCCCCAACCTGGTAACTCTAATGCCTCGGTCTAGCAACTCTTTCCTCGAGAAGCGGGGTATTCCCTTCTAAGTTCAAGTGCAACTGGCTCAAGAAGAGGGGGAAGAAGAGAATGGACCATGGCCAGTGTAGCCATGTATCCTTGGGAGCTCTAACCAGTGTAGCTGAGTCTCCCGCTGCAAGATTCATGAGAAGTAACATGTATACCATAAGCTTTTGCTTTATTTGACTATATACACTCCGGTGGGGTTATTAAATTTTCAATCCGACCCACCACTTTTTTGGAGTTCTTTTCTTTTTGCACATTTTTTATGTGCAATTGTACAACATATCTACATGGTGCAGCATATATACAAGGAGTTTTTCCTCTTGAGCCAGTAGACTATCCCTCTTTTGAAGCTTTATTGCAACCCACGACTTCTGTCTTTAGCCTTCGTCACCACTAGACCAAGTTGAGGTGCACTTCCTTCACTAAAAGAAGAAGAGAGGTTCCGCCTAGAAGTACTACCCTCATATGCTACCCCAAGCCAAAGGAAACTGCCTCCTCACCACCTCATCCGTGGAGAGGTATGTGTAAAGTGCTGGTGCAAGTCAAGCCATTGTCTCTAAGAGTCATGCGTGTGTTGTTAAGTGCTCTACATAGGCTCATCAAGATGACATATGCTCATAGCCTAGTGGACTCAAAGAATTAAGTCCTAATGGACCTGAAAAGCCTTAACCCTAAGCCCTATAAGGTTCCTCTTAGAATTAGGTGGATTAAGATCTTAATCAAGCTCCATTTTCAAATTTAATTCCAGGCTAGTTTAAATGTCAACTATGATCCAGGAAAAACTATACAAGTATTTACAAAAATGCTATTTACAAATATGCACCTCACAAATATTTACAATCATGCAAAAATTTTGAAAAATGTTTGAAAACATGGATGTATGCATGAATGCGAAGTTTTGCAAAATATTTACAAACATTTACACAAGGTTTTTGCAAACTTTTTGTTTTCAAAACATTTTGGAAAAAATTTTGTACTATATACATAATTTTGATATACACATATTTACAAATCATTTACACAAATCATTTTACAATCATTTTTACAAAAATAATTTGTATAAATAAATAAGTATATGCAAAATGAATTTTATAATTCCAATATAATTTTCACAATATAATTTTGAAGTTTTAAGTTCCAAATGGGTCGATAATCTCAGAATGATCGGTCATCATAACTTGCTGATCAATTAGTAAAAAAACTATGATCGAGCATTATGATCACCACTGATCTATCAACATAAGTAGTTGAACGATCAGTATTGATTGCTCAGCAAGTACTTATCGATCAACAAAACTAGATTATCGACCAAATTATAGATGTCTCTAGTAATGTCATGTGAAAGTGGTTTGGTTAACGGCACGAACATGAATACATGTTGTCTCCCACAACAAAAATTTGTATCCTTCTTCTACATGCAACCAATGTATTAACGAGAATTCCCCAAAATATGATGCGATATGAAATGGATATTGCCTTAAAACTCGCCCAAATGCGGTAAAAACACCTTTTTCTAGTCGTACACAATGCCCAAAAATCATAGTGCTAAAATCATGCAAATCCAACAACAGAGGGGTCAAAACATTTCCTACAGGGATGCTCCTCCATAACCTTGCCTCACCTGAAATGATGGTTTCGAGGAGTTTCATGCAAAAACACATGCATCCACTTCAATCCCTTGTAGAGCTCTTCAAAATGTTGCCCTCGGATCTTTTATTAGTCATTGAAATTTTTCTTCTAAGGAGGAGCTTTAGCAAGGTGGATGAGGTCTGATAAGCTCAAGGGTCATGTCTGGTTAGCCTTCTTGAATCAACCTGCTTGACCCTATTTATAGGGTTCAATCCTAAACAAATTCGGATACAGATCCAACATTCGTAATCCGATTTTAAATCCACATAATTTTCTCATACGAAATTCAATTTCGACGATCTTGGGCTCCTTGGAAAGTAATCAATGAGTATCACATGATCAAGTCCTCATTTGCTGATTTGATTATTTGATCATATTAGAAAATAAGAATTTGTGTGATTATTTGCTAACTTTTCATTTAAGTAGAAGGATTGAAGGACTATCATGCAAACCTTATTTGTAAATGTGTACCTTCATAAAGTAGGGTAACATGGGCTTACACATAACACCATCCTCACAACTATAAAACAATATCATCTACATCTAATGGCTGGAGAAGTCCACAAAGTCATATGTAACGTGTGGTACTTCATCGACAATATATTGAATATTATTAGGGGATAATCTACGAAAATGGGAAATATGAAGTTGGAAGCTTGATACTTGCCTGGTTGATTAGTAATCCTTGTGATGTATGATCTTCGGTTTACTAGTTGATCTTTTATAACTCACCCGTGGTGAGAGAAGGACTAGTCGATTTATCATTATAATAGAAACCTTTTTTTCTCTACTCACTTTTCTTGGTAAAAATTTGAATATTAGAAGATAAATGGGAGTATTAATTCCCTATTTTTACCTATAAAAGAATTAAAGGGAACTAGCTAGGTTTTCTTTCCTAGTCCCTAAATATGAAAGAGGAGGATGCAAAGAATACATTAAGGCACCTTACATGTTAGCCTTAAGACTAGAGGCATGGGAAAGCCCTTTAGAAAAAAGAGTTCATGCTCGAGCTCATGGACGTATTAGAACTTTATAGCGCCTCTTCTTTCAGTGTGGAGAGGTAATAGTCTCACAAGAAACATCCACATCTTATCAAGAAGCGGGTATGTGAACATGGACTCCATGCTTAGACCGTTTTGTCCCATCCTTAGCCATGGTTATAGATACATATACTACCTTTGGTGGAGTGTTGTCGAGGGCACAAGCATAGTTAGAGTTGGACTCCAAGGGTCATATAAACACTAAACGGAGAGTATAGGGGGATATAATTCAAAATAAATAAGCACGAGCATAAACATAAAGTTGATTAGGTTCCACTAATAATGGGATGCACGTTTCGAGGAGGATACTCTTCTAGATGTGCTATGCTAGAAAATACTTTCAAATGCGAATGTAGACAACTCGTTGCAAACAAAGCTCTGAGGAGATCTGATGAACTAGAGAACTAACTAGTACAATGGATATGCCCACACAGTCAAGGTGAGAAGCAAGCAGAGGTCATGTTTGACAGGCTGGCTAAGGTCTTTGGTCAGCAAGGTTTCGGCGGAAAGAAAAGCAGCATCTCCCACGCTAAGATCTCATGAGGACATGAGAGTTCTTGTTATGAGAAGAAGGGCAACATATTCCTTTCCTTTATCAATGCAGGGAATTACCTTTCAGATGATCTAGGTTAATCAAATATGTAATGTCTTATTCATTTTTTTATAGATAAGGAGTAAGTAAAGCCTATACATGGTGGGAAGGGGAATTCAATGATGGATTTTGGCAATGAGAAAGCCATCCTTCTTTCTTATTTACATTTTGGTGAGAGCCATATGTCACTCATGCACTAGATTCGTTAGTCTTTTACATTGGAAGGAAGGTTGGTCCTCATGTGCAAGAAAGGGCATTGTGCCTACTCCACCTCCATTATATCTCTTTCCTCCATGTCCCCTTTACAATGGGGGGCTTGGGCATCATAGGCGGAATGTAAAAGATGGAGACCTTGCCAACTGCATCACCTATATGGACATAACACTTCTTCCCTATATCAAGCTTTGAAATATGAACGATCTTTCTCGAAAGGAAAGCTTGCTCTCCATTGCCTATACTAAGGTGATTATGTGGGCTTCGAAGGGTGGGTGGTCTCAACGATTCCAAGTCGAGTATAGGGATCTTCTCTTTAGGTTTCTCATGATTTTTTAAGCCCTTTTAAGTCCTTCCTAGCTCACGTTTGACTTCAAACTCTATTTTAAAGTCCATGGCCCTCTGAATAAGGTCGTTCCGCATCAAGATTCATGGATCTCGAAGAGAATATCTCCTACGCTTGGTAGGGTAGCAATTACAATGTTGAGGTTCGTGAATTTGACCTTAACATAACTATTAGGAATCGTCATTATACAATCTAGCCAAGAAGGATGGACTTATTATATATAGTCTATATCACACTAAGTTCTAAGGTATATTGGTGTGTTTTTTCCCTTCTCCTCATCTTGGGGGATACCCATAATGATTTATAGATCTAATATATATGCATAGTCTTCATGAGTTTGAGGATTGGTAATTTATGGGCTTCCATAGCTTAATTTGGCGAGTATAGCTAAACTAGATTCGAAACAATTATAATTTTCTGTAACTCTGAGTTTTTTTTACCCAATTATTTAAGAAATTATTTATTTGCATTCTTCATGTTGATTTTTAACTCCTAACTTGGTTATTGTCCATGAATAGATATCATTCACTTACTCAACAACATCCATCGGCGATTTGAGTGAAAACACAAAAGAAACGGATAATATTGCATCTACTGAAGCACAAGCATTGGAAACAAATATGGACAGGGAGGCCAGAGTCCAGAGGTACAAGGAGAAGAGGATAAGGAGGATGTTCGAGAAACAGATACGCTATGCCTCTAGAAAGGCATATGCAGAGATGAGGCCTAGAGTAAAAGGGCGATTCGCCAAGGCCACAGATGTGAGCATGGGTTCCGCAACTCCACCCTATGGTATCAATCACCTAGACATGGGATGGTACCACCACCCTTAAGTTGGCAGATTCAGCTAAAGTATCAAACTATTGTTTGCTTGTTGTTGTATCAGATTGTTTGGGATGTTGTAGAGTGATGTTTACAATGGGAATTATTTTCGTTGATTACAAGTGATCACCCGATCTATTTACCTAGAGAAATCTATTTAACTTCATTAAAAAGTCCCATATTACGCTTTTTATGTAACTAAATGCATATAAATTTGGGATCGGTAAAAAATGTCTTCTACACCTATATCCCTCTAAGATTTTGTAAATACTTTTATTGAAGTTGTGCCCCTGTATTACTTTAAAATTTAAAATACCATCCTTCTGTCATTGTAACAGAAGGACAATATTGTGACTTTTGGAAGAGTACATGGTAAAGGCATAACTGCAATTGCAAGATTTTGAAGGGGCACAAATGTAGAAAACTCATATAAACCATTTGCCATAGCATAATAAATTTTGCTACTTCCATTTGTAGATAGTATATATAAGAAAATATATAACGAATTTTTATAGCAAGAAGATGTACGTATAATATATGATGAACATTTGTAACTTTTGAAAAACATCCAAGAAGATTAATTTGGTTCGTGGTGAAACACCTCCAAATACCAATGACAAGAACATTGTATCGTATTTCCTACAATATAATGTGAAATTCTCGTACCATCACCTTATAGATCTACTACATATATAAATCGTGTGACTCAAAAAAGGGCTTTTTGTTAGACTTGTGAGCCCTGGGCGAACCATTCTTACAATAAATGTTATTGTAATATTTAAAGTTTATCAATAAAAGTTATTGATGTTTCACTCCCTTTCTGAAATTATATGAATGAATGCACTATAAGGTCCCTCTGTACAATTAGGGTTATGTACCATGGCCAGCTTGATGATCATATAGCTGTTGTTTCATTAAATGAATCATAGAGGCTGGTGTTTGGATGAATATCTAAGGAGTTAGATGGAGGACTCCTCAAACACCGTCAAATGATTGTCAAGTGGAGATCTCCAGCCTGAGTAGGAGATGGCAATCCTTTCTCACATAGGCTGATATCTGACCGACCTTCTGATGCAGGTCCTCTGCATGGGAATAGTGATTCGGAGGTGTCAGATTAGTTAGGTCAATGGGTTGACCTAACGAGATCGAGATAACTTAAGTCCTATGTTGAATGCTGTCACAGCATAGGCATGCATCCTCTGACCGGAGACAGATATATTGCTATATATCTAAGTATGTACATTTGGCAGACTAATAGGTTGATGACCTAACCAAGGTCTAAACACCGGCGAGCTGGTGTGCATATAAGGGTATATGAGCAATATGATCTCTCAAAGGGATCATACAGGTTCACTTGTGAACCGGAAGACATGAGCTCACTCATGAGGTATTGGGACCGATCAAATTCCATGCATGGTCGTCATGCTTTGGAAGCATGACATGAATTTGAAGGTATGATATATGCTTTGGGAAAGCATATGATCGATACCAAATCCCAATAACCAAGATTGAGAAACTTAATGATTAAACCCTGAAGAAGACAGTATAAAATGATCTTGATCTTCGGGTTGATCATGGGTCTTCCAGTATGCAGGATGTACAGGTATTGGGAATACCTGAAGGGTGATGTGATCATAAACGATTGTATATCCATGACGCTTCCATTCCGAGGGAGTGATGAAACAGGTCTGGATTTTAGTGACTCCTTTCAGTAGAGAAGCAATCCGATCTTAGTTCAAGTATTGGACATTGATCTGAATGGGATTCAGATTCAATGAGAAGATTGGATTTGCGGCCTTGATTTAATCAAGCATCTGTGAGAGGTCCGTAAGATCTGGATTTGAGATGAGATCTCAACATCCAAGTCACTATACGTGGAATAATACAATCGCCCTATCCTTGTCTCCAAGCATCTGCGGAGAAAGCACATTATTCTTGAAAGGGTTCAAGAATAGTTCTTTTGATGAAATATCCAAGCAAGGACTTGATGATTAAATGTGATTTAATTATCAAGCTTAAATATGAATATGATTCATATTGAGAAAATGATTATCTAAGATAATTAAATGAGATTTAATTATCAAAGATTATGAGAATGTGGATAGCACTATCCATAATATATGTATGTTATAAATATGATTTATAATATACATATATATAAGAGAGAGAATTTATGTAAATAGCATTTGTTAATTAATAATGTGAATTGGATTCACATTTGTTAATTAATTGGAAATGCAATTTACTAACTAGTTTGGGTTGTGAATATGATTCACATAATTTTCAATGGCAAGATTGAAATATTCACAAATTAATTTTGGAATTATTTTGGTGGATATTTATTGTAATTAATTGAGGAATAATATAATAAATAAAATGGAGAGAACAACCACCCTCATGGGTGGCGTCACCCATGAAAAGTTCATGGGTGATGCCCCCCCCCCCTTTTTAGGGGTTGGTTAACTCCACTTCATTTGTTATATTATCTCTTGATTAATTGTTGTTATTGAACAACAAATCCTAGCCATTGATTTATCATGGACCAAGCATATCCCTTGGATCCATGAGTCCCATGGATTGAGATCCATTGGATCCTAAACTAGTATATAAGGAGGGCTAGGGTAGCCTCTCCATGGTACATAATCTAGAGTTGTGAAAGACAACTTCTCTCTCTCTCTCTCTAATTTTCGTGTGAGGTCTCTCTCTCAATTTCTAAGTGGCCGTCCACTTTGATCATTGAAGAAGAGAGGATCTTGCTTCGCCTTCGATGCTTGGATCTTCATCAAGGATTGCGGGAAGGACGCGACTCATCATCGTGCCCGCAAGCGCATTCTCCGTGGGTCGGACTCAAGATAGGAGGATCTCTACTTTGGGATCTCGCGATTACAACCACGCTTCAAGAGGTATTTCTTGTGCTTTGTGGTTTGATGAAACGATCCGAGAAGTGTTCTCGTGATCATGTGGTTTCATCATTATGTTAAAAAATTTTTTTTAATTTCCGCTGCATCTAGCATCTAGTACGACTAGTTGCTCCGATCGTATTCGATACGATCAACACGCTTCCGTGATGCGCTTAAGGATTCACAATATCCTTCAAGTGGTATCAGAGCCATAGGTCGAATAAGGTTTTGGATATGATCCATACACCTTAAACGATTTGGTTCATGAAAGGGTTGCGAAATTTTTACTGCATTTCAATTTTCGCACCTCTGTCTAATTGAAATTTTCCGTATTGTTTAAAATGTTTAAACATGAAATTTTCAATTGGATTTTGTTCCCCATTAAACAAGGAAACCATAGGACTTGAGTTTACTAAATTTGGACTTTATTTGCTCAAGATATGGCTTTTTGAATATGACTATATTCACTGTTGCGGGAACTGCGGATTTGAACGTAATTAATGAGATGATTACGGTTCTATTCCACCTTGAAATGCGTGAATTATCACTTGGGTTCTCTAATAAATCAAATAGGCAATCTTTGAAAACTGATTTTGCATTTTTTGGATTTATATTGATCAAGATAAGTTAATTTTAGTGATTGGGGGTCACTGCTGGAAATTAACAATTTTGATCTTGAACCTTGTGATATGTCATTCAATTATCATGATGAAAATTAATTGTTAATTTTCTGGAATAATTAGTGATAAATATTTGTGAAATATTTAAAGAAATATTATATTTCATTGAATGACACTTGCCTAAACTACAATGATAAGATATTAGATCTTGATCATTGTTTCATCAACAAACATTGCTTTCATGAAAACAATAGTTTATCCTACAATAGTTGTAGGACAACTTTTACATGAAAAACACTTTCTTTTGCTTGAATAGGATTGGGGATTTGTCTAGCAAATCTCCTTATAATCAAAAATGTTTTGATTTGTACTATATGGTATAACTTTCAGTTGAAAAACCGATGAACATCTCAAAATACATGATGGTCTATCTGGTATTATCCTTTCCCGAGGCGGATGTGGTGCCTAGTCGGAGAGCATTGGGGTCGCGGGTTGCAACGTATGTGGTCCGTCCCACTCTCGTCGGTACTGGCCATGACAGCGGGTAGGGATTGTATAATACCGGAGACAGACAATATGTATTTTTCTAATTATTAAAATTTGAATAATACGTATTTTGAGATTATACCTACTATTCAAGTAAAAGACGTGTTTGTTGATGATTGGGCTAAATGATTAATTTAATATGATTAAATTAATCATACCTAATAAACACACTATTTTGAATAGATGTGTATTTCCCTTGGAAGAATTAATTTTGTGAATATGATTCACAATAATTAATTATAAAATTTGAATATGAGGTGGAGGATCACATAAGTGGCATCCATGGTCTCCCGTCAAGGCAAAGGATTTCGTCGCCAGTTGTTGTGTATGGGAGACGCCTGTCCGAAGTGACAGATCCTGTGCATGATTTAATTGGATCGGGTTCTTTGCTTCTCGAAAGAGTAAGGCCGTATACATAGTGACCCCAATATCGGGTCCTCATATTATTGAGGCGATATTGGATTGCGTATAGCGAGTATTAAGCTTGTTGACGGTTGGTTCAATTAACAACGGGTCAACATCATCTTAGGGGTGGTGGGCCCGGGTGTTAAAGACCGAATTGGGAAATGCAAGTTGGACTTGCAAGGCGGAATGTGTTCCCGCTTCTCTTATTCGAGTCACATGTTCTCATATTATTGGGATGTGATAAGGATAGAGAGGAGATCCCAGATCTTGCTTGAGATATAGCGGTAAGTATATCTCTTACTTTGAAAGAAAAATAAGGGAATAATCTTTCAAAGTCGACATGGCAGGAAAAATTTGATTTAAAATGCCTTAATCAAATTATTCTTAAAAATGAATATATATTTAATCTATATATTCTAATATAGTGCATTCTTAATTTCAGAAAATGAAGTCCATGAACCCACTTAGCAAGCTTCTAGAGGTCAACCAGTTGACCGGACCAAATTATTCGGATTGGATCCGAAATTTAGATCTTGTTCTCTGTGCAGAGCGCATCTCCTACGTGCTTAGCAAGGACAAGATAGCAGACCCTGTGACTGATGAAGATAAATCATATAATGAAAAATATGATGAAGATAATAATCTGGCAAGATGTTACATCCTTGGGTCATTGTCCAATGTGCTTCAGAAGCAACATGTGGAAATGAACCATTGCCAGGAAATTATGCTGAGTCTGAAAGAAATGTTCGGTGACATAAACCGCACACAGCGTTATAATGTGATGAAAGAGCTTATTCGCTGCAAGATGCAGGAAGGGACCTCTGTCAGAGAACATGTACTCAAAATGTTTGGGTACCTCTCTGAGCTGGAAACCCTGGGAGCGTACTTGGACTCTGAAATGCAAGCTGATTTCATTCTCCTGTCGCTCCCTAAGTCTTTCAACAACTTTGTTGTGTCTTACCACATGAACAAAGGTGATTTCACAAACGCTGGGCTGTTGGCTGCTTTGAAGTCTGCAGAAGACGTCTTGAAGAAGGAAGGCCCCTCTGCTAGTGCAATGGTTGCACAGGCGAGAGGAAAGCGCGGGCGGAAGCAAGGTTCTCAGAAGGGCCCAGCCTCGAAGAGAAAGAAGAAGAATCAAGGAGTTGGTTCATCTTCTAGCGCTTCCACACTGACGACATCGAAAAAGACCGATGTCTGTCACCACTGCAAGAAGCCGGGGCATTGGCGGCGTAACTGCCCGGATTACCTGAAGTCTACCGACAAAGGTAAAGCCCCAGCAGGTATGAAATCTACTTTCATCATTGAAACTAGCTTTCTCGTTGGACGAGAAGGAAGTTGGGTTATAGATTCTGGTGCTTCTGTTCATGTATGCAATTCGTTGCATTTGTTTCAGGAAACTAGGAATCTGGAGCATGGGGAGATAGTTATCCAGATGGGATCTGATGCAAGTGTTGCAGCAGTCGCCATCGGGACTTGCAGACTGTCGTTATCTAGTGGTCGAGTCCTAGTACTTAAAGAGTGTCTTTATGTACCTGAGGTCAGGAGGAACTTGATATCTGTGTCTAAGCTTGTTAGACATGGGTACTATTTCCTGTTCTGTAATAAATTAGTCATTAATAAATATGATAAATTTGTTGCGGAAGGTGTTCTGACTTCTAGTGGACTCTATGAATTGTGCATTGATGAATGTGTCATAAATGTCACTACCACTAATAATAAAAACCCCAAGAGATCCAGGGAAAATGGAAAGCATTCAAATATGATTTGGCATCAAAGGCTCGGTCATTTATCTGTTGATAGGATCAATAGATTGATAAAGGATGGACCTTTAGATTTTCTGCAGGTTCAAACTTTACCTACCTGTGAACATTGTATTCGAGGTAAAATAACCAGGATGCCTTTCCGTAACAAGGTTACGAGATGTGAGGGTATTCTCGACCTAATACATACTGATGTATGTGGTCCCTTCAATACCGCGACTAGAAATGGATATCGATATTATTTGACGTTTATCGATGACCATTCGCGATATGGGTTTATCTTCCTGCTTCGTCATAAATCTGAAACCTTTGAAAAGTTCAAAGAGTTTAAGGCTTTGGTTGAGAACCAAGCCGACAGGAAGATTAAACGGATTCGATCTGACCGAGGTGGTGAGTACCTCTCAGATGAATTCAAGGAATACCTTAAAGAGAGTGGAATTGTCTCCAATCTCACTCCTCCTGGAACTCCCCAACTTAATGGTGTTGCTGAAAGACGCAACAGGACCATCATGGACATGGTCCGTTCAATGATGAGTAAAGCACATTTACCTCTTAGTTTCTGGGGATATGCAGTAGAGACTGCAATATATATCCTAAACAAGATTCCTAGCAAGTCTATACCAAAGACTCCTCATGAGCTCTGGTATGGAACCAAACCTAGTGTCAATCACTTGAGGGTTTGGGGATGCTTGGTTCATGCGAAGAACGTGGACGCAAGTAAGCTAGAATCTCGCACTCGTGAGTGCTACTTCATTGGGTATGTTAAAGATGGTATTGGATACCAGCTTTATGACCCTGAGACCCAAAAGGTTTTTGTCTCTAGGGATGTGAAATTTCTGGAGGATGATTTCCTTAAAGGTCAAGACAAGAATGAAGTTGAGGAACTCATTGAATCCCCTGAGGATTCTGAGATTCCTGAACCAGAAACTGAAGAAATAAATGAAGATGAAACACCCATACCTCTTCGAAGGAGTTCGAGGGTGGTTGCACCACCTGAAAGATTCCATGTGTCAGGTGAGAATGACAGTGATCCTTCTTTATATGATGAAGCACTTGCGGATCATGACATGGATAGATGGATGCTAGCAATGAAGTCAGAGATTGACTCCATGCATAAGAATGGTGTATGGACCCTAGAGGATCCACCTAGAGGGGTAAAACCCATTGGGTGTAAATGGATCTTCAAGAGAAAGAGGGACCTGATGGGAAAGTAGAGACTTTCAAGGCACGGCTCGTGGCCAAGGGCTACACACAGAGAGAAGGCATCGACTACGATGAGACATTCTCTCATGTGGCCATGCTTAAGTCCATCAGGACACTGCTAGCTATAGCTGCATCTCTTGACTACGACATCTGGCAGATGGACGTCAAGACGGCTTTCCTCAATGGATACCTCGAGGAGGATATCTATATGGAGCAGCCCCAGGGCTTCATAGCTGAGGACGGTAAAGTATGCAAGCTGAAGAAATCCATCTATGGGCTCAAACAAGCTTCTCGTAGCTGGAACATCAGATTTGACGAAACCATAAAGAGTTATGATTTTGTGCAAAATCCTGATGAACCTTGTGTGTACAAGAAGCTTAGTGGGAGCGCCATTGTGTTCATCGTGCTTTATGTAGATGATATCCTTATCATTGGGAATGATACAGGAATGATGACCAGTGTGAAGATTTGGCTATCCCATACCTTTGAGATGAAAGATCTTGGAGAAGCCTCTTACATCTTAGGCCTGAAGTTGTTCAGAAACCGAGAAAAGAGAATATTGGGATTATCACAACATGGATACATCAAGAAGATTCTTGAACGATTCCGTATGGATAGTTCGAAGAAAGGATTCCTCCCCTTAGGACATGGTATCCATCTGTCCAAAGGGATGGCTCCTCAAAGTGTTGAGGAAAAGAAGGCCATGGCTGGATGCCCTTATGCATCAGCCGTAGGAAGCTTGATGTATGCCATGATGTGTACTAGGCCAGACATCTGCCATGCAGTGGGAGTGGTAAGTCGTTACCAATCCTGCTATGGAGAAAAACACTGGAATGCAGTAAAGAACATATTCAAATATTTAAGACGGACGCAAGATTACATCTTGGTCTATGGGGATGGTGATCTCCAAGTCTTGGGATATACAGATTCAGACTTCCAGTCAGATATTGATGATCGAAAGTCGACATCAGGGTTTGTATTCCTGTTGAACGGTGGTGCTGTGAGCTGGAGAAGCAAGAAGCAGGACACTACGGCGGATTCAACAACAGAAGCCGAATACATTGCCGCATCGGATGCTGCAAAGGAGGCGGTGTGGTTGCGCAAGTTCATCTTGGAACTTGGCGTAGTTTCCTCTGATACTCCCGTCCCGTTACTCTGCGATAACACTGGAGCCATTGCCCAAGCAAAGGAACCCAGGTGCCATCAGAAGAGCAAACACGTGGAAAGGAAATACCACATCATTCGGGAGATTCAAAAGCGTGGTGATATCATCATCACCAAGGTGGCCTCTGCCGACAACATTGCTGATCCTCTTACCAAACCTCTGACACAGAAGGTTTTTGACCAGCATGTAATGAGTATGGGTTTAAGGATTGTACCTGAATGGTTCTGAGGGCTAGTGGGAGATTGTTAGACTTGTGAGCCCTGGGCGAACCATTCTTACAATAAATGTTATTGTAATATTTAAAGTTTATCAATAAAAGTTATTGATGTTTCACTCCCTTTCTGAAATTATATGAATGAATGCACTATAAGGTCCCTCTGTACAATTAGGGTTATGTACCATGGCCAGCTTGATGATCATATAGCTGTTGTTTCATTAAATGAATCATAGAGGCTGGTGTTTGGATGAATATCTAAGGAGTTAGATGGAGGACTCATCAAACACCGTCAAATGATTGTCAAGTGGAGATCTCCAGCCTGAGTAGGAGATGGCAATCCTTTCTCACATAGGATGATATCTGACCGACCTTCTGATGCAGGTCCTCTGCATGGGAATAGTGATTCGGAGGTGTCAGATTAGTTAGGTCAATGGGTTGACCTAACAAGATCGAGATAACTTAAGTCCTATGTTGAATGCTGTCACAGCATAGGCATGCATCCTCTGACCGGAGACAGATATATTGCTATATATCTAAGTATGTACATTTGGCAGACCAATAGGTTGATGACCTAACCAAGGTCTAAATACCGGCGAGCTGGTGTGCATATAAGGGTATATGAGCAATATGATCTCTCAAAGGGATCATACAGGTTCACTTGTGAACCGGAAGACATGAGCTCACTCATGAGGTATTGGGACCGATCAAATTCCATGCATGGTCGTCATGCTTTGGAAGCATGACATGAATTTGAAGGTATGATATATGCTTTGGGAAAGCATATGATCGATACCAAATCCCAATAACCAAGATTGAGAAACTTAATGATTAAACCCTGAAGAAGACAGTATAAAATGATCTTGATCTTTGGGTTGATCATGGGTCTTCCAGTATGCAGGATGTACAGGTATTGGGAATACCTGAAGGGTGATGTGATCATAAACGATTGTATATCCATGACGCTTCCATTCCGAGGGAGTGATGAAACAGGTCTGGATTTTAGTGACTCCTTTCAGTAGAGAAGCAATCCGATCTTAGTTCAAGTATTGGACATTGATCTGAATGGGATTCAGATTCAATGAGAAGATTGGATTTGCGGCCTTGATTTAATCAAGCATCTGTGAGAGGTCCGTAAGATCTGGATTTGAGATGAGATCTCAACATCCAAGTCACTATACGTGGAATAATACAATCGCCCTATCCTTGTCTCCAAGCATCTGCGGAGAAAGCACATTATTCTTGAAAGGGTTCAAGAATAGTTCTTTTGATGAAATATCCAAGCAAGGACTTGATGATTAAATGTGATTTAATTATCAAGCTTAAATATGAATATGATTCATATTGAGAAAATGATTATCTAAGATAATTAAATGAGATTTAATTATCAAAGATTATGAGAATGTGGATAGCACTATCCATAATATATGTATGTTATAAATATGATTTATAATATACATATATATAAGAGAGAGAATTTATGTAAATAGCATTTGTTAATTAATAATGTGAATTGGATTCACATTTGTTAATTAATTGGAAATGCAATTTACTAACTAGTTTGGGTTGTGAATATGATTCACATAATTTTCAATGGCAAGATTGAAATATTCACAAATTAATTTTGGAATTATTTTGGTGGATATTTATTGTAATTAATTGAGGAATAATATAATAAATAAAATGGAGAGAACAACCACCCTCATGGGTGGCGTCACCCATGAAGAGTTCATGGGTGACGCCCCCCCCCCTTTTTAGGGGTTGGTTAACTCCACTTCATTTGTTATATTATCTCTTGATTAATTGTTGTTATCGAACAACAAATCCTAGCCATTGATTTATCATGGACCAAGCATATCCCTTGGATCCATGAGTCCCATGGATTGAGATCCATTGGATCCTAAACTAGTATATAAGGAGGGCTAGGGTAGCCTCTCCATGGTACATAATCTAGAGTTGTGAAAGACAACTTCTCTCTCTCTCTCTCTCTCTCTCTCTAATTTTCGTGTGAGGTCTCTCTCTCAATTTCTAAGTGGCCGTCCACTTTGATCATTGAAGAAGAGAGGATCTTGCTTCGCCTTCGACGCTTGGATCTTCATCAAGGATTGCGGGAAGGACGCGACTCATCATCGTGCCCGCAAGCGCATTCTCCGTGGGTCGGACTCAAGATAGGAGGATCTCTACTTTGGGATCTCGCGATTACAACCACGCTTCAAGTGGTATTTCTTGTGCTTTGTGGTTTGATGAAATGATCCGAGAAGTGTTCTCGTGATCATGTGGTTTCATCATTATGTTAAAAAAAATTTTTTTAATTTCCGCTGCATCTAGCATCTAGTACGACTAGTTGCTCCGATCGTATTCGATATGATCAACACGCTTCCGTGATGCGCTTAAGGATTCACAATATCCTTCACTTTTCACACACAACGACAAAATTAGCCGATGCAAAGAGACCTGCTGTTGATAGTCGAAAGGGGTCAGAGGCTCGAGAGGGTTTGCACGTCGCTGAAGGCAAGGTGGGAGCCTTTCGGAAGGGAATACCTTGGCTAAGACGAGAGAGTTTCTCCGAAGGGGAGGCTAGACCTGATATGAATGGCAAGAAATCTCATATTGCATGTCCCTCTGAGAAAATGGATGCGCGGAAGCAAATCAGAAGGAGGAGAAGGGCTGAGGTAATAGTAGAGATAGGGGGGCCAGATCAGATGAGCCAGAGGCAGGAGGGTGTGACACACTATGGGGAAAGCCAAGCCGATTCAGTCTGTTGGATCGTATCTTTGTCAAGTGCCTGGGTGTTCTGCAACCACTTACATCTAAGATGCTCTCTGCGATTGATAAATGAAAATTCTTTCTTGGAATGTGGGGGCCTGGGCAAGCCTGAAAAATGCATGGGCATAGGGAACTTGATCCGTGATGCAAATGTTGACATATACATGCTCCAGGAGACCAAAATGTCTTGCAGTATAGTTGAAGTTGGTCACGACTTGGGCATTGGGAGTATTTTTGAAGTCGCAGAGTTGGAGGCACACGACGTGGCGGTGGCTTGCTCACTGCATGGAGGAAAGACGATTTTGAGTTGGTTGCTAGGTGGAGTGAAGGATATGGTTAGATCCTCAAGCGCATCACAGAAGCGTGATCGTCGTATCGGATACGACGAAGAACGACTAGTCGCACTAGTTGTTCTATGCAGCAAAAATTAAAATTTTTGTTTATGCGACGAAACCACATGATCCAAGAACACTTCTCAGATCGTTTCGTCTGAACCACAAACAAGTATTAGGATTACCTCTTGAGCGTGGTTGCGATCAAGTCTCTAAACGAAGAGACCTCCTGTCTCAAGTCCGATCCGTCGGAGGAGACGCTTGCGAGCGTGGGGATGAACCGCGTGCTTCTCGCAATCCATGTTGACGATACAAGCGGTGGATCTCCTGATCTCGACACACGAGATCCGACATCTTCTTCATGAGCAAGGCACACCGAAGTAGACGGAGTTACACGAGCAAAACATCGGGCAGCATAACGACGGTGCCGCGGCGATGGAGAGCCTCTCTAGGGCATCCATGGTGGACGGCCATGAGAGGGAAAGAAAGAGAAAGAGAGAGAGAGATGCTTCTCGAGCATTATGTGTAAAGAAGAGAAATGGGGTGCCTCTCCTTTTATAGGGTTTTGGGATCCATGGATCTTAATCCATGGGACAACATAAATCCAATGGTTCACATTGATTGTGTTTCTTTTAATGGCTAAGATTTGTGTTGATAAAAACCAACAACAATTAATTTAATTTAGATTAAATCTATATTGATAAATCAACGTAATTCAATCACCAAATTAAATCAATCCACATTGGAGATAATGGAAAGGAGGCTCCTCCCTTCCATATTAGTGGTCGTCCCCCTCTCCTTTTAGGAAAGGGAGACTCCAAAACAATCTCCAAGATTGCATATATCTCCAATATTTGCAACAACAATTGTTGTAAATTATTCTACAAAATAATTCATAATTATATTGTTAATATTGCAATCTTGCCATTGAAAAATTGTGAATCACATTCACAACCCAAAATAAAATGTAAATTACATTTTCAATTTAATGTCCAATGTGAATCCAACTCACATTAACATTTAATTAACAAATGTAAATTACAAATAGCTCTCTCTTATATATTATAAATCACATTTATAATATACATTACTAATATGGATATTGCTATCCACATTATTCATATCCATGATGATTAAATCACATTTAATCATCTTGGATCTCTATTCTCTTGTGTCCAAATAATATGAATCACATTCACATTATTTTCATCTTTGATAATTAAATCACATTTAATTATCTTAGATTACACTCTTTATAATATGAATCAAATTCATGTTACTCGTGATAATTAAATCACATTTAATTATCCATTTTCTCAATACTCAGATACATATATCAACAATAGAATTATCCATGAACTCTTTAAAGGATAATGCGCTTTCTCCGCAGATACTTGGAGATAAGGACAGGGCGATTGTATTGTTCCACGTATAGTGACTTGGATATTGAGATCATATCTCAAATCCAGATCGCAGGCCTCCCATAGATGCTTTATTAAATCAAGACCGCAAATCTAATCTTCTTATTGTATCTGAATTACATTCAGATCAATGTCCAACATTTGGACCAAGATTAGATCACTTCTCTACTGAGAGGAGTCACTAAAATCCAGACATGTTTCATCACTCCCTAGGAATGGAAGCGTCATGGTTATATAATCGTTTATGATCACATCACGCTCAGGTATTCCCAATACATGTACATCATGCATACTGGAAGACTTAGATTAAACCCGAAGTTTTAGATCAACTTTACACTGTCTACTTCATGGTTTTATCAGTAAGATTCTCATTCGATCATTGGAAGTTGGTATCGATCATATACTTTCCAAAAGCATATATCATACCTAGGTCTTCATCATATACTTTCCAAAAGTATATATCATACCTACAAATTCAGTCAAGCTTCCAAAGCGAGACGACCGTGCACAGAATTTGATTCTTCCCAATATCGCATGAGTGAGCTCATGTCTTCCGGCTCAGTAAATGAACCTGTATGATCCCTTTGAGAGATCGTATTACTCATATACCCTTACATGCACACCAACACGCCGGTGTATAGACCTTGGTTAGGTCATCAACCTATTGGTCTGCCAAATGTACATACTCAGACATATAGTAACACATCTGTCTCCGGTCAGAGGATGTGTGCCTATATCATGACAGCATATGATATAGGACTTCGGTTATCTCGATCTCGTTAAGTCAACTCTTTGACCTAACTAATCTGACACCTCCGAATCTCTATTCCTATGCAGAGGACTTGCATCAGGAGGTCGGTCAGATATCAGCCTTCAGAGATAAGGATTGCCATCTCCTACTCAGGCTGGAGATCATCTCTTAACAATCATTTGACGATGCTTGATGAGTCCCCAATCTAACTCTTTAGATATTCATCCAAGCACCAGCCTCTATGATTCAATAGTTGAATCAACAGCTGTATGATTATTAAGATGGCCATGGTACATAACCCTAATTGTACTAAGGGACCTATTATGCAAATTATTCATTCTTCATTTCTGATTAGGGAATGATATTTGCAATAACATTTATTGCATAATGGCTCGTCGTGGGCTCGCATTTCCAATAATCTCCCACTAGTCCAAAGAGCCATTGATGGGATTATCATTTAAACCTGCACTCATGTGACAATCATAGGCTATTTAGAAAATAGCTAGGTAAGCTGATCAGTCACTCTGTTCCCACGAGACTATGCCATGTCCTTTTACGGCACTTGCATATCCCCAGTAACAGTGCTCGCATTTAATGCGAATGTTGCATCTCATGCAACCAATACTCAATTTTTGTTAGTCATAGTGTCCTTGACACTACAGCTTAACAATTATCATAACCAGTATTTCCATAATCCTTATCAGAATACCCTTATTCCTAGAGATCACTATCTCTTAAGGTATCCACATTTAAGATCTTTTAGATCTCTATCTATAAAGTCTTAAGCTTTTGAAGATAAGACTTTGAGATCACTATCTCAAAAATCTTGTCATCTATGAAGATTTTGTTGTTACTGCAATTAAGTGTTCTATCTCCATAGTAGGACTAGTAACGGTTTACTACTCCTAATGTATGGCAGATATTTGGCTTTTGTACACATCTAGCATGCACTCAGCTTCTCGTAACTAATGCACAAGTGCAAGTAGTTCTAGCATTTACTTCCTCAACTCTTTGAGGTGCTATCCCTTCAGATAGGTCAGTACCATATCTTAAGGGATGGAAGCCTTTCTTGGAATTTTCCATAAAATGGAATATGTCCAAGGTGTACTACTAATGTGACATTCATAATACCCTCTTCACTTTGCTGCTGAACACCTTCAGAACTAAGATCCAAGAGGTATCCTTGAGATCATATCTCAAGTTATGGAACAACCAGATAATAAAACACTCATTATTATCCTTATATCATTTTAAATGATTAGGATATCATCTACATTTAACATGATGAACACAAAGGCACTCCCACTAAGCTTCACATGGCTCATCAAGATTCTATCTAAAATTATAACATTTATAATCTCATCATATCTTATGGTCCAACTTTAAGAAGCTTATTTGAGTCCTTAGATGGATTCCTTATCTTGCACACCTTGATTTCCACAACCATGAAGCCCTGGCGATACTTCATGTGAATATCCTCAGAGAGGTATTTATAGAGGAACGCAATCTTGACTTACATCTTGAAGATGCAATAGTCAAGTTGTGCAGCCAAGGTTAGCAATATTCCGATGATTTTAAGCATGGTCACCGAAGAGCAAGTCTCATTGCAAGCAATGTCTTCTCTTCCGGTGGGTAGCTCATGGCTGCGAACCGTGCTTTGAAGGTATCTACCTTCTCATCAGGTTCCCTTTCTCTTGAAGATCCATTTACACCTTTACAGGTCTTACCCATATAGGTGGATCCTCGGGGTTCTATATACAACACTTGTATATGAAGTCTACATTAGACTTTTATTGCTAATCATCCATCTATCCATGCTATGATCTTCAGAAGCTTCATCACATGAAGTTCGATCATTGTCAGATTTCTCTGACACATGGAATCCTTCCTCAAACTCATTTGAAAAGGTTTTAGTGTTTCATCTTTAATTGTCCTTTTAGTTTCCAATTTCAGATTCCTCATTATCTTTTCAAGATTAAATGAGTTCCTATACTTCATTTTTCATCTTGATTCTTAAGAGTCTCTACCTCTAAGAATCTCATTCTTAGAGATGAGATATTTTAAGAATCTCAAGGTCATAAAGTAGGTATCCAATACCGTCCTTTATTTTCCTAATGAAGCAACACTCTCAAGTGCTAGATTCCATCATGCATGGAACCTTTTTAAGGATATACATTGTAGTCTCTACTACACATACATATACCTGGAAACTAAGGGATAATTATGCTAAAATTCATCATTGATAAGATCATGTCACACATGATCCAATTGTATCTCCCTATAACTCTATTGAGTTAAGGTGTGTTAGGAGGATTGAGATAGAAATGGTATTCATATCTCCTTAAGGTATCCTTTGAATTCATCTAACAGGTACAAGCTACCTTGATTAGATCAAATTCAATTTATCTTCCTTCAAACTTTGGTTGTAAACCAAAAACGATGAAATCTTTGAACATTTCAAATGTTTCTAAGTGAAGAGAAGAAATCTCATATCACACATAATCATTAGTAGATATCATATATCCATAATGTTTACTATGATATAGATGATCCGCATACATCAATATGTATGTGATCCTGAATACCTTGACATCTTACACCATTCCCAAAGAAGGGTGTATTGGACATTTTACTTTGAATACAATATTCATAAGTATGTAAGTTTTGAAATGTTAGACATTCTAAAGTTTCATCTCTTACTAGCCTATTGATCAAATCGATAGACAAATGTCCAAGGCTTGATGCTAGATCATTGTCAAATGATCTTTATCCTCCTATTGATCTTAAGGTTTATTTTCAGTATTTAGAAATGTTAATGAACCATTCATTAAATTTCTAATTTAGTGGAGTCCACTAGATTTTAGATTACTTTCTGAAATATCTCCATCATAACTCCTTATGATAGGTCCATTCCAGGATTTATGTTTATTTCCAACATTTAGAAACAAACAATGAGTGTATTCTAATGTCTAGGTCATAGAGATATTCTCTAAGACTAAGGGCTCTCCCACTGAAATTAACAAGTCTATCAATCCAACAGAGATTATTGCAACCATTGCATCAAAATCCATGTGGATAACTACCGAACATAAGATCAATTATTCCAGTCTTCTAAAACATATGCAACCCATTGCAAGTGTTGTAGAAGATTGAGATACAATTACAAGACTTTATCTTATTTAATAAGCAAGTCAATATCAATGATTTATGTAGATTATTCTGATGCTCTATCCGAGTCCTTCTCTAAGGATTCTAGACAGACTTGATAGTCATACTATCAACACATCAACTTATTGCAGTATTGGCATTCATCCAGCTCTTTGGATGGCATATGGAAGTCATAGAAGTACAGTCAACTCTTTGACTATACCTCTTACTTGGGTCCAACCCATGTTTCCATTGTGCTCCCTTTATCTATAAACAACCATTGCTTAAGACTAAGGATCTCTTATGTTAAATTCGAAAGAATTCAATGTAAGAGTATTTCAATATTTATACATGCCTCATTAAATTCATACAATATGAATATTATGAAGCTTCATGAATGACTAGAGTATAGATAGTAGAATGATGACATTCATAATGTCTACATCCATCTAGATCCTTAAAATATTAGTTCAGGTAGGTATTCAAACATTTTGAATACATCATCTCTTATGGAGCCACCATTCTGCATGATGCAGAGAACCATGTCATTCATGATTAAATGTTGAGAGCACATATGTATGCCAGAAAGACTTCTTAGATTTTATAAGGATTAATTGACAATTGTGATCATCATCGATATGTCACTTCCAAAGTACATCCGATGAGATCAAGACTATAGAGACATACAAACCCTAGGGTTCTAGTCCTATTATCTATTTAATTGTCATTCATCAATATTATGAGGAAACTTGCACATTGCAACCACATACATTATGTGTCCAAATGCAAGTACAATATCTGGATCATGAGTCCAATCCATGATAATTTACTGGTTATCATTGAGTATTTATTGAGTGGGTTTTAATGAAGGATTATATGAAATAAGAAATTTGCATAAGTGTACATATTTATATATATATATACATATTTTACTTTGATTTAGGAATTTTTATATCAAAGTTGTCTTGCCTTGTCAACACTGAAAGTTCATTCCCTTATTTACTTTCAATGTAAGAGATATACTTACCAACATATCTCAGCAAGATCTGGGATCTCCTTCCTTATCTTTGTTGCATCCCAATAATATGAGAACCTACAACTCGGATAAAAAGAAGCAGGAACACATTCCGCCTTACAAGTCCAACTTGCATCTCCCAATTCTGTCTTTAACACCCGGGCCCACCACCTTTAAGGCAATGTTGACCCGTCATTAATTGAACCAACCGTCAACAGGAATACAACTCGCTATGCGCAATCCAATATCACCCCAATAATATGAGGACCCGATATTGGGGTCACTACGCATACGTCCTTACTCTTTCGAGAAGCGAAGAGCCCGATCGAAATGGGTCGTATGCAGGAGCTATCACTTCGGACAGGCGTCTCCTACATACAATATCTGGCGATGGAACCCTTCGCCTTGACGGGAGACCATGGATGTCACTTATGTGATCCTCCACCTCATATTCAAATTTTAATTAATTATCATGAATCATATTCACATAATTAATTCTTCCAAGGGAATTATTAACTCTAATCATATTAGAGTATTCTAATTGGACATAATCAATTTAATCATATTAAATTGATTATCAATCCAATTCAATCAACAAACTTGAATATCTTACTTGAATATATATGGTATTATTCTCAAAGTGCGTATTAATTCGTATTTTAATAATTAGAAAAATACATCATAATCCCTCGGACATTATCCCGGCCCTACCTGCTGTCATGGCCAGTACCGACGGGAGTGGGACAGACCGCATACGTTGCAACCCGCTACCCCAGCGATCCCCGACTAGACACCATATCCACCTCGGGAAAGGATAATGCCAAATTGATTAATTTGTACTTGAGATGATCATCGGTTCTTCAATCGAAAATTATACCATATAATAATCAAAACAATTTTGATTGTAAGGAAATTTGCTAGACAAATTCCCAATCCTATTCAAGCAAGGAGTTTGATGATTGTGATTCCAATTAAGATTTAGATCAAATCTAAATAATTAATTGGTTGGGGCCAAGTCAATTAGGAAATTAATCATGTTCCAATATTTCACAAATATTTTTCAAGATTATTTCACGAAATTAACAATTAATTTTACTAATTGACAATCACTTGGTTCTAGATTAGGAATGTAATTTCAGCAGTGACCCCTACTTACTAAAATTAGCATATCTCAATCATATTAAATCCAAATTAGACAAAATCAATTTTCGTAGATTGTAATTTGATTTAGGACAGAACTCAAGTGGTGTTTCACGCATTTCAAGGTGGATGATAACAGTAATTAACTCTTTAATCATGTTAAAATCTACTGTTCCCGCAACAGTGCATACATGTTCATTAAAACAACCATATCTAGACCATACAAAATTCGATTTACGTAAACTCAGATCCTATGGTTTCCTTATTTAATGGGAAACAAAATCCAAGTAAATAATTCGTGCTTAAATATTTTAAACATGGCCGAAATTATTTACTAAATAGATCTGCAAAATCAAATGCGATAAAAACTTTTGCGACCTTAACGAACTCAAGTCGTCCTCGGTTTGCGAATCATATTCGAAACCGTCGACCTAATGCTCTGATACCACTTGAAGGATATGGTTAGATCTGACCTAAGGCTCTGATACCACTTGAAGGATATGGTTAGATCCTCAAGCGCATCACGGAAGCGTGATCGTCGTATCGGATACGACGAAGAACGACTAGTTGCACTAGTTGTTCTATGCAGCGGAAATTAAATTTTTTTTATGCGACGAAACCACATGATCCAAGAACACTTCTCGGATCATTTTGTCCGAACCACAAATAAGTATTAGGATTAACTTTTGAAGCATGGTTGCAATCAAGTCTCTAAACGAAGAGACCTCCTGTCTCAAGTCCGATCCGTCGGAGGAGACGCTTGCGAGCGCGGGGATGAACCGTGTGCTTCTCGCAATCCATGTTGATGATCCAAGCGGTGGATCTCCTGATCTCGACACACGAGATCCGACGTCTTCTTCACGAGCAAGGCACGTCGAAGTAGACAGAGTTACACGAGCAAAACATCGGGCAACATAACAACGGTGCCGCGACGATGGAGAGCCTCTCTAGGGCATCCATGGTGGACGGCCATGAGAGGGAAAGAAAGAGAAAGAGAGAGAGAGAGAGAGAGAGAGAGAGAGATATGCTTCTCAAGCATTATGTGTAAAGAAGAGCAATAAGGTGCCTCTCCTTTTATAGGGTTTTGGGATCCATGGATCTCAATCCATGGGACAACATAAATCTAATGGTTCACATTGTGTTTCTTTTAATGGCTAAGATTTGTGTTGATAAAAACCAACAACAATTAATTTAATTTAGATTAAATCTATGTTGATAAATCAACATAATTCAATTACCAAATTAAATCAATCCACATTGGAGATAATGGAAAGGAGGCTCCTCCCTTCCATATTAGTGGTCGTCCCCCCTCTCCTTTTAGGAAAGGGAGATTCCAATGCAATCTCCAAGATTGCATATATCTCCAATAGTTGCAACAACAATTGTTGTAAATTATTCTACAAAATAATTCATAATTATTTTGTGAATATTGCAATCTTGCCATTGAAAAATTGTGAATCACATTCACAACCCAAAATAAAATGTAAATTACATTTTCAATTTAATGTCCAATGTGAATCCAATTCACATTAACATTTAATTAACAAATGTAAATTACAAATAGCTCTCTCTTATATATTATAAATCACATTTATAATATACATGACTAATATGGATATTGCTATCCCCATTATTCATATCCATGATGATTAAATCACATTTAATTATCTTGGATCTCTATTCTCTTGTGTCCAAATAATATGAATCACATTCACATTATTTTCATCTTTGATAATTAAATCACATTTAATTATCTTAGATTACTCTCTTTATAATATGAATCAAATTCATGTTGCTCGTGATAATTAAATCACATTTAATTATCCATTTTCTCAATACTCGGATACATATATCAACAATAGAATTATCCATGAACTCTTTCAAGGATAGTGTGCTTTCTCCGCAGATACTTGGACATAAGGACAGGGCGATTGTATTGTTCCACATATAATGACTTGGATATTGAGATCATATCTCAAATCCAGATCGCGGGCCTCCCATAGATGCTTGATTAAAACAAGACCGCAAACCTAATCTTCTTATTGTATCTGAATCACATTCAGATCAATGTCCAACATTTAGACCAAGATTAGATCACTTCTCCACTGAGAGGATTCACTAAAATCCAGACCCGTTTCATCACTCCCTAGGAATAGAAGCGACATGGTTATACAACCGTTTATGATCACATCACCAACAGGTATTCCCAATACCTGTACATCCTGCATATTGGAAGACTCAGATTAAACCCGAAGTATTAGATCAACTTTACATTGTCTACTTCATGGTTTTATCAGTAAGTTTCTCATTCGATCATTGGAAGTTGGTACCGATCATATACTTTCCAAAAGCATATATCATACCTAGGTCTTGATCATATACTTTCCAAAAGTATATATCAAACCTACAAATTCAGTCAAGCTTCCAAAGCGAGACGACCGTGCACGGAATTTGATTCTTCCCAATATCTCATGAGTGATCTCATGTCTTCCGGCTCAGTAAATGAACCTGTATGATCCCTTTGAGAGATCGTATTACTCATATACCCTTACATGCACACCAGCGCGCCGGTATATAGACCTTGGTTAGGTCATCAACCTATTGGTCTGCCAGATGTACATACTCAGACATATAGTAACACATCTGTCTCCGATCAGAGGATGTGTGCCTATATCATGACAGCATATGATATAGGACTTCAGTTATCTCGATCTCGTTAAGTCAACTCTTTGACCTAACTAATCTGACACCTCCGAATCTCTATTCCTATGCAGAGGACTTGCATCAAGAGGTCGGTCAGATATCAGCCTTCATAGATAAGGATTGCCATCTCCTACTCAGGCTGGAGATCATCTCTTAACAATCATTTGACAGTGCTTGATGAGTCCTCAATCTAACTCTTTAGAGATTCATCCAAGCACCAGCCTCTATGATTCAATAGTTGAATCAACAGTTGTATGATTATTAAGATGGCCATGGTACATAACCCTTGTTGTACTAAGGGACCTATTATGCAAATTATTCATTCTTCATTTCAGATCAGGGAATGATATTTGCAATAACATTTATTGCATAATGGCTCGTCGTGGGCTCGCATTTCCATCATGGAGGTCATCGTTCTTGCTCATGATTTGTCTTAGGAGAAGGACTGACGGTTTCTCCTTTGCAGTGACTAACATTTTTGTTCCCTATGGCAATGTGAGGGGTTAGTTAGTGGTAGACTTGGCACAATTGTAACAGGGAGTCTTTGATGGGGTGTGGTTGCTGGGAGGAGATCTCAACGTCTTGCTATTACATGGAGACAAACCGAGGGGGAGGGAAGGATGTTGGATCAGCGGACTTCTTGGAACTGGTGCATAATGTTGGCTTAACAATCATAGATGCAATGGGGTGCGCTTTCATGTGGCATAATGTGCAATCAAGGTTAGATTGGAAAGGTTCCTGCTCTCAGTTGAGGGAGTAGAAATATTTCCGCATTCGCAGGTTTGGGCTCTCCCACATGCCCATTCAGATCATACACCTATTGTTTGGTCTTTCTGGGAGGAGGGAGGAAGCAAGTTCTTTTTTTTATTTGAGCGATCATGGCTGCTGGAAGAGGGCTTCAAGGAAACAATGGTATAATTGTGGAGGGGGTGGACTCCAGTTGGCTCGATAGTTTGTAGACTTGCATTTAAGCTAGAGTTGCTTAAATCATTCTTAAAGGGGTTCGAGAGGGAGTTGAGAAAGAAGAGAAGGAAGAAGAGAGGTGAGGCGCATGTTTTGGTAATGCGTCTGGATTGGTTGGATGACCTGAGAGGGCTAGATCAAGAGGAATGGGTAGAGAGATCCATGCTACTAGAGGTGATTTTGTTGGAAGATCGCCAAGAAGAAGTAAGTGAAGACAAAAATCAAGACAAAAATGGCTACGGGAAGGGCGGGCAAACACCATATTCTTTTACTCCATGGCTTCGGTCAAAAAGTGAAGGAATCATTTCACAAAATTATTGGTGGGTGTGCAGAGGATATCTCAAGAATTGTAACTCGACATTGCGTTGAGAGTCACTTTGTAGAGGCTTCATGTAAAAGAGGAGGGGAAGGTTGGGGCTGGTGGGGGAGGGGGTGAAATATATTTCCTCAGAGCAGGTTGAAGAGATAGTCTTACCCTTTTCAGAGAAAGAAATAAAGGTTGTTGCTTGGGGACTGAATTCGGATGGTGCATCAGGATCAGATGGATTCACAAACTTCTTTTATGGAGAGTTTTGGGACTTACTGAAGAATGATATTGTAGAGGTGCTTGAGGAATTCAGAGAAGGGAACCAAGGATTGGAGAAAGTTAACATGGCACGAATATTGTTGCTTCCGAAGAAAGACCAACCATCAAGATCAGACCAATTGCCGTATCGAATGGGATCTATCTTATTGTAGAAAAAGTGTTGGCTAACAGGCTTAAGGGGGTGATGGATTCTATTGTGACAGAGGCCCAATCGTCGTTCATTCTAGGAAGGCAAATGGCTGATGGGCTAGTGGTGGCATCAGAGATCTTCCTTGATTGGAGAAGAAGGGGAGCAAAGGGTGTGCTATGGAAGATTGATTTTGTAAAAGCTTACGATTGCGTGGATTGGAGATTCCTTTGGTTATCATTGAGGATAATAGGATTCCCACTGATTGGATTGTGTGGATGAAGAGGTGTATTACTACATCTTCCCTCTCAGTTTTAGTGAATGGGAGTCCAGAGAGGGGCTCTTTCCAGCCGCAGAGAGGTATGCAGTAGGGGTGTCCGCTAGCACCCAAACTCCTTGTATTGGTGGCGGATGCTAGCTGTAATGTTCAAACATGTAGTTGATCGCATATGGTGTAAAGGTTTTCATCTAGACAATATATTTGTGCCCTTACTATAGTATGCTGATGATGCTATGCTCTTTTTAAATGGAACAAAGGAGATGATGGGAAGATCGACTAAGTTACTTGATATCTTTAGTACGCTATCGGTGTTTGGTGATAAACCTGTAGAAGTCAATCGTCATTACTTTTGGGATGCAGTATGAAGAGAAGATCAAGATTGCAGAGATGCCTGATTGTCTATTAGGTGAGATACCAATTTCTTACATAGGCCTCCCGCTGATGGTAGGTAAATTGAAAGTTGCAGACTGGGATGCCATGGAGGTTTTCTTTATCTAAAGGTGGGAAGTTGGTTTTGTTAAAACATGTCCTATCAGCCATTCTAGTTTTCTTTGTTCAACAAGACCGCTACCGGTGGAGGTTAGAAAGAAGATTGAAAAGTCGATGAGAAGTTTCTTCTGACAGATGGAAAAAATAGAAGGCAGACATGCATCTGGAAGCTTGGGAAGCGATCACAAGATCTAAGGGGCATGGAGGTTGGGTGTGCGAGATTTGAAATGCATGAACAATGCTTTGATGGCTAAATGGGTGATACGAATTTGGCGTTCATCTACAGACCTGTCAACTAGATTGTTGAGGAAGATTTGAGGGGTAAAAGGGACCCTGATGGCTAGGGTTAATCGATTGAGTTTCCTTTATGACAGGAGGTGCGAGAGGTGCTGAGGTACATTTCCCATAGGCTAACACCTTAGGTGGGAGACAAGGGGGATTTCATATTTTGGAGAGATAATTGGACGGGGGAAGGCACTCTAAAGAGGCGATTCCTGATACTCTTCGCGATGACTGCATCAAAGGAGGCCTATTTGAGAGAATAAATGCAAGATGGATAGTGGAGGATAACTTTTGCTGCGACTCTCTCAGAGAGGAGAAGGGAGGAGTTGGTTACTCTTTGGATGCAGCTCAGTTGTCATGTGATCTCTCTACGATCCGAGACCATTATATATGGTTGGGCTCTAGATTCGCAGTCAAACAATTATATGGTGAGTTGATAAGAGGTGGAGGGGAAACAACCAACCTGAAATTCTGCAAGGATATGAAGATTATATGGGCGACCAAGATACCAAGCAGGATAAAAGTTTTCCTATCGTGCTTTAGGATAAACAAACTTTGTAATAAAAATTAGGAGGGCGAACTTATTGGGGACGCAAGATGTGAGTTGTCATAGGTGTGATGGACACGTGGAGATCGCAGAGTATCTTTTCTTCAAGTGCGAGACTTCGGTGATAGTTTGGAGGGAGATGGCTTTTTCGTGGGTTGATGTGAGCGGATCGACAAACTTCTGAGAGACAATCAGGAGGGTGGGAGGAAATTCCACGAACAACATCTCAAAACCTTTTGCAGTGATCTGGACAATTTGGCTTACAAAAACGAATTAATCTTCAAGATCAATCTTTTTATGCAGAAAACGTCGTGCCACATTGTAGGGCTCTCTTGAGTCTGTGGGATTCTAAATAGTGATCAGTGTAAATTTGATTATGTATAAAAATACGTTTTTAGTGGTGACCCAAATTGGGAGGCCATCCTCTTTCGAATAAAAAAATTATTCAAGAAATCATTGCAAATCATCCGATATGATAAACATAACTAACGGATGTTATTTGTTGTAGGCGTATACTTCTTGAAATATGTAACTGATGCAATATTCGTTGCTCTATTATTAACATCGGTTTAACTAACCACAGTTGCATGTTATCTTCCGTCAGGAAAGTTATGGAGAACTACTTCATATTACTTATCGGTAATGATATAGCAATCAAAGTGTCTTCCGATACAAAAGTATAGTATATCATTGACTTTTGCAATGCATATTTTTATTGTCGGAAAATAATAAAAAAGTTTTCGGATTCTTAACTGTAACAAGGGTATTTTGCTCGTGATATTTCTGTCCCATCTTAACATTGTAGTTTACATTTGTGTCCCTAACATTTCCACATTTCCATATTTCCATAAAAAAGTTTTCCCTCGTATTTACAAGTTAGAACCATGTCCTCAATTCAACTTCGCATTTTATATCCTCACCCATGCTGGGAATTAACAACACGGACGACCGAGGACTATATCATAACTATCAAAAATGTGGAGATTAAGGAAGGATGAGAGGTTATGTTACATAAGATTATTAAACAAGTAGCAGTTATTTTTATTTTTTTATGGAAGAGGCAGAAATTGAAGGAATATGGATGGAAACATTATCCCTCATGTTGACTTAAGGACCAAAACATTGATCGTAATTCCTCAAACTAACAGCCCCTATAGCTCGATAAGGAGGGCTGCATGAGAGCGTGGGTATGAATCCCGGTCGTCTCTGTATGTATATCATACAGTGCATGTCATCATCAATAATATATATTCTAGAATCTAGGGCAATCATGCAAGGTAAATTCAATTTTTATGGGCATAAGAAATACAACCATATAGATCATAGCCGATGGAGGAGATGGGTATCGTACATGCTAAACGTGCATTCCCGAAGGATTATATGAGAACAAAGTTTGATACAGAGAATTTAAGGTTGGCGGCCCGTGATTCTTGCGATTTTTTTAGGCCGATATGGTTATTATCTTGGGACATTATATTAGGAGTGGGAATAGCCATATATTACTTGAAAAGAAGTTGAACCGGGTTGATGATCGAATGTTATCCTCCATATTCATCCAACCTTATTTAACGTATATCACGGATAATGTAAAGGCCTTACGCTAAATCTTGAGATATCAAATTAACAGGTTAAAGTAAGTACTTTTGGAGAGATTACCTGAGAAATTATACATGTATGAATTTAAACGTAGAATTCATCTTCTACTCTAATGCTTCTTCTTAAAAAAATTGATGTTCAATTTGGAAACGATAATTCACATCTCAAGACCACGAACAAAATTCGCTATTGTAATTACATTCCAGGTGAGTAGTTCCGAGTAATATTTCTTTATGAAAATTATTTAGATTTCGTTAAATCTTATAACAATGATTTTCAATATTTTTCATGCTTATGAAGAGCTTTACGGGAATGATAATATGCGAGGTTACTTTGTTAATTTTTACCAACCTTAATTAAGAACGTCATATCTTGTATGTATGCAGTTTATGTTCATGAAATTTATCAAGATACATGTAGCCAAGTTTTACATGGATATATATGGTTATTTTATCATGATAAAAGAAAGGCAAGTTTTACATGGATACAATATGGTTATTTGGTCAAGATTTCTATGATACGATGTAAGAGCAATGCAAAATATGGCCTACTTTCAAGAATTGTCATAAACAACTTGCTAGATGCCAAGGTAGGTATATCCTCGTGGTATATCTATGGCCTACTCCTTGTGATTCATGAAGGCTTTGATTTCGCATTTCGTATGCTAACAGGCTTTTGTCCGTATATGAGATGTCTTTGGTCTTCGGGATCATTTGCATGCATGGCCATGCTTTCCACGATCTTGGGTTAAGTTTCTCTCCCTTGACATGTTACACGGTTCATGCAGGTAGTACGACATGGTAGTACGATATGTCAAGGTAGTGTGACATTGGATATTATATCTAAAAGATTGTCAAGTATTTTCTAACACTACTCCATGTTACAAGTTATTCCATGATACATATTTATCCATTGCAATCTAAAAGTAATGTTCTCTTTCGAATTTCTCTTTACATTTTTTCAAGCATTAATTTATTAGATTAACTATAAAATTACGTTGAATGAGTATTTTTCCCAGAAGTTTGAGACAAGCTCATTTTGTTAAGATAAGCTCCCTTCATTACGAGAAACTACAGATAATGCAAGAGTCCCATTCTGCTCGTATTACACTCATAATATAATCATTTTTTTCCATATGCGACTACATGTCATCACAAGTTGTGTGGTCGTATGTGCGGGGTAATAAATGTGGTTATGACTACAATGTGGTCGTAATGTTCTCATACAAAGCGAGCATTGTGTTACCCGATGCTCGTAACCGTCGTTGTCAACATATTAACAAAACACATAGAATGCGAACATATAGGGGACTACATATGTTCACATTTTCTGATTCCATAACAAAAATAAGGTGCTAATTTAGTTTCATCGATCCTTTCCATCTTCCCTCATGTTTATCTGTACATGTAGAAGCATAAAAATATCATACATGTAGAAGAATATAATAATTCCATAGAATCCACATTCACAATAAGGCTTGACATTATATCAAAAGCACATTATCAACTTATATCACAAGTATGTCCACATTCAACTTATATCCACATTCAAATATGCACAACGCAATATATCTCAAGAACATTCTCAACTTAAAAGCATAATGTTAATGACAAAGAGTTGTACTAAATTATAAGTTGCAAGAATACTACAATATTATTCACGAGGGTCAGATCCTTCACTTCTTCCATCTCGTAGGATCCCCATCAACTTATTTCTTCATCTCTCCCTTTGCCTCTCTATGTCTGCTCTCTCCTCTACCTTGACATCCCTCTCATGAATGATGACTTCATGACATACCGATCATTGCATCTCGACCCTAAGTTGATCCTCATCTTCATTGTTGTCCTCGTCATTGTCCTTGTCACTCTGATCATCGTGACGGTCGACGACCTTTCCACCCCGATGCATACCTTTTGAGCTCGGAATTTCTGGGTTTTAAATATGAAATAAATGTGACGTCGTTGTGACCCTAAAATTCCTCAACAAAAAAATTTGTTTCTCAAGCTAAAATAAATATGAAAATATAGCAAGAGAATTTACTATTTATTTTACATATATAGCAAACAGGATCGAACTCAGAGAGCCTATAAAATCCTGAGGGTTATTAAACAATGAGAGGATCAATGAAATAAAGAAGGAAATTCTATGAACACTACATTTGGTTTTTATATTTTTTTATTTTTTAAAATTTTTATATTTTCTAATTTTTAATTTTTAGCGATTTTTAGTTTTTAAAATTTTACATTTTTAAGAATATAATTTTCAAATAATATATATAAAATGTTTTTATTATATTTTTGGTGTTTTTAAAGATCTTTCAAGTTTCTATGGATTTTATAAAAAAAATCGAAACTCGAAATAATGTTAAACAGTGAACAAGCAGGGACATTTTGCAATTTAAAAATAGCAAATAAAGTAAAAAATTACTAGACTTCTTTTTCAGAAAACTATAAGAAATTATCTACAAATAGGAAGTAAAGTCATTATTTATGGAACTTTTTACAATTTGCTATGAAATTTTTAAGATTTTAGATATTATAAATTTTTTTACGATTTTAAAAATATTAATGCACAAAATTACACACGAATAATATATAACAGGAAGCTATTCTATTTTTTTGATTTTTTTGATGCAACATTTGAATTTTTATGAATTTTCTAATTTTAAACAATGAAAATTCAATGTTTTTGAATTTTTAATAATATAAATGATAATAAAATGCAATGAAAAATTTATACTACGAAAAGACACACAACTGGAGTCCAATTTAATATTTGGAGAATTTAAGGACCACAAATGAAATTTATTTGAGTGATAAAATTATGCAAAATATATTTTGAAAAATAGGGACTACAAAGTAATTATTTAATGTTTTTGTATTAAAATATAACATGAAATAAAATCATCGGAAAAATAGTAAATTACCATAATGAAAGGGCATACCTAGCATGTACTCAGGATGGTAGGGACTTTATTGCAAATTTGAGAGATCTAGGGGGAGGATGCAATTTGCCCAAAATAATTAAGCGGGCGCACCTACGATTCACGTGCACTACTTAGGGTATTAAGTAGAGGGGCTCTTCGTTCTTTACCTCATTATCCCCAAATCGAGGGGCGATAGTGGATCTATATGGTGATCGAGGACAACGAGATGACATGACGGTGCAATCCTCAGGTCGAGGGTGGTGAAGGTTGTGGTGGTTGCTTCGTGCTCCTGCGGAGGTTTTATCGTGATCATGTGATGATGGGATCCTTTGAACGACTGATCGGTGAGCTTCGATTTCTCTACGAGGAGGTCTAACCTGTAGCGTATGGTGATGCAGTGATGTTGGCTACGGAACTCGCCTATGCTCAGTGAAGAAGGAGGTACGACAATACTTAAGAATGGTGGTGGCATGCATCTTCTTCTCCGAGTGACGGAGGGCAGATGGATCAACTCCAAGGTAGAGGGATGGTAGAATCAAGGATGGTCGTAGAGCTTCAAGCAGTGTTGGCGATGGTGGTTGGGTGGTGCTGCTTTGAGGATTCGGTGGCATGCGAGTACTACGAGCTTCGATGGTGGATATGGCAAGATTGTAAGAGCTCTGCCACGATCGAGGGTGGTGCGAGACTGGTCGATCGATGATCAAGTTGTGGGAGACATGCGCCCTTCGGTGTTCGAGCTTCACTCTGTGTGACTCGACTCCATGGTGGTGGACGGTGGATAGGGCGATGGTGGTGCGATCCTCTGGTCGAGGGTGATGAATCTCTACTCCAGATGGAGGTCTTACGTTCCGACGGTGTGCAGATCTTCGTTAGCAGTGTGGTGGGTGATCGATGGTGGGCTCGAGGGTAATGAAGGCTACGGTGGTTGCGGAACTTGCTAGTGCTCGGTAAAGAATGAGGTGCGACGACGCTCAGGAACAGTGATGGCATGCATCTTTTCTGATATGCAATGGAGGTAAAGGTCTGGAGAAAAGCTTCTCTCCTTTGAGCGACAGTGGTGATGCTCATGGCGGAGGGCAGTGTGAATGGCATAGGAGAAGGGCGGAGCTGCCACCCAAAAAATTATCTTTTCTTTTTTTTGAAGAATTACATATGATCTTTTTTTCATGTGTACCTGCAATAGAATAAAAATCAATGAGTCGAGCATGATGGCTGGGTCCCAAGTATAAAGAGAAAATGTGAATGAAAACGAATCTGTTGAAGTGGAAGGTTGGATCCTGAGATTTGGTCTCAGTGCATGGTCAGAGGTGAGAGGTCGTGAGAAAAGGTGGGAGGTCGTGAGAGATAGAACATGAAATGATGAGGAATCAGAAAATGATATGAGACTGGTAATCGGAGGTGGATTGGATTCTGATGAACAATTAGGAACGATTAACTACAATTGCGAAAAAAATAATTGTAAAATTAAACCTAAAATTATCTAAACAAAAGATGAGAAATGGATGTAGATCTCACCAACGAGAACCGGGTTAATGTTGTAGTGGCCTCGACGAAGATCGACTCACTGTTACTAGATGGCTCATAGGATGTGTACCTTTCCACTACAAGATTGCTTTTGGAGAATAGGCTCCTCTCCAAAGGATTGATCAAATTGAATTGAGGGAGGAGCCAAATAGATAAGAAAAATAATTGAATTTCGAAAAAATGAATTAATGGGGAGGGAATAAAGGGAAAGATGTTAATGGTGGAATTAATGATTCATTGAAGAAATAAATTAAATAAATAAATTCGAAATATATTATTTAAAATAATATATATCAATAATTTAATTAGATACTTTAGTGATGGGTTAATTAATGAATAAATTATATCCATATGGTATACTATTTATATAGTTAAATAAATAAACAATTTTCATCATTTTATTAATTTAAATAATAACCGTTAGTTATTTAATATTTCAGTGGTAGATATTTAAGGAAATTAATTATGTACTTATAATATATACATATGGTAGATTATACATATAGTTAAATAAGAAATTATTTTATTTTAATTTTTGTATTATATTTTTTATATTATTTATATTCTTATTTTAAATAATTATTAAAAATATTTACAATTATTTAAAAATACATTACATATAAAAATTAATAAATACAATAAATAAGAGATAAAATTACAAAAACCACTAAAAATCGTGTTTCAAACCGTAACTCATAAAAATATAAAAACCACTGCCATTTAAAGGTACTTTAATTTAGAATATGATGAAAGTGAGTTTGATTCAATTTGAATACATATGGAGTCAGAATCGACCTTTCAATTATCGCTTGTGACTTTCCAAATGTGGTTACTTTTATTCTGTACATGATTTTATTTTGCAATTATTTTTATTATTTAGAAAATATTTTTATTTACATTTATGGTAAGAAAACTATTTAATTGGAGATTAATTTATGGACAAATAAAATAGTGTAAGTTTTATACAAATATTCACAAAATAAATTCAAAATAAAGAATGAAAAGTATTTACAAAATATATATTTTTAGAATTTTCGACAAAAGACCCTATCTTCCCTTACTTTATTCATGGTCAATCATATCAAGTCTTAACCTTCTCTTGGGTTCGTATCAGTCTGTATCTATTACATATATACAGAATTTTAAATTCTCTATTTTCCTTTATTTATTTATTTTAGTTTAAAAGGTGATAAATATACAATATTTACACCAAGATACATGTTAGTAAGAATAAAGATTTATTAATATATACGATTATTTTATATGGATTTTAAGCTAAAATAAATGAATAAAGATGATGAAATGCATATTCATCATCCCCCTATGCTTTACCTTTGCTAGTCCCTTAACAAACACTTAATTGAAAGTATAAGTAAATAAAAGAAAAGGAAAGGAAAAATAAATAATTTTTTTATTAAGTATTAAATTTATCTTCATAAAGTTGTAGTATGGAGCTCTGTCAAACCTTTGCAATATTATTGTGACGGAACCTTAATGTGAAATGGATTTAAAACCTAATAGACTTAAAGTTCCACAAGACTCCTATTCAGGTGGCCTCAATAGTCTGGTCAGAACAAGTCTAAATACATAAATTATTATGACTATGAAACTTTACATGTACAGTGTAAGTGAAATATAGCTCCCCATCTTAAAAGTAGCAAAGAAACAACCTCTCTCAACAAGGTAACTCTAGTCCCTCGGTCTAGCAACTCTTTCCTTGAGGAACGGGGATACTCCCTTCTAAGTTCAAGTACAACCAACTCAAGAAGATGTAATGGATAAACGAATGGATGGTAACTGGTGTAGCTACCTATCCTTGGATGCGTGATCAATGTAGCCAAGTCATCCAGCTGCAAGCTTACAAAAATTTTACTTTGAAGATCTTCTTATTTTTCTATACTTATATATACACTCCGGCAAGCATTTACCTCTTAGTAAGGTCTGCCCACTTTTGGAGATTATGCTTTTTTAAAATATATATACACACACCTGGAACATCATGTACATAAGGAGTTTTTTCTCTTGAGCTAGTAGACTATCCCTCGTTTGAAGCATTATTGCAACCCACAACATCCTGTCTTTATACCTTAATGTTACTAGATCAGGTTGAGACGCACTACCCTCCCTAGAGGAATACGGATATTACCACTAGTTTTTACATACCCGTGTGCTACCCCAAGCCAAAAGATTCTACCTCTCCACCACCTCCTCCATGAAGAGCTACTTGTAGCGTGCTTGTCCAAGATAAGCCACTGTGTAGAAGAATCATGCATGTGTTGTTAAATATTCTACTTATACTACTTAAGATGACATTGAACATAGTCTTATGGACCAAAGAACTAAATCGCTAGTACCTGGAAACTTTTTATCCTGTTCTTATAAGGTTACTCTGAAATTAAGGTACAACTAAGCTCCATTCTTCAAATTTATTCCAGACTCAGTTTAAATGTCAATACTATTTTGAAAAATGTGCACGCAAATACAATAAATATATACATAATAATTTTTTTAAGAGAAAAAGGTTTAGTAAAATATCTACAAGGATATACACGGATTATACAATATTTTTACAAGAGGAGACGCAATTTTTTTACAAGATGAAAGGTGACCAGAGTGTTGGAAATGCGAGCCCACGACGAGCCATTATGCAATAAATGTTA
Organism: Ottelia alismoides; assembly: GCA_037367405.1. Taxonomy (NCBI): domain Eukaryota; kingdom Viridiplantae; phylum Streptophyta; class Magnoliopsida; order Alismatales; family Hydrocharitaceae; genus Ottelia; species Ottelia alismoides. Next base: position 50,199 of record JAZKJV010009306.1, read on the forward strand.
TTGCAAATATCATTCCCTGATCTGAAATGAAGAATGAATAATTTGCATAATAGGTCCCTTAGTACAATTAGGGTTTTGTACCATGGCCATCTTACTAATCATACAGTTGTTGATTCAACTATTGAATCATAGAGGCTGGTGCTTGGATGAATATCTAAAGAGTTAGATTGAGGACTCATCAAGCACCATCAAAAGATTGTTAAGAGATGATCTCCAGCCTGAGTAGGAGATGGCAATCCTGTCTCAGTAAAGCTGATATCTGACTGACCTCTTTGATGCAGGTCCTCTGCATAGGAATAGAGATTCAGAGGTGTCAGATTAGTTATGTCAAAGAGTTGACTTAACGAGATCGAGATAACCAAAGTCCTATATCGTATGCTGTCATGATATAGGCACGCATCCTCTGACCGGAGACAGATTTGTTGCTATATGTCTAAGTATGTACATTTGGCAGACCAATAGGTTGATGACCAAATCAAGGTCTATACACCGACGCGCTGGTGTGCATGTAAGGGCATATGAGTAATACGATCTCTCAAAGGGATCATACAGGTTCAGTTACTGAACCGGAAGGCATGAGCTCACTCATGAGATATTGGGAAGAATCAAATTCCATGCGCATGGTCATCTCGCTTTGGAAGCTTGACTGAATTTGTAGGTTTGATATATACTTTTGGAAAGTATATGATCAAGACCTAGGTATGATATATGCTTTTGGAAAGTATATGATCGATATCGACTCCCAATGATCGAATGAGAAACTTACTGATAAAACCATGAAGTAGACAGTATAAAGTTGATCCAATACTTCGGGTTTAGTCTGAGTCTTCCAGTATGCATGATGTACAGGTATTGGGAATACATGAGGGTGATTTGATCATAAACGATTGTATAACCATGGCGCTTCCATTCCTAGGGAGTGATGAAACGGGTCTGGATTTTAGTGACTCCTCTCAGTAGAGAAGTAATCTGATCTTAGTCCAAATGTTGAACATTGATCTGAATGTGATTCAGATACAATGAGAAGATTAGATTTATGATCTTGATTTAATCAAGCATCTATGGGAGGCCCGCGATCTGGATTTGAGATATGATCTCAACATCCATGTCACTATACGTGGAACAATACAATCGCCCTGTCCTTATCTCCAAGTATCTGCGGAGAGATTGCATTATTCTTGAAGGGTTCAAGAACAATTCCATAAGATCTAAGCAATGAAGAGATGATAATTAAATGTGATTTAATCATATTGATGTGTGAAGAAATTACCCAATTTAATTAAATGTGATTTAATTAATGTGGATACGAATAATGTGGATAGAAATATCCAATTATTCATAATATATTATAAATGTGATTTATAATGTATTAAAGAGAGCTAATTATAATTTATATGTGTTGATAAATTATTATGTGTATTGGATACACATTGTGTAATTAATTATCAATGTAAATTATATGTTGTTTTGGGTTGTGAATATGATTCACAATTTTTCCGTGGTAAGATTGCAATATTCTCAAATATAATTGTGAATTATTTTTGAAGAATAATAACCCAACAAATAAATAAAGAGATATTTCCATGGAGATATGCAATCTCATGAAATTCATGAGATTGCTCTTCCCATGGAAATAAGTGGGCGGCACATCATTCCTATAAGGAATGTGTGGCCGTCCACATGGAAGGTATATGGAGATGGAATCTCCATGTATCTTCTCTCTCCTTATATGTTGATTTGATTTAGGACTAATTTATATTTGATTTTGTCAAATATATTTTAACCTAAATTTGTTGGTTTTACCAACAACAATCTTGACCATTGGATTAACATAAATCAATCTCACCCACTGATTTTATGTGTCCCATGGATTGAGATCCATGGTTCCCAAAACCCTATAAATAGAGAGGCATACCATGCTCTCTCTTTACATGTAATATTGAAGGCTCTCTCTCTTCCTCTTTCTTCATATATGTCTACCCTCTCTCCCTCTAATTGGTGGCCGACCACCAAACCCTAGAGGAGAGAATCGTCATCACCTTCGTCACCGCGCCGCCGCTTCGACGTTCTTCGGTTCTCCGTCTTCTTGGAGTGCTGCACTCACGAAGGAGACATTCGATCTCGTACGACGAGATCAGGAGCAACAACGCTTGGATCAACTTCTTGGATTGCGAGGACAACGCGGTTCATCCCCGCGCTCGCAAGCGATCTCGCCGACGATCGGACTTGAGACAGGAGGTCTCTTTCTTTAGAGACTTGATCAACCACGCTTCAAGAGGTATTGCATTATACTTGCTGTGGTTATAGATGAAATGATCTGAGAATGGTTCTCGGATCATGTGGTTTCATCGAATAAAAATTTTTAAATTCCGTTGCACCGAACAACTAGTACGACTAATCGTTCTTCGTCGTATCCGATACGACGATCATGCTTCCGTGATGCGCTTAAGGATAAATTCCATATCCTACAAGTGGTATCAGAGACTTTGGTCGACGGTTTCGAATATGATTCGAAAAACCGAAGACGACTTGGGTTCGTTAAGGTCGCGAAATTTTTTATCGCATTTGATTTCGCAGATCTGTTTAGTAAATAAATTCGGCAATGTTTAAATTGTTTAAAGACGAATTTAATACTTGTATTTTGTTCCCCATTAAATAAGGAAACCATAGGATCTGAGTTTACGTAAATCGGATTTCAATGCTCTAGATATGGTTGTTTTAATGAACATGTATGCACTGTTGCGGGAACAGTAGATCTTAACATGATTAAAGAGTTAATTAGTATTTAGATCCGCCTCGAAATGCGTGAAACATCACTTAGGTTCTGTCCTAAATCAAATTAGCAATCTATGAAAATTGATTTTGTCTAATTTGGATTTAATATGATTGAGATATGTTAATTTTAGTAAGTAGTGTTGGACATGTGAGCCCACGGCGAGCCATTATGCAATAAATGTTATTGTGAATATCATTCCCTGATCTGAAATGAAGAATAAACAATTTGCATAATAGGTCCCTCTGTACAATTAGGGTTATGTACCATGGCTATCTTAATGATCATACAGCTGTTGATTCAATTATTGAATCATAGAGGCTGGTGCTTGGATGAATATCTAAAGAGTTAGATTGAGGACTCATCAAGCACCGTCAAATGATTGTTAAGATGTGATCTCCAGCCTGAGTAGGAGATGGCAATCCTTTCTCACATAGGCTGATATCTGACCGACCTCTTGATGCAGGTCCTCTGCATAGGAATAGAGATTCGGAGGTGTCAGATTAGTTAGGTCAAAGAGTTGACTTAACGAGATCGAGATAACCTAAGTCCTATGTTGAATGCTGTCACAGCATAGGCACGCATCCTCTGACCGGAGACAGATGTATTGCTATATGTCTGAGTATGCACATTTGACAGACCAATAGGTTGATGACCTAACCAAGGTCTATACACCGGCGCGTTGGTGTGCATAAAAGGGCATATGAGTAATACGATCTCTCAAAGGGATCATACAGGTTCACTACTGAACCGGAAAACATGAGCTCACTCATGAGATATTGGGAGGAATCAAATTCCGTGCACGGTCGTCTCGCTTTGGAAGCTTGACTGAATTTGTAGGTTTGATATATACTTTTGGAAAGTATATGATCAAGACCTAGGTATGATATATGCTTTTGGAAAGTATATGATCGATACCAAATCCCAATGATCAAATGAGAAACTTGGTGATTAAACCCTGAAGAAGACAGTGTAAAATAGATCTTGATCTTCGGGTTGACCATGGGTCTTCCAGTATGCAGGATGTACAGGTATTGGGAATACCTGAAGGGTGATGTGATCATAAACGATTGTATATCCATGACGCTTCCATTCCGAGGGAGTGATGAAACAGGTCTGGATTTTAGTGACTCCTTTCAGTAGAGAAGCGATCCGATCTTAGTCCAAGTGTTGGACATTGGTCTGAATGAGATTCAGATTCAATGAGAAGATTGGATTTGCGGTCTTGATTTAATCAAACATCTGTGGGAGGTTCGTAAGATCTGGATTTTGAGATAAGATCTCAATATCCAAGTCACTATACGTGGAATAATACAATCGCCCTGTCCTTATCTCCAAGTATCTGCGGAGAAAGCACATTATTCATGAAAGGGTTCAAGAATAATTCTTTTGATGTAATATCCAAGCAAGGACTTGTTGATTAAATGAGATTTAATTATCGAGCTTAAATATGAATATGATTCATATTGTGAAAATGATTATCTAAGATAATTAAATGGGATTTAATTATCAAGGATTAAGAGAATGTGGATAACACTATCCATGATATATGTGTGTTATAAATATGATTTATAATATACATATATAAGAGAGAGAATTTATGTAAATAGCATTTGTTAATTAATAATGTGGATTGGATTCACATTTATTAATTAATTGGAAATGCAATTTACTAATTAGTTTGGGTTGTGAATATGATTCACATAATGATCAATGGCATGATTGAAATATTCACAAATTAATTTGGAATTAATTTGGTGGATATTATTGCAATAATAGTTATTGCAATTTATTAAGAAATAATAAGATAAAATAAAAGGAGACAAAATAACCCCAATTTTAGGGAGGTTGGTTGACTCCATTTAATTTATCACATTATCTCTTAATTAGTTATTGTTAAATTAAATTATGTTGATAATGTTGCAACATTTTTTAATTTAAATTAATGTTGTTGGTTTTAACCAACAACAATCATAGCCATTGATTTGGCATGGACCAAGCATAGCCCTTGGATCCATGTGTCCCATGGATTGAGATCCATTGGATCCTAAACTAGTATAAAAGGAGGGCTAGGGTAGCCTTTCCAAGTTACAACAACATTCTTGAGTTGAAGAACTCTACTCTCTCTCTCTCTCTCTCTCTCATTCTCGTGGGGTCTCCCTAATATTCAAGTGGCCGTCCACTTTGTGTATTAGGAAGGAGATCATTTTTGCTATGCCTCGACGCTTGGATCTTCATCAAAGGATTGCGGGAAGGACGCGACTCATCATTGTGCCCGCAAGCACATTCTCCGTGGGTCGGACTTAAGATAGGAGGATCTCTACTTTGGGATCTCGCGATCACAACCACGCTTCAAGAGGTATTCCTTGTACTTTGTGGTTTGATGAAACGATCCGAGAAGTGTTCTCGTGATCATGTGGTTTCATCTTTAAAGTTAAAAATTTCAATTTCCGCTGCATCTAGCATCTAGTACGACTAGTTGCTCCGATTGCATACGATGCGATCGACACGCTTCTGTGATGCGCTTGAGGATACTCAATATCCTTCAAGTGGTATCAGAGCCAGGTTGAATAAGGTTTTGGATATGATCCATAGACCTTAGACGGTTTGGTTCTTGAAAGGGTTGCGAAATTTTTTACTGCATTTCAATTTTCGCACCTCTGTCTAATTGAATTTTTCTGTACTGTTTAAAATATTTAAACACGAAATTTTCAATTGGATTTTGTTCCTCATTAAACAAGGAAACCATAGGACTTGAGTTTACTAAATTTGGACTTTATTTGCTCAAGATATGGCTTTTTGAATATGACTATATTCACTGTTGCGGGAACTGCGGTTTTGAACGTGATTAATGAGATAATTACGGTTTTAATCCGCCTTGAAATGCGTGAATTATCACTTGGATTCTTTAATAAATCAAATAGGCAATCTTTGGAAACTGAGTTTGCATTTTTTGGATTTAAATTGATCAAGATAAGTTAATTTTAGTGATTGGGGGTCACTGCTGGGAATTAACATTTTTTTGATCTTGAACCTTGTGATATGTCATTCAATTATTATGATGAAAATTAATTGTTAATTTTCTGGAATAATTAGTGATAAATATTTGTGAAATATTTAAATAGATAATTATTTCATTGAATGACACTTGCCTAAACCACAATGATGAGATATTAGATCTTGATCATTGATTCATCAACAAACATTGCTTTCATGAAAACCATAGTTTATCCTACAATAGTTGTAGGACAACTTTTACATGAAAAACCCTTTTGCCTGAATAGGATTGGGGATTTGTCTAGCAAATCTCCTTATAATCAAAAATGTTTTGATGTATATTATATGGTATAATTTCGGTTGAAAAACCGATGAACATCTCAAAGTACATGATGGTCTATCTGGTATTATCCTTTCCCGAGGCGGATGTGGTGCCTAGTCGGAGAGCATTGGGGTAGCGGGTTGCAACGTATGTGGTCTGTCTCACTCTCGTCGGTACTGGCCATGACAGCGGGTAGGGACTATATAATACCGGAGACAGACAATGTGTATTTTTCATATTATTAAAATTCAAATAATACGTACTTTGAGTATATACCTACTATTCAAGTAAAAGACATGTTTGTTGATTGATGATTGGATTGATGATTAATTTAATGTGATTAAATTAATTATATCCAATAAACACTCTATTTTGAATAGATGTGTATTTCCCTTGGAAGAATTAATTATGTGAATATGATTCACAATAATTAATTACAATTTGAATATGAGGTGGATGATCACATAAGTGACATCCATGGTCTCCCGTCAAGGCAAAGGATTTCGTCGCCAGTTGTTGTGTATAGGAGACGCCTGTCCGAAGTGACAGATCCTGTACATGATTTAATTGGATCGGGTTCTTTGCTTCTCGAAAGAGTAAGGCCGTATACGTAGTGACCCCAATATCGGGTCCTCATATTATTGGGGCGATATTGGATTGCGTATAGCGAGTATTAAGCATGTTGACAGTTGGTTCAATTAATGACGAGTCAACATCATCTTAGGGGTGGTGGGCCCGGGTGTTAAAGACCGAATTGGGAGATGCAAGTTGGACTTGCAAGGCGGAATGTGTTCCCGCTTCTTTTTATCCGAGTTGTAGGTTCTCATATTATTGGGATGCAACGAAGATAGGAAAGGAGATCCCAGATCTTGCTAGAGATATAATGGTAAGAATATCTCTTACATTGAAAGTGATTAAGGGAATGAACTTTCAATGTTGACAAGGCAAGATAACTTTGATATAAAATTCCTAAATAAAAGTAAAACATGTATATATAATATATATACACTTATGCAAATTTCTTATTTCAGATAATCCTTCATTAAACCCACTCAATGTTATACTCAATGATAACCAGTAAAATATCTTGGATTGGACTCATGATCCAGATATTGTACTTGCAATTGAACACATAATCTATGTGGTTGCAATGTGCAAGTTTCCTCAACATAATGAGGAATGACAATTAAATAAGACAATAAGACATCACCTTAGGGTTTGTATGTCTCTATAGTCTTGATCTTTCATCGAGTGTACTTTGGAAGTGACATGTCGATGGTGATCGTAATTGTCGGATAATCCTTATAAAATAAAAGAAGATATTTTGGCATACATATGTGCTCTGGACATTTAATCATGAATGGCATGGTTCTTACATTATGCAGAATGGTGGCTCGAAAGAGATGATGTATTCAAAATGTTTGAATACCTACCTGAACCTAAGTCTCTAAGAGTTAAGATGTATGTAGATATGATGAGTGTCATCATTCTACTATCTATACTCAAGTCATTCATGAAGCTTCATAATAATCATTTTGAATGAATTTAATGAAGCATGTATAAATGTTGAAATGCTATTACATTAAATTCTTTTGAATTCAACATAAGAGATTCTTTGTCTTGAACAATGGTTGTTTATAGATGAAGAGAGCACAGTGGAAGCATGGGTTGAACCCATGTGAGAAGGAAAGTCAAAGAGTTGATCATACTTCTGTGACTTCCGTATGACATCCAAAGAGTTGGATGAATGCCAATACTGCAATAAGTTGATGTGTTGATAGTATGACTATCAAATCTGTCTAAAATCCTTAGTGAAGGACTCAGATAGAGCATCAGAATAATCTACATATAATCATTGACTTTGACTTACTTATTTCATAAGATAAAGTCTGATAATTGTATCCCAATCTTCTAGTGATATTTGCAATTGGTTGCATATACATATTAGAAGATTAGAAATTTGATCTTAAGGTTTAGTAGTCATCTACATGGATATTGCTGTAATTGTTGCAGCAGTCTCTGTTGGATAGATGGACTTCATATTCTCAGTGGGAGAGCCCTTAGTCTTAGAGAATGTCTCTATGACCTAGATATTAGAATACCCCATTATTTGTTTCTAAATGTTGGAAATAAACATGAATTCTGAGATAGAACTATCATAAAAGGTTATGATGGATATATTTCAGATAGTAATCTAACATCTAGTGGACTACACAAAATTAGAAAATTAATGAATGGTTCATTAAGATTTCTAATACTGAAAATCAAACCTTATAAGATCAATAGGAGGATGAAGATCATTTGACAATGATCTGGCATCAAGCCTTGGACATTTGTCTGTTGATTTGATCAATAGACTAGTAAGATATGAAACTTTAGAATGTCTAAAATTTCAAATCTTACATACTTGTGAACATTGTATTCAAAGTAAAATATCCAATACACCCTTCTCTGAGAATGGTGTTAGATGTCGAGGTATTCAAGATCTCATACATATTGATGTATGAAGATCATCTATATCATAGTAAACATTATGGATATGTGATATCTATTGATGATTATGTATGATATGAGATTTCTTCTCTTCACCTCAGAAACCTTTGAAATGTTCAAAGATTTCACAATTTTGGTTTAGAACCAAAGTTTGAAGAAAGATGAAATGAATTTGATCTAACCTAGGTAGCTTGTACCTATTAGATAAAATTCAAAGAATACCTTATGGAGATATGAATATCATTTCTATCTCACTCCTCCAGATAAACCTGAACTCAATAGAGTTGTAGGGAGATACAATTGGATCATGTGTGACATGATTTGATCAATGATGAATTTTAGCATAATTATCCTTAGTTTCCAAGTACATATGTGTAGTAGAGACTACAATATATATACTAAATGAGGTTCCGTGCATGTAAGCTGGAATCTGGCACTTGAGAGTGCTATTTCATTAGGAAAATAAAGCATGGTATTGGATACCTACTTTATGACCTTGAGATTCTTAAAAGATCTCATCTCTAAGAATGTGATTCTTAGAGGATGACTCTCTTGAGAATCAAGATGAAAATGAAGTGTAGGAACTCATTTAATCTTGAGATGGTAATGAGGCTCCTGAGATCGGAAACTAGAAGGATAATTAAAGATGAAACATTAATACCTCTTCAAATGAGTTTGAGGATGTATTCCATGTGTCAGCCAAGTCTGACAATGATCGGACTTCATGTGATGAAGCTCCTAAGGATCATGATATGGAATGATGGATATTAGCAATAAAGTCTAAAGTAGACTTCATATACAAGTGTTGTATATGGACCCTCGAGGATCCACCTATAAGGGTTAGACCCGTTAAGGTGTAAATGGATCTTCAAGAAGAGAGGGAACCTGATGAGAAGGTGGAGACCTTCAAAGCTCGGTTCGTAGCCATAAGCTACACATCGGAAGAGAAGACATTGCTTGCGATGAGACTTGCTCTTCGGTAACCATGCTTAAACTCATCAGAATATTGCTAACCTTAGCTACACAACTTGACTATTGCATCTTCAGGATGTAATTCAAGATTGCATTCCTCTTAAGAATACCTCTCTGAGGATATTCACATGAAGTAGCCCCAGGGCTTCATGATCGGGGAAAGTAAGATGTGAAAGCTAAAGAAATCCATCTATGGACTCAAATAAGCTTCTTGTTGTTGGAACATAAGATTTGATGAAATTATAAATGTTATGATTTCAAATAGAATCTTGATGAACCATGTGAAGCTTAGTGGGAGTGCCATTGTGTTCATCGTGCTAAATGTAGATAATATCCTAATCATTTGGAATGATATAAGGATGATAATAAGTGTTTTATAGACTGGCTATTCCATACCTTGAGATATGATCTCAAGAATACCTCTTAGATCTTAGTTCTGAAGTTGTTCAGAATCAAAGAAAAGAGGGTATTGGGACTGTCACATTTGTAGTACACCTTGGACATATTCCATTCTTGGAAATTCCAAGAAAGGCTTCCTTCCCTTGAGATTTGGTACTGACCTATCAAAAGGGATAGCACCTCAATGAGTTGAGGAAGTGAATGCTAAAAACTGCTTGCACTTGTGCATCAGTTACGAGAAGCTAAGTGTATGCTTGATGTGTACAAAAACCAGATATCTGCCATGCAGTGGGAGTAGTAAACTGTTACTAATCCTTCTATACAGATAGAACACTTGATTGCAGTAATAACAATATCTTCAAGAAATTAAGATTTTTAGATGGAAATCTAAAAGGTCTTAACTGCGAATACCGTAGGAGATAGTGATCTCCAGGAATAAGGGTATTCTGATAAGGATTATGGAAATACTGGTTATAATAGTTATTGAGCAATAGTGTCAAGGACACTATATCTGCTTTGACTAGATTGAGTATAGGTTGCATTAGATGCAACATTCGCATTGGATGCGAGCACTGTTACCTAGGGATATGCAAGTGCCGTAAAAGGACTTGGCATAGTCTTTTGGGAACAGAGTGACTAATCAGCTTACCTAGCTATTTCTAAATAGCCTATGATTGTCACATGAGTGTGGGTTTATATGATTAGCCCATTAATGGCTCTTTGGGCTAGTGGGAGATTGTTGGACATGTGAGCCCACGGCGAGCCATTATGCAATAAATGTTATTGCGAATATCATTCCCTGATCTGAAATGAAGAATAAACAATTTGCATAATAGGTCCCTCTGTACAATTAGGGTTATGTACCATGGCTATCTTAATGATCATACAGCTGTTGATTCAATTATTGAATCATAGAGGCTGGTGCTTGGATGAATATCTAAAGAGTTAGATTGAGGACTCATCAAGCACCGTCAAATGATTGTTAAGATGTGATCTCCAGCCTGAGTAGGAGATGGCAATCCTTTCTCACATAGGCTGATATCTGACCGACCTCTTGATGCAGGTCCTCTGCATAGGAATAGAGATTCAGAGGTGTCAGATTAGTTAGGTCAAAGAGTTGACTTAACGAGATCGAGATAACCTAAGTCCTATGTTGAATGCTGTCACAGCATAGGCACGCATCCTCTGACCGGAGACAGATGTATTGCTATATGTCTGAGTATGCACATTTGACAGACCAATAGGTTGATGACCTAACCAAGGTCTATACACCGGCGCGTTGGTGTGCATATAAGGGCATATGAGTAATACGATCTCTCAAAGGGATCATACAGGTTCACTACTGAACCGGAAAACATGAGCTCACTCATGAGATATTGGGAGGAATCAAATTCCGTGCACGGTCGTCTCGCTTTGGAAGCTTGACTGAATTTGTAGGTTTGATATATACTTTTGGAAAGTATATGATCAAGACCTAGGTATGATATATGCTTTTGGAAAGTATATGATCGATACCAAATCCCAATGATCAAATGAGAAACTTGGTGATCAAACCCTGAAGAAGACAGTGTAAAATAGATCTTGATCTTCGGGTTGACCATGGGTCTTCCAGTATGCAGGATGTACAGGTATTGGGAATACCTGAAGGGTGATGTGATCATAAACGATTGTATATCCATGACGCTTCCATTCCGAGGGAGTGATGAAACAGGTCTGGATTTTAGTGACTCCTTTCAGTAGAGAAGCGATCCGATCTTAGTCCAAGTGTTGGACATTGGTCTGAATGAGATTCAGATTCAATGAGAAGATTGGATTTGCGGTCTTGATTTAATCAAGCATCTGTGGGAGGTTCGTAAGATCTGGATTTTGAGATAAGATCTCAATATCCAAGTCACTATACGTGGAATAATACAATCGCTCTGTCCTTATCTCCAAGTATCTGCGGAGAAAGCACATTATTCATGAAAGGGTTCAAGAATAATTCTTTTGATGTAATATCCAAGCAAGGACTTGTTGATTAAATGAGATTTAATTATCAAGCTTAAATATGAATATGATTCATATTGTGAAAATGATTATCTGAGATAATTAAATGGGATTTAATTATCAAGGATTAAGAGAATGTGGATAACACTATCCATGATATATGTGTGTTATAAATATGATTTATAATATACATATATAAGAGAGAGAATTTATGTAAATAGCATTTGTTAATTAATAATGTGGATTGGATTCACATTTATTAATTAATTGGAAATGCAATTTACTAATTAGTTTGGGTTGTGAATATGATTCACATAATGATCAATGGCATGATTGAAATATTCACAAATTAATTTGGAATTAATTTGGTGGATATTATTGCAATAATAGTTATTGCAATTTATTAAGAAATAATAAGATAAAATAAAAGGAGACAAAATAACCCCAATTTTAGGGAGGTTGGTTGACTCCATTTAGTTTATCACATTATCTCTTAATTAGTTATTGTTAAATTAAATTATGTTGATAATGTTGCAACATTTTTTAATTTAAATTAATGTTGTTGGTTTTAACCAACAACAATCATAGCCATTGATTTGGCATGGACCAAGCATAGCCCTTGGATCCATGTGTCCCATGGATTGAGATCCATTGGATCCTAAACTAGTATAAAAGGAGGGCTAGGGTAGCCTTTCCAAGTTACAACAACATTCTTGAGTTGAAGAACTCTACTCTCTCTCTCTCTCATTCTCGTGGGGTCTCCCTAATATTCAAGTGGCCGTCCACTTTGTGTATTAGGAAGGAGATCATTTTTGCTATGCCTCGACGCTTGGATCTTCATCAAAGGATTGCGGGAAGGACGCGACTCATCATCGTGCCCGCAAGCGCATTCTCCGTGGGTCGGACTTAAGATAGGAGGATCTCTACTTTGGGATCTCGCGATCACAACCACGCTTCAAGAGGTATTCCTTGTACTTTGTGGTTTGATGAAACGATCCGAGAAGTGTTCTCGTGATCATGTGGTTTCATCTTTAAAGTTAAAAATTTCAATTTCCGCTGCATCTAGCATCTAGTACGACTAGTTGCTCCGATTGCATACGATGCGATCGATACGCTTCCGTGATGCGCTTGAGGATTCTCAATATCCTTCAAGTAGGGGTCACTGATGAAATTGCAGTCCTAATCTAGAACCAAGTGATTGTCAATTAGTGAAATTAATTATTAATTTCGTGAAATAATCTTGAAAAATATTTTTGAAATATTGGAACATGATTATTTACCTAATTGACTTGACCTCAACCAATTAATTGATTAGATTTCATCTAAATCTTAATTGGAAACACATTCATCAAACTTGATGCTTGTGTAATGATTGCCATTTAATCATTTAATGAAATTAAATTGTTTAATTTCCTAGAATAATTGTGCATAAATATTTGTGAAATATTTGATGATAATTATTCCCTAAATGACATTGCCTTAACCAATAATTTATTAGATGTGATCTAGATCACTAATTGGTTACATGATCAACATTCCAACAAACATATTGCTTGAATAGGACTTGGGATTTGTTTAGCAAATCTCATTATAATGTTAATCAAAATTGTTTTGATTATTATTATATGGTATAATTTCGGTTGAAGAACCGATGATCATCTCAAATACAAAATGATCTATTTTGCATTATCCTTTCCCGAGGTGGATATGGTGTCTAGTCGGAGAGCATTGGGGTTGCGGGTTGCAACGTATGTGGTCCGTCCCAGTCTCGTCGGTACTGGCCATGACAGCGGGTAGGGTTAGTATAATGCTTAAGAAATCATGATGTATTTCTAATTATTAGAATTCGAAATAATACGTATTTGAGATAATACCTTAATTCAAGTAATGATAAAAATGTTTGTTGGATATTAATTGGATCATTAATTTAATATGATTAAATTGATTGGAATCCAATTAAAATTAAAACACTCTATTATGAATAGAGATGTTATTTCCCTTAGAAGAGTTAATCATAATGAATATGATTCATAGTGATTAATTAGAATTTGAATATGATATGGAGGATCACATAAGTGACATCCATGGTCTCCCGTCAAGGCGAAGGGTTCCGTCGTCAGGGATTGTATGTAGGAGACGTCTGTCCGAAGTGACAGCTCTTGTATGCAAGCGCATCTGGATCGGGCTCTTTGCTTCTCGAAAGAGTAAGGCTGTATGCGTAGTGACCCCAATATCGGATCCTCATATTATTGGGGTGATATTGGATTGCGCATAGCGAGTACTATTTCTGTTGATGGTTGGTTCAATTAACGACGAGTTAACATCGCCTTAGGGGTGGTGGGCCCGGGTGTTAAAGACCAAATTGGGAAATGCAAGTTGGACTTGCAAAGCGGAATGTGTTCCTGCTTCTTTTTTATCCGAGTTGTAGATTCTCATATTATTGGGATGTAACAGAGATAAGGAAGGAGATCCCATATCTTGTTGAGATATAATGGTAAGTATATCTCTTACATTGAAAGTGATTAAGGGAATGAACTTTCAGTGTTGATAAGACAAGACAACTTTGATATAAAAATTCCTAAATCAAAGTAAAATATAAATATATATATATATATATTTATGCAAATTTCTTATTTCAGATAATCCTTCATTAAAACCCACTCAATGATATACTCAATAATAACCAGTAGAATATCATGGATTGGACTCATGATCCAGATATTATACTTGCAATTGGACACATAATGTATGTGGTTGCAATATGTAAGTTTCCTCATAATAATGAGGAACGAAAATTAAATAGATAATAGGACTACAACCCTAGGGTTTGTATGTCTCTATAGTCTTGATCTCTCATCAGATGTACTTTGGAAGTGACATGATGATGATGATCGCAATTGTCAAATAATCCTTATAAAATCAATAAAGATTTTCTGACATACATATGTGCTATTGACATTTAATTATGAGTGACATGGTTCTCTGGATCATGTAGAATTGTAGCTCTATAAAGAGATGATGTATTCAAATTGTTTGAGTACCTACCTGAACCTATGTTTTAAGAGTTTAGATGGATGTAGATGATGAGTGTCATCATTCTACTGTCTATACTCTAGTCATTCGTGAAGCTTCATAATATTCATATTGTATGACATTAATGAAGCATGTATAAATGTTGAAAAACTCTTACTTTGAATTCTTTTGAATTTAAAATAAGAGATCCTCTGTCCTGAGCAATGGTTGCTTATAGATAAAGGGAGCATAGTGGAAGCATGGGTTGGACCCCAGAAAGAAGGAAAGTCAAAGAGTTGACTGGACTTCTGTGACTTCCATATGACATCCAAAGAGTTGGATGAATGCCAAAACTGCAATAAGTTGATGTGTTGATAGTATGACTATCAAGTCTATCTAGAATCCTTAGAGAAGGACTCGGATAGAGCATCAAAATAATCTACATAAATCATTGAAATTGACTTTCTTATTTGATAAGATAGAGTCTAATAATTGTATCTCAATCTTCTGACAACACTTGTAATGGGTTGCATATGTTTTAGAAGACTCGAAAAATTTGATCTTAAGGTTTATAGTTGTCCAGATAGACATTGATGCAATTGTTGCAACATTTTCCATTGGATCACTAGACTTCATAATTTCAGTGGGAGAGCCCTTAGTCTTAGAGAATGTCTCTATGACCTAGACATTAGAATACACTCATTGTTTGTTTCTAAATGTTGAAAATAAACATGAATTCTGGAATGGACCTATCATAAAGAGTTATGATGAAGATATTTCAGAAAGTAATCTAAAATCTAGTGGACTCCACTAAATTAGAAAATTAATGAATGGTTCATTAACATTTCTAAATATTGAAATTAAACCTCAAGATCAATAGGAGGATGAAGATCATTTGACAATGATCGAACATCAAGCCTTGGACATTTGTCTATTGATTTGATCGATAGACTAGTAAGAGATGAAACTTTAGAATGTCTAAAATTTCAAAACTTACATACTTATGAATATTGTATTCAAAAGGAAAAATGTCCAATACACCTTTCTTTGGGAATGGTGTAAGATGCCAAGGTATTCAGGATCTCATACATATTGATGTATGTGGATCATCTATATCATAGTGAACATTGTGGATATGTGATATCTATCGATGATTATGTATTTTATGGGATTTCTTCTCTTCATCTAAGAAACCTTTGAAATGTTCAAAGATTTCATTATTTTTGGTTTAGAACCAAAGTTGAAGGAAGATAAAATGAATTTGATCTAATCTTGGTAGCAAGTACCTACTAGATAAATTCAAAGAATACCTTATAGAGATATGAATATCATTTCTATCTCAATCCTCTTAACACACCTTAACTCAATAGAGTTATAGGTAGATATAATTGTATCATATGTAACATGCTCTTATCAATGATGAATTTTTAGCATAATTATCCCTTAGTTTCCAGGTATATATGTGTAGTAGAGACTACAATGTATATCCTTAATAAGGTTCCCTATATGTTGGAATCTAGCACTTGAAAGTGCTGCTTCATTAGGAAAATAAAGGATGGTATTGGATACCTACTTTATGACCTTGAGATTCTAAGTATCTCATCTCTGAGAATATGATTCTTAGAGGTTGAGACTCTTGAGAATCAAGATAAAAATGAAGTGTAGGAACTCATTTATCTTGAGAAGATAATGAGGCTCCTGAAATTGAAAACTAAAAGGACAATTAAAGATGAAACACTAATACCTCTTCAAATGAGTTTGAGGATGGATTCCATGTGTCAGAGAAATCTGACAATGATCAAACTTCATGTGATGAAGCTTCTGAAGATCATAGCATGGATAGATGGATAGCAATAAAAGTCTAATGTAGACTTCATATACAAGTGTTGTATATGGACCCTCGAGGATCCACCTATATGGGTAATACCTGTAGAGGTGTAAATGGATCTTCAAGAGAAAGGGAACCTGATGAGAAGGTAGAGATCTTCAAAGCACGGTTCGTAGCCATGAGCTGCACACTGGAAGAGAATGCATCGCTTGCGATGAGACTTGCTCTTCGGTGATCATGCTTAAAACCATCAGAATATTGCTTACCTTGGCTACACAACTTGACTATTGCATCTTCAAGATGTAATTCAATATTGCATTCCTCTGCGAATACCTCTTTGAGGATATTCACATGAAGTAGCCCCAGGGCTTCATGGTTGAGGAAAGCAAGGTGTGCAAGCTAAGGAATCCATCTATGGACTCAAATAAGCTTCTTGAAGTTGGATCATAGGATTTGATGAAATTATAAATGTTATGATTTCAGATAGAATCTTGATGAACAATATGAAGCTTAGTGGGAGTGCTTTTGTGTTCATCATGCTAAATGTAGATGATATCCTAATCATTTAGAATGATATAAGGATGATAATAAGTGTTTTATAGACTGGCTAATCCATATCTTGAAATATGATTCCAAAGATACCTCTTAGATCTTAGTTCTAAAGTTGTTCAGAAGCCAAGAGAAGAGGATAATTGGACTGTCGCATTTGTAGTACACCTTGGACATATTCTATTCATAGAAATTCCAAGAAAGGCTTCCATCCCTTAAGATATGATATAGACCTATCTAAAGGGATAGCACCTCAAAGAGTTGAGGAAGTGAATGCTAGAACTACTTGCCCTTGGGCATCAGTTCTAAGAAGCCGAGTGTGTGCTAGATGTGTACAAAAGCCAGATGACCGCCATGCAGTGGGAGTAGTAAACTGTTACTAATCCTACTATGGAAATAAAACACTTGGTTGCAGTAATAATAAAATCTCATAGATGACAAGATTTTTGAGATAGTGATCTCGAAGTCTTATCTTCAAAAACTTAAGACTTTATAGATAGAGATCTAAAAGGTCTTAATTGTGGATACCTTAAGAGATAGTGATCTCCAGGAATAAGGGTATTCTAATAAGGATTACGGGAATACTGGGTATGATAATTGTTAAGTTGTAGTGTCAAAGACACTGTAACTAACCAGATTGAGTATTGGTTGCATAAGATGCAACATTCGCATTAGATGCAAGCACTGTTACTGGGGATATTCAAGTGCCGTAAAAGGATTCGGCATAGTCTCGCAGGAACAGAGTGACTGATCAGCTTACCTAGCTATTTTTTAAATAGCCTATGCTTGTCACATGAGTGCGGGTTTAAACGACTAGCCCATTAATGGCTCTTTGGGCTAGTGGGAGATTGTTGGAAATGTGAGCCCACGGCGAGCCATTATGCAATAAATGTTATTGCAAATATCATTCCCTGATCTGAAATGAAGAATGAATAATTTGCATAATAGCTCCCTTAGTACAATTAGGGTTATGTACCATGGCCATCTTAATAATCACAAAGCTGTTGATTCAACTATTGAATCATAGAGGCTGGTGCTTGGATGAATATCTAAAGAGTTAGATTGAGGACTCATCAAGCACCATCAAAAGATTGTTAAGAGATGATCTCCAGCCTGAGTAGGAGATGGCAATCCTGTCTCAGTAAAGCTGATATCTGACTGACCTCTTTGATGCAGGTCCTATGCATAGGAATAGAGATTCGGAGGTGTCAGATTAGTTATGTCAAAGAGTTGACTTAACGAGATCGAGATAACCAAAGTCCTATATCATATGTTGTCATGATATAGGCACGCATCCTCTGACCGGAGACAGATGTGTTGTTATATGTCTAAGTATGTACATTTGGCAGACCAATAGGTTGATGTTAATCAAGGTCTATACACCGACGCGCTGGTGTGCATATAAGGGCATATGAGTAATACGATCTCTCAAAGGGATCATACAGGTTCAGTTACTGAACCGGAAGGCATGATCTCACTCATGAGATATTGGGAAGAATCAAATTCCATGCGCATGGTCATCTCGCTTTGGAAGCTTGACTGAATTTGTAGGTTTGATATATACTTTTGGAAAGTATATGATCAAGACCTAGGTATGATATATGCTTTTGGAAAGTATATGATCGATACCGACTCCCAATGATCGAATGAGAAACTTACTGATAAAACAATGAAGTAGACAGTATAAAGTTGATCCAATACTTCGGGTTTAGTCTGAGTCTTCCAGTATGCAGGATGTATGGGTATTGGGAATACCTGAGGGTGATTTGATCATAAACGATTGTATAACCATGACGCTTCCATTCCTAGGGAGTGATGAAACGGGTCTGGATTTTAGTGACTCCTCTAAGAAGAGAAGTAATCTGATCTTAGTCCAAATGTTGGACATTGATCTGAATGTGATTCAGATACAATGAGAAGATTAGATTTACGATCTTGATTTAATCAAGCATCTATGGGAGGCCCGCGATCTGGATTTGAGATATGATCTCAACATCCATGTCACTATACGTGGAACAATACAATCGCCCTGTCCTTATCTCCAAGTATCTACGGAGAGATTGCATTATTCTTGAAGGGTTTAAGAACAATTCCATAAGATCTACGCAATGAAGAGATGATAATTAAATGTGATTTAATTATATTGATCTGTGAAGAAATTATCCAATTTAATTAAATGTGATTTAATTAATGTGGATACGAATAATGTGGATAGAAATATCCAATTATTCATAATATATTATAAATGTGATTTATAATGTATTAAAGAGAGCTAATTATAATTTATATGTGTTGATTAATTATTATGTGTATTGGATACACATTGTGTAATTAATTATCAATGTAAATTATATGTTGTTTTGGGTTGTGAATATGATTCACAATTTTTCCATGGTAAGATTGCAATATTCTCAAATATAATTGTGAATTATTTTTGAAGAATAATATCCCAACAAATAAATAAAGAGATATTTCCATGGAGATATGCAATCTCATGAAATTCATGAGATTGCTCTTCCCATGGAAATAAGTGGGTGACACATCATTCCTATAAGGAATGTGTGGCTGTCCACATGGAAGGTATATGGTGATGGAATCTCCATGTATCTTCTCTCTCCTTATTTGTTGATTTGATTTAGGACTAATTTATATTTGATTTTGTCAAATATATTTTAACCTAAATTTGTTGGTTTTACCAACAACAATCTTGACCATTGGATTAACATAAATCAATCTCACCCATTGATTTTATGTGTCCCATGGATTGAGATCCATGGATCCCAAAACCCTATAAATAGAGAGGCATACAATGCTCTCTCTTTACATGTAATATTGAAGGCTCTCTCTCTTCCTCTTTCTTCATACATGTCTACCCTCTCTCCCTCTAATTGGTGGCCGACCACCAAACCCTAGAGGAGAGAATCGTCGTCGCCTTCGCCACCGCGCCGTCGCTTCGACGTTCTTCGGTTCTCCGTCTTCTTGGAGTGCTGCACTCACGAAGGAGACATTCGATCTCGTACGACGAGATCAGGAGCAACCACACTTGGATCAACTTCTTGGATTGCAAGGACAACGCGGTTCATCCCCGCGCTCGCAAGCGGTCTCGCCGACGATCGGACTTTAGACAGGAGGTCTCTTTCTTTAGAGACTTGATCAACCATGCTTCAAGAGGTATTGCATTATACTTGTTGTGGTTATAGATGAAACGATCTAAGGATGGTTCTCGGATCATGTGGTTTCATCGAATAAAAATTTTTAAATTCCGTTGCACCGAACAACTAGTACGACTAGTCGTTCTTCGTCGTATCCGATACGACGATCACGCTTCCGCGATGCGCTTAAGGATAAATTCCATATCCGACACAGAGTTTATATACACACATGGATTTTACACATTTATATACATATCCAAATAATATAAAAAATATTCAATTTTTATATCCTTTTAAAAGTATGAGCTATGGCTAAAGTATATATACAATATATACGACACCCCCTATACTTAGCTTGAATTGTGTCCTCATAGTGATCAACGAGCTGCAAAGGAAGACATAACTTGTGCTATGTATTGAAAAATGAAAAGAAAACTATACAACAACAGCTCAAAGAATGAATAGAAGTCATTGATCCCTCCTATACTTAGGATTAATTAATCCTAAGTATAAAAGACTATACAAAAGGGAAAAACATATGAAAAGAATTGATGGACTCAACGACTTGTCTTACCCCCCTATACTTAGTGTAGAATTAAGTACAGAATATCAAAAAATTGGGGGATAAGAGAGAGATCAGGAGAATAGAAACACAAAAGCGATGATATGAACAACATCGCTCCTCCTATACTTAGGGTAGAGTATCCCTAAGTATAAGCAACAACATGAGTGGTGAAGAAGATGAATATGAATAACACAAATCATTCACCCCCAATACATAGGATAAAGAAAATCCTAAGTGTACCATATATACACATGGAAATGGGTGAATGAAGACGGAAGAAGAAAGAATGAAAAGAAATGATATACAAGAGGTTGTCGGCTCATGTATCAGATGTAGAAGATTGAATCAAAGGATCATCGTTTGATACCACATATATAGAATCAACTCCGGACATGAATGTATCATGATCTAGTTATGACATTAGCAACTGCCCGTTCACAACAAATTACTATGTGTGAGATGACAACCTAGATATGACAATACTATCATTGTCATGCATAACTCTCACAATGAACAGTACTGACCATTTCCTTTTCAATTTCCCTGGAAACAGTTTCAACTTAGCATTAAATAATCAGACTTTCTGATTAGGAAAGAAGTCTTCCTTTGAATTTGTTTACATGCCAATGCTTGACTATATCCTTATACATGGGTGAGTTATCATATGTAAAGTCTCGGAATTCTAGTAATCTATTCAAATCCAACTTCATATTCTTTCTTGCCTTCTCATAATCAAGGTTGTATACACGGAGTTCCCACAGAGATTTGTGAATTAATTCCACTGGTAGGTGGTATGGATGTTCATAAATCAATCTGTAGGGAGACTTGTATGATGTATAATAAGCCCATAGAACTGAATCCAGCATCTAGGACGTTCTTCCTACCTGAATGTACAAGTTTTTGCAATATCGTCTTGATCTCCTTAGTTGAAATTTCTACCAAGCCATTAGTGACGCAACTCTGTACTCAATGGCATACTCCTGTACAATCTTCTTTACGTCTCTATTAATGAAATGGCTCCCCCATCTGACAGTATTTTGGGAATCCCAAACCACGTAATAATGTGGTCCTTGAGAAAGGAACACATTGTACGACTATTAGCAGCTCAGTTGGGGATAGCCTCCACCTATCGACTAACATAATCCACAATGAGCATGATGTACTGAAATCCCTGACTAACAGGAAGTGGGCCCATGAAGTATATGTCCAAAGAATCAAAAACATCAAAAAATTATATGTATCTTAGGCGCATGGTTTCTTTGGAACCAATGGTTCATCCCATCTTCTGACAATCCGCACAACCTCAAACGTACTTTGTAGCATCCTTAAACAATGTGGGCCACCATAGGCCACTCTGTAAAACCTTTGCTACCATACGCTTCCTTGAATGATGCTCACTAGATTCTAGCTTGTGAAAGGTGCTCAAGTATACTGGTGTGTTCCTCCTGGGGAATGCACCTTCTCTAAATACAATCCGCACCTTTGCAAAATAGGTACAGATCCTCCCATTGGTAATAATTAATGTCCGATAGAAATCTATTTACCTTCTACTTAGACCAATCTTGTAGAACTTTCATAGAGACAAGATAGTTCACAATATCAATATGCCGTGGTAGTGAGTCCACAGACAAAATGGCCACATCTGGAAAGGTTTTAGAAATAGGGATCATGTTATGCTCAGAGGTCTCTGCATCTGTGATACGAGAAAGGTGTTCTACCACAACATTTTTCACTCATGATATATCTCGGATCTCTAAATCAAACTCTTTGAGAATAAGGATCCATCTGATAAGGCGTGGTTTGGCATCATTCTTTTCCTATAAGTATCGAATGGCAGTGTGATACACGTACACAATAAAGTGGGAACCAAGGATGTAAGATATGAACTTTCTAACTCAAACACAACTACTAACATCTCCTCCTCTATAACTATATAATTTCACTGTGCTTCATCCAAATTCTTCCTAACACAGTGTATAGCAAATGGTATCCCATCCCTTCTCTATCCTAAGACATCTCTGGCCTCCGTCATGATCTTGAAAGGAAGAGACCAATCGGGTGGGTGTAAGATAAGAGCACTAGTAATAATAGATTTCATCTGATTGAATGCAAGGAGGACTTTCTCATCAATAACAAACTCACTCTCATTGTATAGAAGCTCAGTTAAAGGCCTGGAAATCTTGATGATGTCCTTTATGAATCACCTATAAAATCCAACATGTCCAGGAAATGACCTCAACTGCTTCAAATTCTTCAGTGGCTCTAACTTGGAAATCACATTAATATTAGCTGGGTCAATCTCAATACCATGTTTGGATATGACATGTTCCAATACATTCCCATTAGTTATCATAAAGTGACTCTTCTCCCACGAGAGCACTAGGTTTACCTCACAGCAACGTTGAAGAACTCGATCTAAATTAGCAAGACATGAGTCAAAACTATACTTGTAGATCGAGAAATCATCTATGGAGACCTCAAGGAAACTACCCACCAGGTCGGCAAAAAACGACCACATACACCTTTGGAATGTAGTGGGGGCATTAGACAATCCAAAGTGAAACCATCTGAAGTCGTAGGTGCCAAACAGACAAGTGAAAGAAGTTTTCTCCTGATCCTCTAGAGCGATAGCAACCTTGTTATATCCCGAGTATCCATCCAAGAAAAAAAAGAACTCTTTCCCTGCCAACATACCAATAATCTGATCAATAAAGGGCGGTGGAAAGTGATCCTTCTTGGTAATAATCAACACAGACATGCCATGAAGTAGGTAACTGAGTCGAAATCTCCTGGCCATGGTCATTCATTATAACAGTAATACCAAATTTCTTCGGGACCACATGTAAAGGGTTGACCTACTTGGAATCCGAAATGGAATATAAATCCAACATCACATCATTTTCTGATCTCCTTCATGACAACCTCCCTTTGTGTTGGATTTAGATAATCCTGACATTCATGGGAGGGTTTATAGTCATCCTCTAGGTAGATATGATGCGAGCACAAAGTTGGATTAATCCCATGGAGATCCGAAATACCCCATCCTATGGTTTTGTGATTTATCTTAAGAACTTATAGCATGTGAGATTCTTATTCAGCGGTCAATTGAGAGCTGAGGATGACTAGAAACATCTAAGGAGGACCCATAAGAAGTTATATTTCAACATTGAAGGTAAAGCCTTGAGATCAGGTGGTGTCTAAATCGGCTCTACAATAACCTCTACTACTACACTGGTAGATGGTATGTGATCTGTATTCTGTGAACTATCCATCATGGATACTAATGACTTAGCAAGTACAATATCTAATAGATCTGCAATGAATGTTCTCTTCTCAGAAAGGAAGGGCTCATCAGGATGTTCAGAATTTTCATCAACTAATGGCTCCGATATCTCATCAATAATCTCAGAAAGTTGTCTCTCATTTATGGATAACTAAGGAAATTTAATGAATGACTCAAAAATCTATACCTCAAAACTTTCAAAAGGAGGCATATCATCCACAATCTCAGAAAAATGTATCAAAGGAATATCATAATGTGCCTCCAAAAACTCATATTGATCCTAAAAAATCAGCTTAACCTACCGATCAACAAATAACTCAGTTGGATCAACAAGGGAACTCATGTCGACTACGCTTTCTAGAGAGTCCTTTTGGGAAAGGAACTCATGGGTATATATGAAATCAGTGAAAAATATCTATCTCTCGGAATTCAACAAGAAAATCACAATCCTCTGGCTCTAATATAACTTTCTCTCTCTTTCATCTACAACTAGTAGCGGTGATGGTCTAGGATCAGAGATTGTCTCAAATTTCACCGTGTCACTACGAGAGTGAAAGATGATCTCTCCAATACCATAATCAACTACTGCTTCGACCGTTCAGAGGAACAACCAACCTAGTATGATCGGGATATAGAGTACCTTTTGGCCTCTTAATTGATCTATCAGCAAACTGGAGATCATACTGATTGTTTTAAGAGGCCCTAATCCAAATTTAGTTAGTAAAGAGGATGTCATGAGATTAAAGGAGGAACCACTACTGAGAAGAGTACGATCAAATTATTGATCAGAGATATGGAAACAGATGTGAGGTGCTCCCTTGTCTTTATTTTTTGGTGGGAGATTGCTGATGGAATGAACTATGGCCATGTTCAAGATGTGTTTTTATGTTTTCTTTCATATGTTCTGCATTGGTTGACGCTTTTGTGTGCATGACTCTTTCATTCCCTTTTTTAATGCAGGCATGTATTCCATGGCCTTATGGAGTGGCATTTATAAAAAGATATTCTGTAAGATTTCAACCACTCGTAGATCAGATAGGATGTTTTAATTTTTAGATTTTTTTATTTAAGAGCAGAAGGAAATGGAAAAAAATCAAAAGAAACATTCAAACGTTCACTTCCATTATTCAAAGTGGACTCCTCATTTACAAAGGGACAACTAGAATCATTATGTACTGTTGTCCAGATTAGGTGAAGGATAAATAGAATCTAAAACAGAATGGGATGCTGCTGTTGGTGAAGAGAAAAAATCCATGACTGGCGTGTTCTCCCTTATTGATGGTGATTTACGTTTGCTTGGTGAGGGTTAAGGCGGTGAAGCTAAAGACTCAGGTGTTGCTACATAGGGCCTCTCGACTGTTTGTAAAGGAGATGATGTGGAAGATGATGTTCTCTCGGTGTTTCGATCTTCCAACCCCAAGTGCTGAGTATGTGGGTGCAATCTCCTACTGCTCATGATATAAATGACATTAGATAAACTTGTAAAATCAAGGGCCATACCTGACTCGAGTGTGGGTGGGATATTGGATACCTGCTCCTTATGTCATGAATTGTTGGGGTTGGCTTCGACCTATGTTGGGATCAGTGTCTTGGTGGTGTTCAGGTTGTCGATCCTCTGAGTCAGTTCGTTCATAGTCTTCACGAGCAGTGAAAGTTGATCTAGTGCTAGATTCATTGAAGGGGCCTCAAGGTGCTTGATGAATCCGTGATTCATCACTCTAGAAGTTGAAAATAGAGATCTGTTCCTGAGTAATTAGTTCATTTATCCATTTATTCTGCATAATTATCATTCATGCGCTTATAAATAAAAGCTGCATTTTAGCATTCAAAATCACATTAAAACAAGAAGCCAAATTCCTTGTACATATTCATCTCTATATTACATAAATTCACATATTTGTATAAATTTTATACTAACTCCAAATCCGATAAAATCAACTCTACTGTGTACAGACTACTAACACTAAAAAAAGAAAAATATAAAAAAATACTAATTTATAAAATTGTCCAATAAAACCCGTGCCCTAGTTTGAGACTAAGAACCTTAAAATGCACATATCTCTCTCATACAATATCCGATTCAAGTATACTCACTTTTAAAGTAATATACATTCAAAGATATTCAAAAATAGACTAATTTCATAACGGAGTTCATATGTAAAACTTGGGTTTTGGGCCCCTATTGTATATTTTACATATTGGCCATAATTCGCTATATTTTTATATTCTTATTTTCTTAATTACTAAAAAACCAAAAAATAGATTAAGCTGTAAGTATTTCTTCCATATTTTATCTACCTTTATTTTGATTTTTTCTCTTATTTAAAAGTGACAAAAAATGCAAAATATAAAAATATAGTATTTTATATCTATAATGCAATTCCAAAATATTTCTTGTACAGATAACTTCCTTTGATTTTTGGTCTTTCACAAAAATTGTAGATCTCATCAAGACAAACAACTTTCATAAGGATCACTTTTTAATTGGACCTTTTTTGTTATTTCTTTTTTATTTTTCTTTACATTTAATTTTTTATTTTTCTGGGATGGACACATGGCAGTTCACGGAGTCGCTATGTGTCACCAAATTTTTTATTATTTTATTTTAATTTTAATTTTAATTTTATTATTTACTTTCTTTTTATTTTAATTATCTTATTTTATTTATTTATATATTTTAATTTTTTTTATCCCACCATGTGGCCACACCCCTTTGCGCCACGTGGCACCTCCAGTCCTCTCTTCTCTCTCTCGTCTCTCTCTCCTATTCTCTCTCCTCTCATTCTCTTTCTCATGCACGTTCCCATCTCTTCCCTTGTTCTCTCTCTCTTCCCATATTTTGCAAAACCATATGCACCTCCCCTCTCACGTATTCTCTCTCTCTCACTGTGTCTCTCTCTCCTCACTTTGTCATCCATACACGTATATCTCACACGTTATATCTCTCTCTCCCCCCACTGCATCCTCACACAACCACCTTCACCCCTACACATTCCCCTCATCCCGTAACCCATGCAGATCCTTTGACCCACTCTCCACGCCTCTCCCCATCTCGTGCACCCCTCTTTCTCCAACCCTCTGCCCACAATCTCCATCTCGCCCACTCTCTCTCTCTCTCCCAACCCCCTTCAAATACATGTCGCCGACCCGACATCAAGCCCCACCCGCCATTCTGGAAGGGAGCTACCAGATCGACCTCTACCTTCGGTGACATCTAAGGTAGAGGTTTAGAAGTCGACGACGACATTCATCTTCCAGGCAAAATCCAGAGGGCTATAGTTCTCTACTGCCGCTCCTCCAGTGAGGATCAGCTGAACCTCCTCGAGTTCATGCCTGCTCGAGTGGAGGCGAAGACCTTTAGAGCTCCTACACAAGCTCAACATCCCGATGAACTCCTAGGTAATCTCCCTCATTTTTTCTCCTATCCCCTTCTTTCTTTCTTCCTCGGCTCTTCCTTCATTTCTCTTGCTCATCTTTTGCTTCCTCTTCCCTCGATCTGATACATCCTCGATGAACCACCTTTGCCTCACTGATCTTCGCAAGAGCTCAAGTCCCCCTACTCCTTCCTTCCCTACCCGCAGTCACCTACGCACCTATCATCTTGTCCATCTTTCTCCTACTCGACATCAGAATTTGCAAGATACTTTGCTACCTTGCACAACCCCTACATACGTGAAGCTCAACACCTTCCAGCTATCCTACATATCCCGATCCACCTTACGACACTCCTTTGTGCAAACAACTCCATCTTGAACTGGGAATCTACGACCACCTTGGGTGAAGCACCATCACGCGCGGCCGTTTCCAACCTCTTGCTCGTACATGGTTGCACCATCGCCACTGCAATAGCTTCAGCTGCCTCACCTCGTGCTTTATAGAACTACCTTTCCACGCCATCACCCGCAAATTCCCTATGTCGTGTGTCGACCAGGGAGGTTGCCTCTATCGTAGCCTCCTTTGTCCAATGCTGGAGTATTTTATTGTGCGCCCATTGAGTTGTAGCAAGGTAAATGGATGTTGGAGTATTTGGTTGTGCGCCCATTGAGTTGTAGCAGGGTAAACGGATCCTGGAGAAGATCCATTTACCCCATCCAATGTTTAGTCCCACATCGCCTAATGGTGGGACATGGAGGCTCTGGAAAGGCTATATAAGGAGCCCCAGACCTCATGTACTCATTGAGAAAAAGCAATGAAGTATCCTCCCCTTTGAGGGCTTCTCCCGTGGTTTCATCCCGCTCCTCACGGAGTAGGGTTCCACGTAAATCCCGCGTTTTTATTTTGTTCTTTATCTTTTTCCATATTCTCTTCCGCATTCTTCATATTTTATAACATGGTATCAGAGCAGGTCGATTCTCGGAGTTTTTTTCATTATATTTTCTTTATGTTCGAGATTCGATTATTGTTCCTGAAGATTATTTTATTGGAGATTATTGTTGGTCAAAAAGTTCTTGTTCTAGGGTTTTATGAAACCCTAGATCTGGTGGTCGTGAAGATCTCTTGAATGCCTCATCTTTCAAGCCCCGAAGGAGTTCGATCAAGCCAGATCTCTTCTGGAGCATTGCGTCTACTCCAAAGCATGCAGGCAGGCGCGAGTCCAAGCGCCTTCCCGATCTTCCTGTCGCATTTCTCCACGAGCGTGGCGGCGCTCAGATCTCCTCGCAGTCGATCCAAAAGTCAGCGCATGAGAACGCGCGGTGCCCTCCTTTCAGGCCCCAGGCGGCTCCTGATAGCAAGCCCTAAGGCCTCCCTCGCAGTGGATCAGCCCCTCCAGTCACGCTATGCCTCCAGGCAGATCGTACCGCACAGGCAGCCCTCTTCTTCTTTAGTCGGCAGATGCGCCAAGGCGGTGTCCCCATCGCCCTCCCCATCTCCATCTCTCTCATGCGCAACCCCATCCGGTTCTCATGGCGGCGCGCGAACGCATCCCATGGCGCGAGCCCATGCGCACGCGACCACCCCATGCGGTCAGGTGGCATCTCCCAGGCAGCCTCCTCGGGCTCCCTCAACGACGCAGGTGGTGCCACACAACCATGTGATGGCCTCCCTCCACTCCAGAGTGCAGGCGGTGCTCCATATCCACGCGGGAGTCAGCCACATCTCCTCCATGACAAGCGGCGTAGCAGGTTCAATGAAGACCCCTGCGGGGGACGGCGTCTTTTTTGAATAGAAGGGTTCCCAAGGAAAACCCTAGCCCTAAGTGGACCGCAAGTTAAAAAAAATTTTTTGAAAGCCCAACCGTGGGTTGCTGTAAAAAAAGGAGGGGGAGTCCTATTGCATTTGGTCCCATTGGGTCATATTAAAAAAAGGAGATTTGAAAAAAAAAGGAAGAAGGAAAAAAAGCCACATACAAAGAAAAGTCGTACGCATTTTAAAAAAAACAAGCAAAAAAAGGCACGTACAACTCAAAAGCCGTACGCATTTTTGAAAACAAAAAAAGGGTGAAATAAAATGACAGCTATAAAAAAATGGTAGAAATAGCCGAAGAAAAAAATTGTTTAAAAAAAAGAAAAAAAATGGACGGCTTAAAAAAAATAAAAGGTTGCAAGAATATCTTTGAGTATGTTTTCTCCCCATCGTTGTTGTCTTCTCCCAACTTGGTCGATTTCTCTGTTTTCCGACCAGTATGGGAGAAAGGGGGAGTATATATGTAGAGTCACAGGTCTAGATCCAGAATCCAGATTCAGATATCAGTCTCCAGACCAGCCAGATGATCAGACTCTACAGTTCGGTTTCAGACTCAACGATTGTCTTCTGAGTCCAGTTTCAGACACGCACAAGGTAGCGGTCATTTTCAGATGAGCATATGTTGCCATCATCAGTTCGAGGTCCCCATCATTCTTGTTGTTCGGCCAGAGTTTTTATGTGAGCCATAGGGACTCCAGAGTAGAGGACCATTCCCTATACCATGTTGACAAGGGTTTTCATGTGGTATCATAGGTACACCAGAGCAGTGCACCATTCTCTAAGCCAGATGGGAGAGACCCGGTTCTCCGATGAGGAGACTATTTTCAGACTCCATTCTCCAGCGACCGTGGACTCCGACGAGGATTGCACAGCCACGGCCTCTTTCAGTTAGGCCCTTTTCAGAGATGGAGCAGTTGTCCACATTATTGTGGCGGGCTAGAGTTCTCCGACGAGGAGACTCATTTCAGTTGCAGTGACTCTGACAGGCACAGTTCAGAGCACATTCTCTCTGACGAGGAGATTCAGAAGACTCACACTCCAGCCTGTTCGTCCTCCTCACCTGCACGGCATGAAAAGCAACGTCGTCGACTGCAGCAATGTGCGCGTTGGGTTGATATTGTCCGTAGTGTCATGTAGCGTTGAGTTGAGTTTCCTTCTGTTTGTCCAAGCTGAGCATTGCATGCTCCAGCTTGAGGGGGTGTGTTGGAGTATTTGGTTGTGCGCCCATTGAGTTGTAGCAGGGTAAATAGATCCTGGAGAAGATCCATTTACCCCAACCAGTGTTTAGTCCCACATCGCCTAATGGTGGGACTTGGAGGCTCTGGAAAGGCTATATAAGGAGCCCCAGACCTCCTGTACTCATTGAGAAAAAGCAATGAAGTATCTGCCCCTTTGAGGGCTTCTCCCGTGGTTTCATCTCGCTCCTTACGGAGTAGGTTTCCACGTAAATCCCGCGTTTTTATTTTGTTCTTTATCTTTTTCCATGTTCGCTTCCAAATTCTTCATATTTTATAACATCCAATGTGGCAGACCTTCGTGCCTATCCAGGAGAAGCACCTTGTTGCCTTCGTCAATCGCCATCGACTCACTCTCATGCACTGCCATGCCAAGAGTGTAGCAGAAGACCTGTCGTAGCCCCTGGCTGCACCCATGCACCAGTCGCGCGACCTCTAGCAGTACACCTCACAACTATGTCCATATCTCGTCACTCCGAGGCTCGATCGTGAGTCTGTCGAGCCCTTGGAGCTCACGCTCCTCATCCACCAGCTTTAGTAGCTCAACACCATCTTCATGCACCTGCACCCACATCCAACCATATGTGGGCATCGCCAGCTCTGATCTAGCCGCTCAGGTCATGTGTAGCCCACCGCCGCTTTCACAACTCCCTAGTCGCGGGCCTCCACCGGCAGGAGCACTCACACGCCCGCAGGCCGCGTCCAGCCCACCTTAGCGTTCTTCGACTTGAAGCAGCAAGTGATTGTCCACCGCTGCCTTTGATTTCATAAAGCAAGAGAAGAAGGAGCAGAAGCTCATCACGTGGAAGACCACCTCCTGGAAGATATTTTGTGCACTCACCCCCGATGTTTTCGCAATATGCAAAACAACCCCAGGTGCACATGAGAATCATGTGCGCGGAGCAATAATTGCAGAAACCCCTCTCATTGCGGTGACTTCAGCATCATGTGATTGGCATGTGCGCCAGTGGAGAAGTTGCAAAGAAACTCTAGGATTCTGGGTAATTTCCATCAATACTTCTCAACAAATTTTATTTGTTTATTTTATGTTTGTTTTGGATTTAAGCATCTATCTTTGGGCTTTAGTTTTAACATTAATTTAGCGTCATATTGTCATTCTAAAGATTATGCATTGTAGAACACTTTGTGCTTTATCATTGTGAATGTGTGTGTTAGAGGGCTAAACTTAGATAAAAATAAAGAGGATCCAAGGGTTCTCTTATATAGGAGAAAAACCCAATGGATAAAATACAAAAAGGAAAGGATAAATAGAAGATTACAAAGGATAAAACAAAATAAAAAATGAATTATCTAAATATAGGTATTATTTCGACACTCCCCCTAAAGGTGGAGCGTAGATATCAATAAGACTCAGCTTGGAACAACATTTCTGATAAGGTCCTCTTGCTAGTGCCTTTGTAAGTATATCTGTTGTCTGGTCTCCAAAGCTGACATGTGTAGTAGTGATAAAACCCTTTTGTATCATGTCACGAGTGTAGTGACAATCCACCTCTATGTGCTTTGTCCTTTCATGAAAGGCTGAGTTATTTGCAATGAAGAGAGCAACTTGATTATCACACTGGAGATGCATGGGAAGAGGTACTTCTATGGTTAGATCAGTAAGAACAGATCTGACCCACATCATTTCTGTACTAGCATGTGCCATAGCCCTATATTCTGACTCATCACTTGATCTAGAAACCACAGTCTGCTTCTTACTTTTCCATGAAACAAGAGAATTTCCTATGAACACAGCAAATCTAGATGTAGACTTTCTATCTTTTGGACACCCAGCATAATCTTCATCTGCGCATGCTGTCACTGATAGAGATGTCCCTCTACTGAAAAGAAGTCCAGTACCCGGTGAAGTCTTCAAGTATCTTAGAATCATATGCACTGCATCCATATGTGACTATCTGGGCTGCTCCATAAATTGACTTACTTTTCTTACTGCAAATGCTATGTCGGCCTGGTAATAGTTACATATAATAGCTTGCCAACCAGCTCTCTGTATCTTCTCTTGTCGACTTCCTCAGTATCATCATCATACAACTTAATGCTTGGGTAAAGCGGAGTAGTGGCAGGTCTGCAATCTGCCATGCCTGTCTCTGAGAGAAGATCTATAACATATTTTCTTTGGGTCATTACAAGACCCCGTTGATTCCTGGCAAACTCTATTCCAGGAAACTAACGTAAATGTCCAAGGTCCTTGGTCACAAACTGCTGACCTAGGAAGTCCTTGGCATCCTGAATACCTTGCTCGTCATCCCCTGTGATAATAATGTCATCAACATAAACAAGAATGACTGTAATACCTCTCTAGGTTTTCTGTATAAACAAGGAGTGATCTGCAGTTGATCTCACAAACCCCCGCTTTTCTATTAAGTCCGAGAGCTTCTGGAACCATGCTCTTGGGCTTTGCTTGAGGCCATAAATAGCCTTATGTAACCTGCACTCCTTATGACACTCCCCCTCAGCAACGAACCCAGGTGGCTGCTGCATGTAGACCTCCTCCTGTAAGTCACCATAGAGAAATGCATTTTTCACATCAAGCTGATAAAGAGGCCAATCTCATATTACGACAATAGCAAGCAGAATACGGAGAGTAAAATGTCTGGCAACAGGGGAGAAAGTATCGTGATAGTCTACCCCATATGTCTGGGTAAACCCTCGTACCACAAGTCTCGCCTTATAGCGATCCACACTCCCATCCGCACGGTGTTTCACAGTAAACACCCATTTGCATCCCACTACTGATGCATCAATAGGAGCAGAAACAAGACTCCATGTACCACGTGACTGTAGTACAACCATCTCTTCTTCCATGGCTAATCTCCAATGAATATCTTTGAGAGCCTCCTGATACGTTTGCGGTATTTGCACGGCTGATAGTGCTAGCGTAAATCTTCTGAAGTCCTCTGATAGCCAATCTAAAGAAAACTGGGCTGCGAGAGGGTAAGTAGCACATGCTCATTTCCACTTTGGCAGATCAATTGGAACATCCAGATCATCAGCGAGGTCATGGTCCTGTATATTTCTTTCTTGAGAGAATATCTGCTCCTCCTGTTGTACAGTTAATTCAGTAGTGCCATCAGTAATAATATGTTCATTACATACCTGAGGCGTGCTGGATGACGGGCGAGGCTCTTGAGCAGGGAGAACAGAACGAGATTTAAGAGGAACATTATGAGGCAAAACTGAACCAACGGAGGTGGTGGAGGAGGTGGTGGAGGAGTAGGAGTAGGTGAAGAATCAACAGGAGGTGGTGGCATGTAATTCTCATCATCAGAATCATATGGATTAAGTTTGTCACCTGTAGGAGAAAAATACATGACCGACTCAAAGAAAGTAACGTCAGCACTAACAAAATATTTCTGACTTAGTGGATTAAAGAAACGATACCCCTTTTGGGTACGAGAATAGCTGACAAATACACACTTGATAGCTCTAGGAGAGAGCTTGTCTCGCCCTGGAGAGACATCATGAACAAAGGCAACAGATCCAAATACACGAGGTGTAAGAGAGAAGAGATCCTTCTCGGGAAACGCAATCGATAAGGTATCTTTTCTCCTAACACGGACGAGGGCATGCGGTTCACCAGATAACAAGCAGTAAGTACAGCATCACCCCAGTATGAATGAGGAGCATGACTCTGTATCAACAATGTTCTGGTTACATCAAGTAAGTGACGGTGTTTGCACTCGGCAACACCATTCTGCTGGGAAGTGTAGACACATGAAGTCTGGTGAACAATGCCATGGGATTTAAGGAACTCAGAAAGATGTAAGGTGCAAAATTCCAAGGCATTGTCAGAACGAATATACTTGATATTGGCAGAAAAAATATTCTTTATTTCTTTAATAAAATACTTGATAGTGGATCCAGCCTCAGACTTAATTTTCAATAAAAAGACCCAGGACAATATAGAAAAATCATCGACCACTACAAGATAAAAACGGTGTCCTTGAAGATCAGGAACACGACTAGGACCCCAAATGTCTAAATGAAGGAGCTCAAATAGTTGAGAGCTGCTCTGACTCTGACGGGATGCAAACGATGAACGATGATGCTTCCCAAGTTGACATACTTCACAATGAAGGGAGGATCTCATAGAAATCTGAGGGAGAACATGACATAGCTTCTGCATAGGAAGATGTCCAAACCTAAGGTGTCACAAATAAGGAGAGACCGGTCCAGTAGGTATAATAGAAACACTAGCACGAGGAGGTTGGACCAATCTGTAAAGTCCCCGCTGCTCATGGCCACTTCCAATCATCCTGCCCGTGAGTATGTCCTGAAACA
This sequence comes from Ottelia alismoides, assembly GCA_037367405.1. NCBI lineage: Eukaryota > Viridiplantae > Streptophyta > Magnoliopsida > Alismatales > Hydrocharitaceae > Ottelia > Ottelia alismoides. The sequence continues at coordinate 85,251 of JAZKJV010009306.1, forward strand.
CAAGAGATGAAGGGTCAAAGATGGCACGACAATGCATATTCTTAGTGATCTAACTAATAGAAAGTAAATTCATCTGAAAGACAGGAGCATATAAACATTCTTCAGATGCATGGATGGTGTCAACTGCACATCTCCTTGTCCTGTAATGGGTAAGTGGTTGCCATTAGCAATGACGACTCATCTGCCAGGTGGTATCGCACTGTAGGACTTTAGTTGCGTTTTATCTCCACATAAGTGGTGAGACGCACCAGAGTCCACAATCCATTCTGTTATGTCTGCATTCATACTACCAGTAAAGGCATAGGTGATACCTGAGGAGCTCGAAGAGGCTCCGGCTGCTGTAGCAGTATCTGTGATGGTGTCAGTACTAGGAGTCATGATCTCTCTGATACGAGAGACAATATCATCCAGGCGAGGATCGGCTTGGGGAGACACAATATGCTCTGCTGCTCGACCAGAAATAGGATATCCATGCTTCTGATAGCATGTATCCTCTGCATGTCCAGACTTGCGGCAATAGGTGCAGGGCCACGTTGACATCCACAGCCTCTTCCTCGAGGTGTGCGTCCTCTGGAATGGATCGCCCCACCTCGACCATGAGAAGCGACCATCGCTGAGGAGTGCGAAGACGTGGTTGATGAAGGGTTATCAAGTCGACTGAGACGGCTATAGACCTCCTCTATAGGGGGAATGGTTGCTCCAGTAAGAAGATGAGTACGTGCAGCATCATATTCTTTGTCAAGTCCAGCCATAAAAACTCCAACCATCGTGGAGTTCCTATATGTCTTTTGCTGCTCAGTAGACGTTGTAATGGGCATGTAGCTATGAAGTTTTTCAAACATACCACGTAGTGAAGAATAGTAAACATGCAAGGGACGACCATTCTACTTGGTGTTGTAGATATCAAACTGGAGTTGAAGAATCTTGGCTTCATTCTTTGCCTGGGCATAGGTGGATGCAAAAGTGTCCCACATTGCCTTCGCAGTTGGCTGAGTTAATATCTCATTAGCTATTTCTGTAGAAAGAGACCCACAAAGCCAAATGCGTGCATACGCGTCATCTTGCTTCCAAGAAGCATTTGTCCCAGTCTTGCCTGTTGGCTCTAAATCTGTCAAGATGTGTTCCTTGCTGTTGCATTGCATGAGGGTGATAATTGCATGGCCCATAACTCATAATTAGTCCCATCCATCTTAACGATGGGTGTCGGGCCCTTAAAGGCTCCGGATGAGAAGATGTCACCCTTATTGTCAGACATGATGATAAACTAGCCAAATAACAGACTCTAACTGGGTAATATACTGTTATAAATGATTTTGGAGAATCATAGGAAGGATCAAATAATCATACTTGGTAATCTGTGATGCTTGCTGAAAAAAATGTGATTTAACAATGTTAAATCTGCTCAAAACCACCTATAAAATAAACTGACTCACAAGCAGTCCACAAAGCAAGCGCTGGCACAGGAGGCACGGGGGCGCTTGGGCGGTGGGGTACCTGGGCGGTGGGGCACATCGAGCGCCTGGAGCCTCCGACCTGGAGTCCCTGCGCCACAGAGACGGCGGTGGCGAAATGGAGAAAGGAGGCTTGGGCCTCGCACAGGGGCGACGGGGACTTGCTCGTAGTCGGTTCTGGAGCGCGGAGGCACCACACGGGCTGTAGTCACGCCGCCTCGTGCGGCGGAGGCAATGATGCGAGGGCAGGTGCTGGCGAGGAGGGGCACGTCGCACGCAGCGTCGTTGGGGATCGGTGCTGGTGTGGCAGCCAGGCGCTGCCTTGAGGAGCCCTGCGTAGGGGCGACTGATTGTGCGAGAGCCCTACGCCACAGGGCCTCGCACAGGGGCGCGTTGGACGAGTAGGCGCGAAGGCGCACGCGCAAAGGGGGCGAGGGCGCACGCGCAAAGCTGGAGACGTGGGCGAGGTACCGCCGATCTTAGAGGAGATGCGCAGGGGAGGCACGCAGGGGAAGAGCGCCATCGCGGAAGAGTCATGAGGCTATACGCGCCATTACGGGAGAGGTTAAATTTAGGGATAGGAATGGGGCTCTGATACCATGTTAGAGGGATAAACTTAAATAAAAATAAAGAGGATCCAAGGGTTCTCTTATATTGGAGAAAAACCCAATGGATAAAATACAAAAGGAAAGGATAAATAGAATATTACAAAGGATAAAACAAAATAAAAAATGAATTATCTTAATATAGGTATTATCTCAACAGTTTGTTTGATTTTTGTGTGCATTTGTTTATTTAATAGAATTAATATAGTGAAATATTACATATTTTACCCATTGCTTATTCTAAAATTGATATTAAATTAATCCACACTCTAAATCTAGTGTTTATTTTGTTTTACAATGTGCATAAAAATCATCACATTTACATGCATATCGAGGTTAGAATAACTTATTTAGTGATTCACTTAATTGATTTTTCATTAGATTAGAGATCAATTATTTTTAGGATTTAATAATTTTCTTGGATTCCTCTCACATAGACTAATCTAGGATAATTTTATTTATGCAAAATAAATTTGTTTTGTATTTATTAAAATTAATTTGCAAAACATCACCCTACATGAATATTTCATTCAAAATTAGTTCGTATTGGGTCCGAAAATTATAAAAAAAATTTACAGTCACTTATTTTCATCATTATTCAACTTCTAGCTAAGTTTAAGTATTGTTGGACATTATTTGATCGAAATTTATATTTTAACCCTTGAACTTTGCCAAATTGCATGTCATTCATTTATTATATTTAAAAAATACCAAAAAAATCCTCTCCGAAACTTGATTCTAGATCAACTAAGAATAAATCTAATGAGGAAGTTGCCTCCCTGAGTTTGACCTTGGGCTTACCCAAGTAAAAAAAATTGATCGCTTGCATTTAATTGTAAAATTAATTAAGTGGTTTTTAATTTATCCTATTTTGCCCAACTACAATGAACGAACATATTTTAATCTTAATTTGATTGCATTAAGAGGGTGATTCACGGGTTTATCAGATGCCACTGTTGTCGGGGATGCACGACTTAGGTTACTTTTTAGAAAATCCGGATTTTAGTTTTCCATACCTAGGTAGTCTGATTCCTGGTTTTTCTTGTGAATATTTCTCCATTTATTTTCTTGCATATATTTATTTACTTTATTCTGTGTCTATGTCTCTGACCATCATCTTATTTTTTCTGCAAGGCACCTGATGCAAAGGAGTAGTTGCTTAGCCAAGCGACTCAGGAGCTTGGGAGGTCGGCATTTTTCAGGAAAATAGCAGACTGAAGGAATCACATAATTTAAGATCGAGTTGAGTCATGAGAGAGTCCATAGGATTTTATTTATTTCATTTCAATTTATTGTAAAATTTCTAACGGATTCCATTTGAAATCTCGCCTGTATAATTGGACACTTGGTCAGTATTTTGTGGTGTATCGGGCATGTTTCACTCTCCGGTGAGGGTGGGGCCCGACTTGAGTGGTGAAATTAGGATTGGCACCCAATTATTTAATTGCAATTTGTATGTGCCAAACGTAGTTTTGTCCACACATCTTGGAAGAATCACATCTTATAAGATTCCAATGATATACACATAGCAACGTACAACTTAGACAAATCAAAATCATTTCTTCTCCGCTAATAGTATATTTCTTAGGTGCAGTATTCTCGATTTACATGCATTTAGTGTAAATTTTAAAATTCAATTCTACATAAATGCATGGAGAGTGCTAGGAGTTACTATAAGCATACCTTCTTCTGAGCATGCATCATAGTTTCACGTTTGCATTTTTATTTTTGACTCCTTCCTTGTTTTATAACTTAGGATTTTAAAAGAAAATTGGGACTGAATGGTAGACACATTTGTGTATTCATATTAAAATTCAAGTGACAACCTAATTTAAATTGAGATTGAATTGAGCAGGTGGGTTAAATGAAATTGGAATAAAAAGAACCTTATTTTACAGGTGCTTAACGCCCTCATTGTATGAATTACTTACAAGTGAGAGAGAGAGAGAGAGACGACTAGGATAGAGCCAAGCCAGATTTATCTTACAGATGCTGGTTTTTTCTTTTTAGGAAATTAGCTACTTTTCAGTGAAAACCTATGGGTAGCCGGTAAATGGTACGGATTTCCTTAGTAGAGTGGGAGGTTTAGAGCACGCTTTATAAGGCTTTTCCTCAAGGAACGGGTAGCCATATCTATACGGCATGTACTTACTCCTATACTGGTAGAAAGTAGGTCAAACTAGTCGTAAAAACCGAGCAAGTCGGTAGGGTATTACATGCACCTAACAGTTCGTTAACTCTTTCAATGATTGTCTTAACACCAACTTAAATTGACATAATTCGACCGAACCTATGCGGACATCACGTGTTGAGTTGGTGAATTTGAGGGTCTTGTATTGTTTTTGTATTGTATGAGTTTACTCCGTACATTTATGTGCACCGTAGAACTAACACCTCATTGAATACCTTCTTCTCAACGGTTCTTTTTACCATCGAAGATGACTGACTGGGGGGGATATTTATTCACGCTTCATCAATATCTCATTGAACCCCTTAAGAAGTACAACTTCCTCGACCCGAGTGCAACTCGAGCCAACCTGAACTCATGACCCTCTTGATTTTGAGATCCCACACTCTCAAGGTGGTCACCCTCAAACCATTCCCCTTCTCTCCTCTCATCTCACCAAGGAAGACCTTCACCTTGGTGAGAATATCTTCATTCCTAAAGGGAATGGGGTCAAGCTATCAGAGTTCAAGCATTTATCTTATATATAGTTTTTTGAGTAAACAAGCATTAAACTAGAAATAAGGGCACAACTATTGTGTATTCCTCAAATATGCCTGGTAAGGGTGAAAGAGAACAATCGTATTACAAGCAGTCGGTCTTAATAGGAAGGAGTGAAGCTCTTCTTCTAATCTAGACCACATTATTGAATCTGGTGAAGAAGATAAACCCAAGACCAAGATGCCTTCTAAGAGAAACTCTGACGAACAGGAGCATAGAGATGACCCCATGTAACAAATCCTTGCCCATTTAGCTAGAGCTAAGCAACTGAATGTAGATCTTATGGTTAGGATGGGACATGTGATTGAGGTGGGTGGAATAGACAAACCAATTGAAGATGCCTACAACCTAACAGAAAATGAGATACATAGTTGGCTCGTACCTAAGGTACTACCAGAGGCATTTGAGCCGAGGCCCTATTTCCTTAAGCTGCTACTGAAGTTTAATGGAAATGTAATAGAAGAACCATATGCTTTCTTGAGAGACTTTGAGTTGGTATGTAACAACCTTAGCCATCATATGGCTGGACAAGATTACATCATGTTGAAGGCTACCTCGTTTGCCTTAGGAGATAAGGTTGCCCATTGACTGATGAATCTCGGGGTTAGATGTACGACCTGGTTACAATTCAAAGACTTGTTTTTGATGAAGTTCTACCCATTCAATAGGACTAACAAGATGAGTACAAAGATTTCTAGCTTTTTCCATATCCCCCATGATCCAGTTCATGAAGCCTGAGATAGATTTACTGATTTGACACGAAGATGCCCTTGCCATGGCATTACCAAGGTGATCTTAGTCCAAACCTTGTTTTGTGGTATGATCCCTGAAATGCAGGTGTTAGTGAGTGCATCTTGTGGAGGTATCTATCTGAATAAGAATGAAGATTCCATATGGAAGATCCTAAAGTAGATGGCAGAAACATGCAGATCTCAGGCCACCAGGGCCTATCAGGTGTCTCCATCAATCCTATCTCAAGAGACACCTAGGAGGACCGTAGAGTATCTGACAGATGACCTAATCCCTAGCATGGGGATAATAGCTAATAAGCTCACCAAGTTAGAACAGATCCACAAGAGGGTCACTAACCTTGAGGCGCTTTCACGATTGCCGAAACAAGTGGAGGAATTGACTGAGAAGGTAGACAAGATATGACTACTTGCCCCTTCTGCACCACATAAACCTATACATCGAGTTCATCTAGTACATGAACAAGTACAGGGGCCTCAGTGCATCTAGGTTGAGGAGCAGCAGTACACTAAATAGGAGTAGCATGCATCCCCATAGGTGGAGTCAGTCTACGAGGAGCCTCTACAGGTGTTTGAGATGAAAGGCATGTGGTATAGCCATGAACCCATCGGCAAACAATCAGGGATAGGGAATGATCAGCCACATTGACCCCGTAGATTATCAAGAAACAAACTCCATCCCCACACCGCATTTTGTGCAATCCCGGCCAAGACAAGGCTACCAACCTCAGCAGCACCAGCAACAATGCACATTCCACTCAAGCTAGCAGGGCCTACCACCACCTTAAACCTCACAGTCCCACCCACAGCAGTATTGGCAGTGCCAAACGGGCCAATATAGACAACAAAATGATTCATCCTCTAGTTAGCATTAGTAGTCCCTGCTCACTAGTGATTTGGGGTCCCTCACCTTGGCCATCTAGACATTAACCGATAGGGTTCAGCAGATGCAGCATGATTACCATGACATAAGGAAAGATCTGAACTATGTTTCACGCCACCGGGATCAGAAGATGGCATCAAGGACTCCAATTCCCACCTAGGTTCAGGGTAACCCCAATATCCTGAATCAGGGTCAACAACGACCGCATGATCAGGTATACTATTCAGATTATTCCCTATCTAAACATGAGATCCTTTCGTACGATTATGTGAATCATATGTCCCTCAAGAGCGGAAGGACCATGACCATAATGATGAATATCCATTCCATCATCTTTATTTTATCATTTTGACCTTAAAAGTCCAAGTAAATTTGTGTAAATAGCCTTTAGCATCCATGCATCATTGTGTAAATAGTGTATAAAAAACTATTTTTGATGCCACAAATATAGAATAAAGAAAAGAAAAGAAAAAGAATAAAATATTGAAGATATTTTATGACCCTAAATCTCGAGACCTAGGCATCTCAATGACTAGGTCGACAAGGAATAAAGTAGAGGGAGATAAGGGCCGAAATACAATAAAAAATCCCTTTTATTTAATTCATTTTTATTCATTTCTAGGACCTATTTTTAATTCCACTTTTTATACCTCAGATAAAGAAACTTTATACATGAAAGTAGTAGATAATAAAATATTGGAAAATACAAAATTTATTTCACACAAAAATTATATACAGTATACAAAATACAATCTTAATAAGATTCCAAAATCCCAACTTTCCAGATCTGTATCTCTCAAATACAAATTCAAAATATAAAAATCACCATTAATATTATATAACTTTTAATAAGCTATTTAATGAAGGTGGTTTCATATTTTTTAGAGTTAATGTGTGAAAGTTTGGTTTTTGTCCCCAATGTATAGTAGACCCGATTAGAATAATAATTTTATTTGTTATTCATTATTTTTATAATTTTATATTTTTATAATTGTGTAAATATTATTTATAATATATATACATATTAAAACAAGAATAAAACAATAAATAAAACACTAAAATAAAATAGGTGTATAAAATACATAGATGAATTACATATAACTGTACATGTAATTAATACTTCTAATTAATTAAGTGTATATATGATATCAGAAAAATATTACAAAAATATATTTGAGTATATAAAATGATTTATTAATATATAAAATAATAAAATAAACTAATAAAAACAAAAATACAAGATAAAAATAAAATACATAAACACAAAACCGAATACACCTATATATGTAACCTAAAAAGTAACATGTAATTATAAACCTCTAAAAATAAATAAAAATAATAGTAAAATAAATTCAAAAAATAATAAACATTTTTTAACTTAAATTTAATAAAATCATTTACTAATTCTTTCTTATTTTTTAGGTTGTTTTTTCCTGGTTGGTCCACGTGGACGAACCAGGGGGCAGGGAGGGTTGACCGCAGGTCAATTCTTTGACCAGCACTGTAACCTCTGACATCCTGCATTTTGACTTCATTTTGAGGATTTTTGAGGGTAGCATCTTGCATCATTTCGTGATGCGCCCTTCATGACTTTCATCCCTCAATCATTGTAGATACACACCCTTAGCTTTCCTCAGGCTAAGGATCATTGATTCGTTGGATCTCCCTCGATGTTCAACCTACCCCCCACTCTTTGTATAAGACCTTGCCTCCATCAAACCTCACCTTTTTTGTCCCCTCTTTCACAATTGAACCCTATACCTAGGTTCCAGACCTTCTTCCTAGTGATAGCAGGAGTTGTTCCAACCCTCCAGTGGTCTGATCGTGGGTTGAATTGAGGAGGTCCGGTTCGCAGGAGTAACTTCACCGGAGCTTGCTTCTGGCATGCCCCTAGTGAGCTTCTTTCCCCTTCGTTTTGCTGTTAGAATTCCTTAGTGTAGCAGTAGCCTTTAGTAGCATTTTCTTCCTATTGATCTCGTCAATCGTAGTGTAAAACCAAGATCGTCGTCCGATGGAGCTCTAGATCCACCACTCGATTCCAACCATCTCCGATTACTTCCACCTTGATGACCACACTCACCTTCTTCCCCTTTGTATTTTCTCCACTCAACGCACCTTCGTTCATCGTATTCTTGCAAAGAACACGAGTCATCTTCCTCCTCCTTCGTCGCCCGCTGGAGGAAGCCATCCACTCCCATCACGCCTCGCCTCGAAAACCTGAATCTCCCCAGAGCTTCGCTCCTTTTTTATGAAACTAACCCTACAGGTAGTGAAAGGAAAAGACCCATCTACGGGGGTTATCGATGCAGGTTTTGAAGCTCCAGGGCTGAGCATCGTTGGAGCACCTCCGGTGGTTCTCGGGGATCTTAAGCACCACCCAACGATAGAGGAGACTGCCAGTGAGCTCTTGGACCACGTAGTAGTTGCTAATCCCACTGGAGGAAGGAGATCAAGTCAATTCAAACTCGTCGGGCTCTTGTTATTCAATTGTTCTTCCATCATCATTGAGAGTTGTTGGAATAGGAGCCTCCTCCCAGGTGTACAACGTCTCTTGGATTGGCCGAGCTTCAACCGTCGATCTCTCTAGAGAAATCTAATCGCCGATGTCCCAATGGAAGGGGTATTGCGACGTAGGAGCACACCACGTGTCATGATGAGTAACATCCCCCATTCGATCCCCCCTTTATTGGGTATTTTACAACAACACCCAGAGTCATTTTGTATTTAATATTTAACATCTAAACTTTCTTCGTCATTATAATATTTGTGTAACATTTACAAGTAGGCCCCCTTAGAAATTAGCACAAGACCTTCCCTGATATTTGCCTACATGTGCGGGGGTATTTTTTGCAATTATTAAAATAAGTAGGGAGTTGGGTGCAAAATGACCCCGGTGCATGTGGCTTCCACATGTTGTAAAGGACCTGGGTGCAATTCGTAGAAATCGACGGGCCTCTTCGTAAAATATCCAAACCACACAGGGAAGAGGCTCAGAGCAGACACATGGAGTGCTACGGGTGGATGGTGGAAGCGAGGCGGAGCTAAAGGGATGGTCGGTAAACGGTGATGGTGTCAGGAGTCGCCGACATAATTAGAAGAAGAACGAAGAATAGACAAGGGGGATCGAAGAAGCTTACCTGGGCTCTTTTGAGGAGGAGGTGGTATAGGTTGAGCTTCAAGGGGAGCTCTGTTCATCACTGGACTCTAGCGACCCCTCGGAGCAGCTTTACGGGGCGGATCCACCATAAACCTGGCCGTGAAGGCCAGGGGTCAACACCAGGGACCGCGTCGTCATGGCACCTCAAACGTTCCTCCCCCTGTCACGAGGTGGAGCCCCGCGTAAAGGTGGATGGGGTAGAAAGGCATCGATGTTGGTGTATTTAAAGATTGGGAGTGGCAATTCCGGTGATAGAGGTAGGTGGTTTGCGGGGAGATAATGGAGCGAGGGGGAGGCCATCGTGGGGTGAGTGACGACACACGAGGAAGATGGGGGATCAGGCTATGTCATGGGGTAGTTAGCAAGTGGAGAGAATGGTGGAGATGGAGAGTGAAATGGAAAGGGTGGAGAGACTGCACGAGGTGGAGAATGTGGGCTGGAGGTGGAAGATGAAGCTCGACCGTTGGATAAAGCGATCCAATGGTCATGAGCAGGGCTTGAATCGAGAGGTTATGATCAAATCTGGGGTATTTTGAATAGATGGTGATGGAGAGCACTACGTGGAGAGATGTAGTGAAAGGGGGAGCAAGCGACCAAGATGTGATCTGGCTTTGATTCAAGGGCAGACATTGAAGCAGGAATGGATGGTTTGGATCTTGATATGTAAGGGATGATTGGATGGTGGAAAAATGGGGGGGTGCATGGTGCGTGATGAGATGGGCCACGTGGCGCAACCAAAAGGCTCCACGTGGCCCAAACAAATTATTGCGATGAAGAAAGTGATTTATGAGGGGGGAAATGATCAAGTTTGGAAAAACTCAAACATAAAAGTTGTAGATCTCAATGAGATCTACAAGTTTCATGTTGACAAAAACAGAGATAAGGTTAAACGTTGGGAGACATATTTTTGTGAGCGTTTTTAAAGACTTAAAAACACTAGGATTTTTAGTGTTGCTGTTTTTTTATATTTTTAATTTAATCAAGGGCTCAGATAATTACAAGAATTAATTTGGTTTTTATTGACATTAATTTAAGCAAGGGAGTTAATATTGGCTAATTACGATGATGAAATCAAGTTTCATCACTCCATATACTTAAACTATGCTTGTCCTCGAGCATCTCAAAAATAAATGAGTTGGACTAACCCCCTTGTGCATGTGCGTACATGATCTGATCTATTCAAAAAATCTCCATTTTAAAGATCCAAAATCTTAGAGCTCAACCCAGACTCTCTCTCATTGATGCGTATAAAATAAGGATATGAGATTAAGTGTTGATTGCATACACGAGAGTAGAGTCACAACGTCACCCAAGGTCCCAGTCCAAGAAACTATCCTAAGGACCCCATCCTCAACAGTAGGGAATAAATCAAATATTGCGTCCAATCCATCGTCTCTTTAGTTGTCGGGCTTAGAAATGTAGGTGGCAGGCCAGTTTATGGAGGGTTCAGGATTGTGTCATTTCTTCTCTCCCTCTCATTGGAACAAGGATTCTTTCTAATGCCTTATTAACTCAACACATATTTTTGGTGTTGATCAGTGCAACTGTCACGGCTCGCCTTTAGTGGGAGCTCTTTGATGATTGACTTAGTGGAATGAGAGCTTTTCTTTCAACAATAATATTTCTTTGATTTGCAATATTGTTGGCTAGCTCCATTGCTTTTACCAAGAGTTGGCGCATAGTGATCAACATTATTTATTTATTTTGCATCCTGGCACTTAGGTATATGTCAAGACATTAGTACAATAACCAAGTTCTTATACTGGCTAAAATGCTGACAATTAGGTTTCATGAAGCCTTCAATGATCTTATCCAATCCTCGAGCATCATTAGATCAAATACATACTTGAATCCCTCATCCCAGTCCCTCAAGTGAAATGTCAACTCATCTCATCGAAACCGTAGTCATCCCCGTGAAATGCTGATCATATTCTTAAGGTAGGAGACTAAGCATGCAATATAGCACGTAAATCTAGAAACCTAAAAAAATGTGGATAATTAAGTCTAAGACCTTGATGGCTAAGGCTGGTTAACTTGAGATCTCAAGACCTCATAAACCGAGTGTTCTCGAACATCACCGATCATGTGTGGAAGTGAAAAATGTAGGGGATTTAATCCAACTCCTTCAACAAAGTTTTTTTTCGAGAACTTTAAGAGACATCATGACTGCCTAAAGTCGAATGAGTAGATGCATCTGCATTCAACCAGTATAGATGTAAGTATAGGATGAAGCATGTTGCTTGAGGACGGAGCCATACGCGATGTCCTCTAAACCACCTACTCTGCTAAGGGAGAACCCTCACTAAATGTGGCTACATATTTGGGTTTAGTAGTCACTTTTGACTCTTAAAGGAATTTAGTTTTTCTCATTTTTATGGATTTTTAATTAAAGGTTAGAACACAAGTTAAACTCACTTTCCTTGAAGTCGAGAAAGTAATTTTCCAAACTATGTCACACAAATAAAGATTTTCAAAACATTATTTTTTCAAAACAAGAGAAACTTATTTTTAAAATCACTTTCAAAATTATTTTTCTTTGAAAATAGTGTAACATAATATAGAAAAGCCTTGAAAATATCTTTGTGCACTTAGTTCAAGAGAATATACTTTGACCAAAAAGTTTTAAAATTTTTAGATTTTTTCAAAATATAGATAAAGTACAAATACAGTTTATATGCTATACCCCCTATACTTAAACTTTGCTATGTCCTCATAGCACTAGATGATACACGGTCATAGGTCTATTTAAGTATAGAAAAATATACGGGAACCGAAGTGGTCTCCCCCTATACTTAGGTTAGAAACAACCTAAATATCAGGGTAAGGAATGATGAGTAAGAAAATCACGGGGGTTCAGGTCCCCCCTATACTTAGGCTGAGAGTAGCCTAAGTATAAAGATGGATAATTGATGTTGGGGGAGGCCTAAGGTGAACGAAGAAATAAGATAGACGTACAAATGATCGGATAAATCTTCGGAGATGAATGGAGTATCTAAGGCATAGGGGAGGGTTTCGGAGCATTCATGGCTCAAACAAACAAGTAACAACCTTTGATCTCACCAACTCACACGTGAAGTCAACAAATGTTGGTTGATTATCTTGTAGATTTTATTTGGGATTAAAAACATTCTAGTTTATGTGGGAATCAAGAAAAATGTCAAGGAAAATCATCCTGCACAAGCACAGGCATTGCTCTCCCAAAACCAGATTTTGCTCCATTTTATGTCAACTTGCATTTATTAGTCCAGATTATTTTTCTTAAGGTTATCACTGATTAAAAGTGAGCACATAAACGGAGCAATCATCGTCTACCACTCATTCCCATTTTCCATTAACCTAGGTGATAAAGCTAAGAAGGTAAGTCGAGAAAAAGCCATGCAGTCAAAATATCATGATCTAGGCTACGCGAGAAAACATGCAGTGCCTTAACGAAAAGCGTAAAAACTCAAACTGAATTGAAAACCAAAATCATATATATGCAAGTCGATGAAAACCACACCTAACATGCTTCTATTAGTGGGGATGAATATCTTTTAATTTGGCTAAGTGAAGCGATGTTTATGTGTGTATATTTAAAGTGTGCCCTACCTACGAGCAAGCACATAAAATAAAAATGTGAAAAAAGCTCGAAGAGCCGCATGCCTGGTCCTAGGTCGACACTCAAGTAGGGATGATACCCACACAACTACATATAAGTCGTTCATTTAGAAGCATAAGTCTTCGATCGAAGACTGTTGTAAAGACAATTATTACATGAAAATGGAATAAAATGCAAGGCATTTTTTTCTTTTTTCGATTTCTCTCCAAAATTGCGTCTGCAGCTTCTCGCAGTGGGGAAGCACCTGCTGCTCGCCTTCTTTAACATCAAGGTCCCTTTACAAAAGCAAATGTTAGATATCAATCGAAAAGAATTTTAATGATGCAAAGCAACATGGACAAATTGACCTATGAATAGAAAACACTTAATTAAATAAATAAAAATCCAAACAAGACAAAAGATAAGCCGTGTCCCCAGCAATAACACCATTTGACGATCCCGAAATTTAGCCCTTTCATAGTGTGAAATTAACACTTCCAATGTCATTGCAGTCGGACTAAATTGGATCTATCAAACCTTTTAATTAAATTAATATTAAAAGCAAACGGTCGAATATATTTATTTTACTTGAGCAAGCCCAAGGTCTAACTCAGGGACATGAGCCTCTTTAGTATCATTTAGACTCTAATTACTTGAACTAAGTGTTTCATTAATGAGACGTAGGTCAAGAAATGCATGAAGACACGATGCATAAATAAACATGAAGATATGCATTTTTTAATTTGATTTTTATCATGCAAAGAGATGCAATTAAATGCAATGAAAGAATATACCTTAATTAAACAAAATATCTAAGCCTAAAAACCTTAGTCAATTTCGAGTTAAGATCATAAAACTAGTCCAATTACTAAAGTAATACATGGCATGAAAGGCACTAGATATGAGAAACACCGAGTTAAAATGAAGGCATCGAAATTCAAAGTGTCAAATCAGAGAACAAACTATGCCTTTAGAAAGATAATTAGACTAGCTTCAAAACAAGACTGAAATCAACTAAATTAGACTTCATATGCTCAAGGGTAAAAATGCAAGAAAAACATGAAAGATAACTAGCAGATAGGTCCCTGGGAGGGACTAAAATGTAAATACAATTGGACACGTGCGGGGGTGTTTTTTCAATAATTAAAACCAGCGGGGAGTTGGTTGCAAAATACCCCAAGTTCATGTGGTTTTCACATGCTGTAAAGGACCTGGGTGCAATTTGGAGAAATAAGCGGGACTCTCTGTAAAATACCCAAATCGTACATGAAGAACACGTGGGCCGAGGCTCGATTCGCGGCTCGGGCTCGGATGTTGCTCAGGGAAGCTTCGGCTGTAGGTTCAGCTTCGAAACGTGGCTCTGTCAGCTCGGTTGAGGCTCAGATGCTTCGAGCCTAAAGGCACGGGGAAGAGGCTCGGAGCAGATACATGGAGTGCTACGGGTGGATGGTAGAAGCAAGGCGGAGCTAAAGGGATGGTCGGTGAATGGTGATTGTGTCAGGAGTCGCCTACTTAATTAGAAGAAGAACGGAGAATATACAGGGGGATAGAAAAATCTTACCTGGGTTCTTTGGCGGATAAGGTGGTCTAGGCTGATCTCCAAGGGGAGCTCGGGTCATCGTTGGACTCCGGCGACCCCTCGGAGCAGCTTGGCGTGGTGGAGCCACCGTAAACTTGTTCATGAAGGCCAGGGGTCAACACCGAGGGTCGCGTCATCATGGCACCTCGATCGATCCTCCCCCTGTCACGGGGAGGAGGAGAAGTGTTGGACGGAGCCCCGTGTAAAGGTGGACGGGTGGAAAGGCATCGACGATGGAGTGGGAGTGGTGGTTCCAATGAGGGAAGTAGGTAGTTTGCGAGGAGATAATGGAGCGAGGGGGAGACCATCATGGGGTGAGTGACGATCCACGAGGAAGATGGGGGATCAGGCTATGTTAAGGGGTAGTTACTGAGTGGAGAGAGTGGTGGAGATGGCGAGGGAAATGGAAAGGGCGGAGAGACTGTGCGGGGTGGAGAACGTGGACTGGAATTAGAAGATAAAGCTCGATCGTTGGATCAAGTGTTCCAACGGTCATGAGGAGGTCATGAGTCGAGGGGTTCTTATCAAATATGGGGCATCTTGATCAGATGGTGATGGAGAGTGCCACGTGGAGAGACGTGGTAAAAGTGGGAGCAAGCAGCCCAGATGCGATCTGGCTTTGATCCAAGGGCAGAGATTGAAGTGAGAATGGATTTCTTGGATATTGAGATGTAAGGTATGATTGGACGACGAGAAAAGGGGGGCACGTGGTGCGTGATGAGACGTGCTGCATGGCGCAACCAAAAGGTGCCACGTGGCTCAATTAGATTATTGTGAGGAAGAAAGTTATTTATGAGGGGGAAAATGATCGAATTTGGAAAAACTCAAAACATGAAAGTTGTAGATCTTGATGAGATATACAAGTTTTATGTTGACTAAAAATGGATACGAGGTCAAACATAGGGAGATTTATTTTTATGAGTGTTTTTAAAGGCTAAAAAACACTATGATTTTTCGTGTTGCAATTTTTTTGTATTTTTGATTTAATCAAGGGCTCAGATAATTACGAGAATTAATCTAGTTTTAATTAACATTGATTTAAGAAAGAGGGTTAATATTGGCAAATTACGATGATGAAATCGGGTTTCATCACTCCCCAACTTCTGTAATTTGCAATCTGGTCCTAGCAACGTCACCTCACATGACACACCACGTGAGGGGACATTTTGCATCGGACCCCAGAAACTATTTTATTCAGTTGTATATTTCTATAATATTTGCATCCAGGCCCTTAAACTTTAAGGTATTTGCATTCTTGTCCCTACTAGCGTGGCTCACGTGTCTACACATGTGAGCTTGTCTTTTTTGTAGTGAGGCCCTCGCAAGTCACAAATTTTATATGAGGTCCAGGAACTTTTTGAGCACATTAAATATTATTGTAAAAATTGCACTTTGGCCATGTGACTTCTTACTATTTACATATATGCCCTTGTTAGTAGTGTAGTTTCCTTTTGTTGTCTCTATTTATTTCAAATAACAATTAAATTCAAAAAATATAAGAAAATATCTGTAGAATCTTGTTGCATTGTATTTTCATGCACATTTTTTATTTGCATTTTTAAGAGTTTTTATTATTTATTAAAAATAAAAAACACCCTACTTTCTCCCTATTTGCACTATAAAACACATAAAAATTAAAAAATGATTTGAAAAATTCCCACAAAAATAAATTTGGTATAATTATATATTTTTGACCTTTAGACCAAAAGTTACTAAAAAATATATAAGAAAATGAAAAAATTTTGAAAAACTCTAAAAACATTTATAAAAATATCTAAAGTTCTCAAAAAAATCTGAAAATTGTGGTTTCTATTTTATATTTTTCTATATATTATTCTCTATATATAAAAATTAATTTGGAGAAATTTTGACACTGTTCGGCATTTTTCCCCTCCATTTGAATTTCGGTTAATTACTTTATCCGTATTTTAGGATATTTTTTACTTTAAAAATAGATAAAAACCAACAAAAATTCTTTAAAAAATCATAAAAATAGTAAAAAAATATCTTAAACCAAAACATATTTTTATTTATTTATTTTGCTTATTTTTTTTTAATTTTATGTCATCCTAAGAATATATTTTATATATTTCTTATATATAGTCTTATATCTATTTTAAAATATAAAAGGAAAATATAAAACCAGAAATTAAAAAATCAAAAGAGAAAAATATAAACTCAAAAATATAAAATTCAAAAAATATAAAATAAAAAACCCATAATAAAATTACAACATGGCTAATTTATACACTCTTTGTAGGGTATAATAAACTTTAACGCTTGCTCTTAACTGCTCAGGTTAATTGTTGAATAATGAGAGGATTCACATAGTCGCCTCAACGACAATAAGCCTAATTTGTCAGGCCACTATTTAGCGACTCCCATCCAACCATTTTTCACATACCTGATCGGGAACAGGAATATGAGGAGGATTCTGCCAAGTCTCAACTTGAGGAGAACTTGGAGGCAGAGGAGCAGCACTACCAACACCATCACTTTCAACCCCCAAAATCTCAAAAAAATAAAAAATAACAAAAATAACAAAAAGACGAAGGGGAGAACCAATAGTGAATCAACCGAGCCTAATGAAGAGCTTGCACCTCCATCTAAGTAGGATGCACTCCCTATTATATCTTTCATGAATTTCTTTCCAAAAAGAGTCAGAGTCCTAGTCCTGTAGAAAACACAGTTTCCCATTTGAATGAAAATATTTCAGCTTATGAATCTGAGTTATTTTCAATAATCCCTTTCCCCCATTCTCTTTAGGGCGGAAAGAAGAAATTCAAAAAAATTCAAAAATATGACCCTTACATGGCAGAGTTATGCAGCAAATATATCAAGGTCACAATCCCCTTTGATAAGTTTGTGGATATGATACCTGCATTCCAGAAGTACCTCAAGGGTAGATGCGCACCTACAATGGTCAGTAGGAAAACAAGAAGCCATGTTGAAAAACACATTTTGTCAGTAGCCACTACTTGCGCCATTAAGAATGTGTTTCCAAAGATACAAAGGGACATGGGTGCCCATTATGTGGTTAGTCTGTCGATGACACTACATTTGCACACACTCTCTTAGATAATGCATCCTCAATTAATATGATGCCCACAACCCTTTATGAGCGGCTAAATCTAGGACCTCTTAGGAAATCCAAAGCCCTACTCCAATTTGCTAACAAATCCACTATGAGGTCCAAGGGAGAATTGAGGAACATTATCATCAATGTCGAGGGACGAGATCATATCGTGGATTTATAATCCTTGATATGAAGACCCCTCAAAATTGGAGAGATTCCCAGATCATTCTTGGAAGGCCTTTCCTAAGGACAACAGGGGACTTATTTGATTATAAGGTCGGGAAAATCCAGTTCTAAACTCCTGACGGAGATGAGAAACTAGAGATGAAGCATACAAGGTGGAAGAGGCCAAATTCCGAATCTAGCACCGAGTACACTTCGTTAGAAGCAGATTGTGCTCATGTAGACACCTGGGCCATGGAGATAGAACCCATCAAGCATCAATGAGTCCCTCTCCACTGGAGAGAATCTTGTACATGAGACAGTTTGTGAGATCCTTAAGAAAGAACATTTATAAGATCCTTAGGAAAGAATAATGCATAAATCATGTAGAGAGTCCATCTCCCTACATCTTCGATGACACAGAGACGCAACTGGGCATGTTAGTCCTTCCCTCTTTAGGACAATCAGAAGATGAGGACGATTAGTAGGACGTGGCTTTCTCCTATTACTTGAATTCTTTTGATGATCTGCCTCCATCGTTGAGTCAGTTGGTCATAGTTACTTTAAAGATAGATGCAGCCACTACCAGCACAGAGTCAGAATTGATTGAGCTAGATTTTCTCAATGACCACACTTTAGATGAGCTCAGACCATTACCCACAAACCTAAAATATTCCTTCCTTGCAGGACAAGAAAGGAAGTTTCCAATCATCATCAATTCGTAATTAACCGAGGAGAAGGAGATTGTGACTCGAGTAACCACATTGTGGCATGTCTATGTGGATTACAGACACTTGAATGCTGCGACGAAGAAGGATCATTTTCTCCCACCGTTTATCGATCAGATCCTAGAAAGATTAGCAAGAAAGGAATTCTTCTGCTTCTTAGAAGGGTTCCGGGGCAACAACCAAGTAGCTATTTCTCCTGAGGACCAAGAGAAAACTACATTCACATGCCCCTTTGCACCTATGCTTTCAGACGCATGCCCTTTGGGTTATGCAACACTCGTGGTACGTTTCAAAGGTGCATGATTGTTATATTCACCGAGATGGTCAGTGAATTCTTGAAAGTCTTCATTAATGACTTCTCGATCCATGGTTATTCCTTCGATTCATGTCTTAGAAATTTGGATCGAGTCCTCAAATGATTTTATGAGGTAAATATGGTGTTCTCCTGGGAGAAAAGTCACTTGATGGTGACGGAGGGCATTGTGTTGGGGCATGTCATCTCTAAGAGAGGAATGGAGGTTGACCCTACCATGATGGACGTGATCAGACTACTCCAACCATCAACCAACGTAAAATAGTTGCGGTCATTCCTCAGGCATGTTGGATTTTACAGGAGATTCATAAGAGATTTTTCAAAGATCGCCCGACTGCTAACTGAGCTTTAAGGTAAGGACATAGAGTTTATTGTCGATCACAAGTGTCTTGAAGCCTTTAAGCTACTTCAAGGGATGATCATGGATGCCCCGATCCTATAAGCCCCATATTGGTTTCTTCCTTTTGAGATCATTATGGACACCTCAGATTTTGTTGTTGGGGTTGTGTTAGGTCAGGGAAGGGTTGCTATACACTATGCAAGCAAAGTGCTTGATCCTGCTCAGTATAACAATATAGTTACAGAAAAGGAGATGCTTGTAGTAGTGTTCACCTTAGATAAATTCACATCTCATCTCATTAGATCCAAGGTTATTATGTTCACAAACCGCACAACACTACGGTACCTCATGGAAAAGAAGGACGCGAAGGCATGTCTTCGTGGGTGGATCTTACTTTTCCTAGAGTTTGACTTGGACATCAGAGATAAACCTTTAAAGAAGAATGTAGTAGTTCATCACCTCTTCTATATCGAGATTCTTGATCCATCTAATGATACACCAATTCGGGACTCCTTCCCAGACGATTCGATTTTTGTTATCGACTCCCCATGTTAATCCAATATAGTGAACTATCTTGTCTCTAAGAAAGTTCCCGAAGATTGGCCCAAGATGAACATAGACCGACTCAAGTTGAATTCGAGACACTACCATTGGGAAGATCCAATCCTTTTCTTTTAAGGACCGGATTGTGTCCAGAGGAGGTGTATTCCTTAAGAGGAATATCAGAGTGTCCTTACTTTTTTCCACAGTCTGGAAGTAGGAGGACACCACTCCGGGAAGAGACCCACATGGAAGGTATTGTAGTTTCTCTTATTGATGAATCCATGATTCATTAACATTTCTGTCGTATTTTATCTTAAAACCTTAACAAATACATGTAAATATTCATTAATTCCCATCTTTTATCAAAACCTCATTCATGAATAAAAATGCACTTTTATGCATCAAAAACATGTAAATAAATAAAAGAATAAAAATAAAGAAAAGAAAAGAAGGCAGGTTGTAAATATGTATATATGTACAATATGATTTATAAAATATAAATATAACTGCAAGATATATTTATATAACCTAACCTCTGAGACCAAGTCAGCATGGGTTGGTCGACAAACAAACAAGTAGTGGGAGATAAGGAAAGAAAATCATAAAAATAATTAAATATACACTCCACACATTCTTCACCATTTGTCAAATAAATATTAAATCTTCATTGATTTTTAGTTAATTCATATATGCATATTTTTCACCAAAATCTTTTCCTAGTTATTTTTAAAAATGTATATAAAAATATATAAAAATAATTTCAAAATATTATCTTGTATATATGCCAAGAAATCCAACTTTCAAAATGTCAAATTCTCAACTTCCGAACATCATAACTTTCTCATACGAACTCCAATTTCACTCTACTCACCTTTAAAGTTCATAAAATAATATTCACCAATTAATGAACGTGATTTCACTAAAATCAGAGTCCGTTAGCAAAAAGTCGATTTTGGGACCCAATGACGATGAGATTTCTAGGATATTCATTTTATTTAGAACATATTATTTATAGTTTTTATAATTTTATAATTTTTAATTTTTTTCTGATCTTGTTTTTTAACCATGATTTATTAAAAAAATTTTGGAGCTTACTTATTTTTTTAATTAAATCTAAAAACCCTAATTTATAGATGAAAATGAACTACTTAACTTATAGCCATATTTATTAATATATCTAAACTAATTATTTAAAATCCACAAAAATTCGCAAAGAATTTATTTATTATTCTAAGAATTAAGAAAATATAAACTTAATATGTAATTATTTATTTATTAAATAAAAAATACAAAACCTATTTATTAAGTATTATTTATACCTATTTATTAATATGTACAATATTTATTAGTTATAAAATGTAATTAAACCATAATTTATATAAATAATTATCTATATTCATTTTTATAAATATTTAAAATAATGTTATTTATTATTTATTACATAATTTATACTATATATTTTATATCAGGCCAACCAGGTGCTGACACGTGTCAGCACCTAATTCTTCTTCCTCAAGAACTAACAGTTCTTCTGTTCCAACGACTCCATTTCACCTAATTATCCCGCACCATTCCACCCTTTCACTCGATCATACTCCTCCAATCTACCCTAATTCACGCACACCCTTAGATCTAACCTTATTCCTCTTCGAGTCACCTATAAAAGACCTCCAAATTGGTGT
Organism: Ottelia alismoides; assembly: GCA_037367405.1. NCBI lineage: Eukaryota > Viridiplantae > Streptophyta > Magnoliopsida > Alismatales > Hydrocharitaceae > Ottelia > Ottelia alismoides. Next base: position 106,821 of record JAZKJV010009306.1, read on the forward strand.
GAACCAACTAACTCTCCTGAACCTTGAACCCCCCAGTTCCAGTAAGCCATCATCCAATCTTCACCATCTTGCTCCACCCAATCTAGAGGTTACATCTCCGCCCATGGATGCCTGCGTGGAAGAGGATTGACCAGAGGAGACGTTCCAAGGCTAGCTTGGCCTTGCATTGAGCCACCGCGTGCGTTGAGCTTCTATTTGCCACACCGTCGAGCGAAGACTCAGAGAGTCGTATACTCTCTAACTCCCAAGTAATTCATCCGCCTTTCGTATTTTATTCCTCGAATCGTGTGTTGTTATTAGCATTGTTAAGCACATCATTAGGTACTCTAATTGTCGTACTTCGACACCACTTTTCTTATTCTCCTCAAAACCAAATCGATTCAACCCAAGATCATATTCTTTCTTTCCAATTTCATTGTTTGCATTAATTTTGGAAGTACACTTTAAGAACTGCAAATACTTTAATCTTGTTGGCTGATTCCATGTTTATCGAGCAAGAAATCATTTTGTTTGTAGGTCAATCATTCGTTTGGAGTAACAACTCATCAATTGGAGATTTGAAGATCCAAGAAGATCAAAGCATCATCATCTTCCAGGACCCGCCGGGCCGGCCATCTTCATTAGCCATTCCCCATCACCTATGACCACCTTCAGAGAAGCTCTACCGCAGGCAAGCTCAGAGGGAGAAGGCGTCCCCCTCCTAGCCCTACCGGAGACCCAATCTCAACACCAGCTGCCGGGAAGAAATCTGAGAAGGAGACACCTTCGCCACCTATACAGGAAATGAATAACGGCTCAAGAACTCCAGAACGCACAGGATGATGAAACGTGTCCCCCACGGACGCTCCAGATCGTGCGCCGCCATCTAATCATAACCGTTCATTCCGAAATGGTAGAACAATTGCATCATAAACCTAGCCAGTTTTAGGTATTCAAGGCCGTTCCAAAAACTTTCTAGAATTACATTTAGGTCCCTGCATAAGGACCTAAATGTAATAACCTTTATTTTCTTTGCATTTGAGTCGTTGATCGAGGACTTTTATGCAGAACATTTTATATCTTTTCTTGCTTTTATACCCTTGAACTGTGTAGACACTTTGGACCTATGTTCGACCTTATTTTTCATCGATTTTTTTGGGATAGTTAAACAACTACCCTAGCAAGGTTTCTTAGTATTTTTAATGTATTTTCATCATATCGTGGTTGCATTTTGAGTTGCCGCATTTCACATCCATTTTATGTTTGTTTTGAGTGCTTTTTGAACCGTTGCTCGAGCGATCTTTCTATTATATTGTATCACCTATATCTTACATATTTTCACATACTATATAATAGATTAATTATTTGATAAATATCAATTTTAAAAATAAATAAAAATTGAAAAATATAAAATCAAATAAAAAATTAAAAATAAAAAACCGATAAAAAGGATTTCTCGCTTTCTAGCTTTCTTTGAGAAGAAGTAAAAAACCACACAAATATCTTTTTCCCTCCAAAATCCAAATATTGCTATTCTTCCTCCTTGACTTCAACCCAGGCACACTTACCTGGTAAAATAGACTAGTGTAAGGTAAAATAGGAGAGAAGTTATTTTATTCACATATTTCTCTCTCTCTCTCTCTCTCTCTCTCTCCAATTTTATCGATTTCTTTGTTTGATCAATGCGAATCTTTCTTTGTGGTTTCTATACTGACACTTAATTAACCGCAGTCAGGTACCCGACACCAGCACCATTTTGATAGCGCAGACCTGACTGCGGTATCTTAAGGTGTCGGTGCAAAAAACCACAAAGAAAGATTCGCGTTGATCAAATAAAGAAATCGATAAAATAGGAGACAGAGAGAAAGTGAAGTGGATAAAACAACTTCTCTCCTATTTTATCTTATACTATTTTATTTTTCTAGGTGAGTGTACCTGGGTCAAACACAAGGAGGCAGAATAGAAATATTTGGATTTTTGAGGGAAAACGATATTTTTGTGATTTTTTACTTCTTCTCGAAGAAAGAGAGAAAGTGAGAAATCCTTTTTATCAGTTTTTTTAAATTTTTATTTGATTTTATATTTTTCAATTTTTATTTAGTTTTCAAAGTGATATTTTTTAAACAATTTATATATTATATAGTATGTAAAAATATGTAAGATATAGGTAATACAATGACATAGAAAGATCGCTTGAGCAACGAGCTCGAAAAGCACTCAAAACAAACTTAAAATGGATGCGAAATGCGATAAATCAAAACACGACCACAGCACAATGAAAATACACGAAAAATACTAAGAAATATTGATAGGTTAGTTGTGTAACTACCCTAGAAAAATCAATGAAAAATAAGGTCGAACATAGGTCAAAATGTCTACATAGTTCTGGGGTATAAAAGCAAGAAAAGATATAAAATGTTCTGCAGAAAGGTCCTCGTTCAGGGACTCAAATGCAAAGAAAATAAAGTTTAATACATTCAAGTCCCTGTATGGGGACCTAAATGTAATTTTGGAAAATTTCTGGAACGACCTTGAATTATGCTATCTTGCTGGGTTTATAATGCAAAATTTCCACCGTTTCACATCAACGATCTAGATTAGAAGACAACGCGTGATCTGGAGCGTCTGTGAGGTGTCTCCTTCTCCGATTTCTCCCCAACAACTGGTGTTGAGTTTGGGTCTGCGGTAGGGCCAGGAGGGAGACTCCTTCTCCCTCCACGCTCGCCAGCAGGTGAGATCCTCCGAAGATGATGGAGATCGAAGGTTTTATGTCCATGAGGATGGAGATCTGATGCGTCTGGAATCTGATGAATGATCCTCTTGATCTCGTCCTTCCTCAGAGGACTTGAACTCCAGAAGGATAGTGGATGCTCGAGATCAAAGATGGACCTACAAATAACGTTTGTATGTTCGATTTGTAGTAAAAATCAGACGGAAATTAGTGATTTGCACGATAAAGAATATATTTCCAGAAAAAGTGAAAATGTGAAAGTATGAAAAATGGGAAGTGGATTTGGAATGAATCAAAATAGATTTAAGGGTTGAGTTTTGTAGGTTTCTAAGGAGAACAATTATAGATCCTGATTATGTTATTAAGATGGATAATCACGGCACGAGAATCGAGAAAGAAAATGCTAGAATGATGAAGGAAGTATCTGTGAATAGAGACTATATAACTCTCTGATCGTCGCTCGATGGGGCGGCTTCCCAGAGCTCAACACGCACAGTAGCGGATGCAAGGCCAAGGATGGTCTTACTTATATCGGCAGACTCTATTTCGCTATGCTCTCACCTTTGTGAAGTCATGCCCAACATACCATAGAATGGGAGGAACTGTTGCTTCCAAATATGAGATGCCCATGTTGCCTGTCATCATTTGTGATGTCTTTGATGCTTGGGAAATCGACTTCATGGTCCCATTCCTGGTTAGCCATGGTTTTGAATATATCCTTCTTGAGGTTGATTAACTTTCAAGGTGGGTGGAGATTATCCCGACTTGAGATGCAGAAAGCAGAACTATCATTAAGTTTATCAGAGATCATATCATTTCTAGGTTTAGGGTCCCCAAAGTATTGATATTCGATGGGGGTAGCCATTCTGTTAACAGAGATGTGAAGAAACTTGTGAAGGATTATGGCATCGAGCACCGTGTCGCTAGTCCTTACAACCCATAGACCAATGCCATGCAGAGGTGTTGAATAGAGAGGTTAACACCATATTGCAGAAGCATGTCTGTCGAGACAGGAAGGACTGGTCTCAGATCTTAGACCAAGTCCTTTGGGCCTATAGGATGGCTTACAAGACACCATTAAGAATCTCCTCATTCAGGATAGTATCTGGGAAGTCATGTCATTTGCCTACAAAGTTAGTGCACAAATCAACATGGGCAATTAAAAAGGTCAATTGGAACAAAGTAGGGCAAAAACATAGAGAGATGCATCTCAATGAACCTGTGGACATCAGAAACCGAACATACGACAATAGTTTAGTGTACAAGGACAAGGTAAAGCATTGGCACAATAAATTTATCAGATAAAAGACCTTTGTGTTGGACATGTGAGCCCACGGCGAGCCATTATGCAATAAATGTTATTGCAAATATCATTCCCTGATCTGAAATGAAGAATAAATAATTTGCATAATAGGTCCCTCTGTACAATTAGGGTTATGTACCATGGCTGTCTTAATGATCATACAGCTGTTGATTCAATTATTGAATCATAGAGGCTGGTGCTTGGATGAATATCTAAAGGGTTAGATTGAGGACTCATCAAGCACCGTCAAATGATTGTTACGATGTGATCTCCAGCCTGAGTAGGAGATGGCAATCCTTTCTCACATAGGCTGATATCTGACCGACCTCTTGATGCAGGTCCTCTGCATAAGAATAGAGATTCGGAGGTGTCAGATTAGTTAGTTCAATGGGTTGACTTAACGAGATCGAGATAACCTAAGTCCTATGTTGAATGCTGTCACAGCATAGGCACGCATCCTCTGACCGGAGACAGATGTATTGCTATATGTCTGAGTATGTACATTTGACAGACCAATAGGTTGATGACCTAACCAAGGTCTATACACCGGCGCGTTGGTGTGCATATAAGGGCATATGAGTAATACGATCTCTCAAAGGGATCATACAGGTTCGCTACTGAACCGGAAGACCTGAGCTCACTCATGAGATATTGGGAGGAATCAAATTCCGTGCACGGTCGTCTCGCTTTGGAAGCTTGACTGAATTTGTAGGTTTGATATATACTTTTGGAAAGTATATGATCAAGACCTAGGTATGATATATGCTTTTGGAAAGTATATGATCGATACCAAATCCCAATGATCAAATGAGAAACTTGGTGATCAAACCCTGAAGAAGACAGTGTAAAATAGATCTTGATCTTCGGGTTGACCATGGGTCTTCCAGTATGCAGGATGTACAGGTATTGGGAATACCTGAAGGGTGATGTGATCATAAACGATTGTATATCCATGACGCTTCCATTCCGAGGGAGTGATGAAACAGGTCTGGATTTTAGTGACTCCTTTCAGTAGAGAAGCAATCCGATCTTAGTCCAAGTGTTGGACATTGGTCTGAATGGGATTCAGATTCAATGAGAAGATTGGATTTGCGGTCTTGATTTAATCAAGCATCTATGGGAGGTTCGTTCGATCTGGATTTGAGATAATATCTCAATATCCAAGTCACTATACATGGAATAATACAATCGCCCTGTCCTTATCTCCAAGTATCTGCGGAGAAAGCACATTATTCTTGAAAGGGTTCAAGAATAATTCATTTGATGAAATGTATATCCAAGCAAGGACTTAATGATTAAATGAGATTTAATTATCAAGCATAATATGAATATGATTCATATTATTATCCAAGATAATTAAATGAGATTTAATTATCAAGGATTAAGAGAATGTGGATAATACTATCCATGATATATGTGTATTATAAATATGATTTATAATATGTATATATAAGAGAGAGAATTTATGTAAATAGCATTTGTTAATTAATAGTGTGAATTGGATTCACATTTGTTAATTAATTGGAAATGCAATTTACAAATTAGTTTGGGTTGTGAATATGATTCACATAATATTCAATGGCATGATTGAAATATTCACAAATTAATTTAGAATTATTTTTGTGAATATTTTTTGTGATTAATTAAGGAATAATTAAATAAATGAAATGGAGCAATAACCACCTTCATAGGTGGCGTCACCCATGAATGGTTCATGGGTGACGCCCCCCCTTTTTAGGAGAGTGGTTAGCTCCATTACATTTATCATATTATCTCTTAGTTAATTAATGTTTAAATTGATGTTGTTGTTTTTAACCAACAACAAATCATGGCCATTGATTTATCATGGACCAAGCATATCCCTTGGATCCATGTGTCCCATGGATTGAGATCCATTGGATCCTAAACTAGTATATAAGGAGGGCTAGGGTAGCCTCTCCATGACACATCATTAAGAGTTGTACAAGGTGACAACTCTCTCCCTCTCTCTTTCTCATTCTCGCCCTCTCTCTCTTTCTCTTCTCCATTAAGTGGCCGTCCACTTTGTATTGAGAAAGGAGAGACTCTCGGCTTCTTCTTCGACGACTCGTGGATCTCCATCTTCTTTGGAGTTTCTTACTCTAAAGGAAGACGACGGATTTCGTTTGACGAAATCGGGGGAGCCATCGCTTGGATCTTCATCAAGGATTGCGGGAAGGAACGTGACTCATCATCGCGCCCGCAAGTGCGTTCTTCGTGGATCGGACATAAGATAGGAGGATCTCTACTTTGGGATCTCGCGATCACAACCACACTTCAAGAGGTATTCCTTGTACTTTGTGGTTTGATGAAACAATCCGAGAAGTGTTCTCGTGATCATGTGGTTTCATCTTTAAAGTTAAAATTTTAATTTCCGTTGCATCTAGCATCTAGTACGACTAGTTGCTCCGATTGCATACGATGCGATCGACACGCTTCCGTGATGCGCTTAAGGATTCTCAATATCCTTCAAGTGGTATCAGAGCCATAGGTCGAATAAGGTTTTGGATATGATCCATACACCTTAGACGATTTGGTTCTTGAAAGGGTTGCAAAATTTTTGCTGCATTTCAATTTTCGCACCTCTGTATAATTGAATTTTTCGGCACTGTTTAAAATGTTTAAACACGAAATTTTCAATTGGTTTTTGTTCCCCATTAAATAAGGAAACCATAGGACTTGAGTTTACTAAATTTGGACTTTATTTGCTCAAGATATGGCTTTTTGAATATGACTATATCCACTGTTGCGGGAACTGCGGATTTGAACGTAATTAATGAGATAATTACGGTTTATATCCGCCTTGAAATGCGTGAATTATCACTTGGGTTCTTTAATAAATCAAATAGGCAATCTTTGGAAACTGAGTTTGCATTTTTTGGATTTAAATTGATCAAGATAAGTTAATTTTAGTGATTGGGGGTCACTGCTGGAAATTAACATTTTTGATCTTGAACCTTGTGATATGTCATTCAATTATCATGATGAAAATTAATTGTTAATTTTCTGGAATAATTAGTGATAAATATTTGTGAAATATTTAAAGATATAATTATTTCATTGAATGACACTTGCCCAAACCACAATGATGAGATATTAGATCTTGATCATTGTTACATCAACAAACATTGATTTCATGAAAACCATAGTTTATCCTACAATTGTTGTAGGACAACTTTTACATGAAAAACCCTTTTGCTTGAATAGGATTGGGGATTTGTCTAGCAAATCTCCTTATAATCAAAAATGTTTTGATTTATATTATATGGTATAATTTCGGTTGAAAAACCGATGAACATCTCAAAGTACATGATGGTCTATCTGGTATTATCCTTTTCCGAGGCGGATGTGGTGCCTAGTCGGAGAGCATTGGGGTAGCGGGTTGCAACGTATGTGGTCCGTCCCACTCTCGTCGGTACTGGCCATGACAGCGGGTAGGGACTGTATAATACCGGAGACAGACAACGTGTATTTTTCTAATTATTAAAATTCGAATAATACGTACTTTGAGTATATACCTACTATTCAAGTAAAAGACATGTTTGTTGATTGATGTTTGGATTGATGATTAATTTAATGTGATTAAATTAATTATGTCCAATAAACACTCTATTATGAATAGATGTGTATTTCCCTTGGAAGAATTAATTATGTGAATATGATTCACGATAATTAATTACAATTTGAATATGAGGTGGAGGATCACATAAGTGACATCCATGGTCTCCCGTCAAGGCAAAGGATTTCGTCGCCAGTTGTTGTATATAGGAGACGCCTGTCCGAAGTGACAGATCCTGTATATGATTTAATTGGATCGGGTTCTTTGCTTCTCGAAAGAGTAAGGCCGTATACGTAGTGACCCCAATATCGGGTCCTCATATTATTGGGGCGATATTGGATTGCGTATAGCGAGTATTAAGCCTGTTGACGGTTGGTTCAATTAATGACGGGTCAACATCATCTTAGGGGTGGTGGGCCCGGGTGTTAAAGACCGAATTGGGAGATGCAAGTTGGACTTGCAAGGCAGAATGTGTTCCCGCTTCTTTTTATCCGAGTTGTAGGTTCTCATATCATTGGGATGCAACGAAGATAGGAAAGGAGATCCCAGATCTTGCTAGAGATATAATGGTAAGAATATCTCTTACATTGAAAGTGATTAAGGGAATGAACTTTCAGTGTTGACAAGGCAAGACAACTTTGATATAAAAATTCCTAAATCAAAGTAAAATATGTATATATATAATATATACCCTTATGCAAATTTCTTATTTCAGATAATCCTTCATTAAACCCACTCAATGTTATACTCAATGATAACCAGTAAAAATATCTTGGATTGGACTCATGATCCAGATATTGTACTTGCAATTGGACACATAATGTATGTGGTTGCAGTGTGCAAGTCTCCTCAACATAATGAGGAAGGGCAATTAAATAAGACAATAAGACATCACCTTAGGGTTTGTATGTCTCTATAGTCTTGATCTTTCATCGAGTGTACTTTGGAAGTGACATGTCGATGGTGATCGTAATTGTCGAATAATCCTTATAAAATAAAAGAAGATATTTTGGCATACATGTGTGCTCTAGACATTTAATCATGAATGACATGGTTCTCTGCATTATGCAGAATGGTGGCTCGAAAGAGATGCTGTATTCAAAATGTTTGAATACCTACCTGAACCTAAGTCTCCAAGAGTTAAGATGAATGTAGATATGATGAGTGTCATCATTCTACTATCTATACTCAAGTCATTCATGAAGCTTTATGATATTCATATTGTATGAATTTAATGAAGCATGTATAAATGTTGAAATGCTCTTACATTGAATTCTTTTGAATTTAACATAAGAGATCCTTAGTCTTAAGCAATGGTTGTTTATAGATTAAGAGAGTGCAGTGGAAGCATGGGTCGGACCCGAGTAAGAAGGAAAGTCAAAGAGTTGACCTACTTCTGTGACTTCCATATAATATCCAAAGAGTTGGATGAATGCCAATACTACAATAAGTTGATGTGTTGATAGTATGACTATCAAATCTGTCTAAAATCCTTAGTGAAGGACTCAGATAGAGCATCAGAATAATCTACATATAATCATTGACTCTGACTTTATTATTTCATAAGATAAAGTCTGACAATTGTATCCCAATCTTCTAATGACATTTGCAATTGGTTGCATGTATATATTAGAAGATTAGAAATTTGATCTTAAGGTTTGAAAGTCATCTACATGGATATTGATGTAGTTGTGACAACAATCCCTATTGGATAAATGGACTTCATATTCTCAGTGGGAGAGCCCTTAGTCTTAGAGAATGTCTCTATGACCTAGATATTAGAATACCCCATTGTTTGTTTCTAAATGTTGGAAATAAACATGAATTCTGAGATAGAACTATCATAAAGAGTTATGATGGAAATATTTCAGATAGTAATCTAACATCTAGTGGACTCCACAAAATTAGAATATTAATGAATGGTTCATTAAGATTTCTAATACTGAAAATCAAACCTTATAAGATCAATAGGGGGATGAAGATCATTTGACAATGATATGGCATCAAGCCTTGGACATTTGTCTATTGATTTGATCAATAGACTAGTAAGATATGAAACTTTAGAATGTCTAAAATTTCAAATCTTACATACTTGTGAATATTGTATTCAAAGTAAAATGTCCAATACACCCTTCTCTGGGAATGGTGTTAGATGTCGAGGTATTCAAGATCTCATACATATTGATATATGTAGATCACCTATATCATAGTAAACATTATGGATATGTGATATATATTGATGATTACGTATGATATGAGATTTCTTCTCTTCACCTGAGAAACCTTTAAAATGTTCAAAGATTTCACAATTTTGGTTTAGAACCAAAGTTTGAAGAAAGATGAAATGAATTTGATCTAACCTAGGTAGCTTGTACCTATTAGATAAAATTCAAAGAATACCTTACGGAGATATAAATATCATTTCTATCTCACTCCTCCTGATAAACCTGAACTCAGTAGAGTTATAGGGAGATACAATTGGATCATGTGTGACATGATTTAGTTAATGATGAATTTTAGCATAATTTCCTCTCAGTTTCCAGATATATATGTGTGGTAGAGACTACAATATATATCATTAATAAGGTTCCATGGATGTAAGCTGGAATCTAGCACTTGAAAGTGCTACTTCATTAGGAAAATAAAGGATGGTATTGGATACCTACTTTATGACCTTGAGATTCTTAAAAGATCTCATCTCTAAGGATGTGATTCTTGGAGGATTGAGACTCTTGAGAATCAAGATGAAAATGAAGTAAAGGAACTCATTTAATCTTGAGAAGATAATGAGGCTCCTGAAATCGGAAACTAAAAGGACAATTAAAGATGAAACATTAATACCTCTTCAAATGAGTTTGAGGATGTATTCCATGTGTCAGCAGAGTCTGACAATGATCGGACTTCATGTGATGAAGCTCCTAAAGATCATGACATGGAAAGATGGATATTAGCAATAAAGTCTAAAGTAGACTTCATATACAAGTGTTGTATATGGACCCTCGAGGATCCACCTATAAGGGTTAGACCCATTAAGGTATAAATGGATCTTCAAGAGAAAGGGAACCTGATGAGAAGGTAGAGACCTTCAAAGCTCGGTTCGTAGCCATGAGCTACACACCATAAGAGAAGACATTGCTTGCAATGAGACTTGCTCTTCGGAAACCATGCTTGAACTCATCAGAATATTGCTAAAATTAGCTACACAACTTGACTATTGCATCTTCGGGATGTAATTCAAGATTGCATTCCTCTAAGAATACCTCTCTGGGGATATTCACATGAAGTAGCCCCAGGGCTTCATGATCAGGGAAAGTAAGGTGTCAAAGCTAAAGAAATCCATCTGTGGACTCAAATAAGCTTCTTGAAGTTGGAACATAAGATTTGATGAAATTATAAATGTTATGATTTCAGATAGAATCTTGATGAACCATGTGAAGCTTAGTGGGAGTGCCATTATGTTCATCATGCTAAATGTAGATAATATCCTAATCATTTGGAATGATATAAGGATGATAATAAGTGTTTTATAGACTGGCTATTCCATACCTTGAGATATGATCTCAAGAATACCTCTTAGATCTTTGTTCTGAAGTTGTTCAGAAGCAAAGAGAAGAGGGTATTAGGACTGTCACATTAGTAGTACACCTTGGATATGTTCCATTTTTGGAAATTCCAAGAAAGGCTTTCTTACCTTAAGATTAGGTACTGACCTATCTAAAGGGATAGCACCTCAAAGAGTTGAGGAAGTGAATGCTAGAACTGCTTGCACCTGTGCATCAGTTACGAGAAGCTAAGTGTATGCTAGATGTGTACAAAAGCCGAATATCTGCCATGCAGTGGGAGTAGTAAACTGTTACTAATCCTACTATGGAGAAAGAACACTTGATTGCAGTAACAACGATATCTTCAAAGATGTCAAGGCTTTAGAGATAGTGATCTCTAGGTCTTATCTTCAAGAAATTAAGATTTTATAGATAGAGATCTAAAAGGTCTTAACTGTGGATACCTTGAGAGATAGTGATCTCCCGGAATAAGGGTATTCTGATAAGGATTATGGAAATACTGGTTATAATAATTGAGCAATAGTGTCAAGGACACTATAATTGCTTTGTCAAGATTGAGTATTGGTTGCATTAGATGCAACATTCGCATTGGCTGCGAGCACTGTTACCAAGGGATATGCAAATGCCGTAAAAGGACTTGGCATAGTCTTTTGGGAACAGAGTGACTGATCAGCTTACCTAGCTATTTCTAAATAGCCTATGATTGTCACATGAGTGTGGGTTTAAATGATTAGCCCATTAATGGCTCTTTGGGCTAGTGGGAGATTGTTGGACATGTGAGCCCACGGCGAGCCATTATGCAATAAATGTTATTGCAAATATCATTCCCTGATCTGAAATGAAGAATAAATAATTTGCATAATAGGTCCCTCTGTACAATTAGGGTTATGTACCATGGCTGTCTTAATGATCATACAGCTGTTGATTCAATTATTGAATCATAGAGGCTGGTGCTTGGATGAATATCTAGAGGGTTAGATTGAGGACTCATCAAGCACCGTCAAATGATTGTTAAGATGTGATCTCCAGCCTGAGTAGGAGATGGCAATCCTTTCTCACATAGGCTGATATCTGACCGACCTCTTGATGCAGGTCCTCTGCATAAGAATAGAGATTCGGAGGTGTCAGATTAGTTAGGTCAATGGGTTGACTTAACGAGATCGAGATAACCTAAGTCCTATGTTGAATGCTGTCACAGCATAGGCACGCATCCTCTGACCGGAGACAGATGTATTGCTATATGTCTGAGTATGTACATTTGACAGACCAATAGGTTGATGACCTAACCAAGGTCTATACACCGGCGCGTTGGTGTGCATATAAGGGCATATGAGTAATACGATCTCTCAAAGGGATCATACAGGTTCGCTACTGAACCGGAAGACCTGAGCTCACTCATGAGATATTGGGAGGAATCAAATTCCGTGCACGGTCGTCTCGCTTTGGAAGCTTGACTGAATTTGTAGGTTTGATATATACTTTTGGAAAGTATATGATCAAGACCTAGGTATGATATATGCTTTTGGAAAGTATATGATCGATACCAAATCCCAATGATCAAATGAGAAACTTGGTGATCAAACCCTGAAGAAGACAGTGTAAAATAGATCTTGATCTTCGGGTTGACCATGGGTCTTCCAGTATGCAGGATGTACAGGTATTGGGAATACCTGAAGGGTGATGTGATCATAAACGATTGTATATCCATGACGCTTCCATTCCGAGGGAGTGATGAAACAGGTCTGGATTTTAGTGACTCCTTTCAGTAGAGAAGCAATCCGATCTTAGTCCAAGTGTTGGACATTGGTCTGAATGGGATTCAGATTCAATGAGAAGATTGGATTTGCGGTCTTGATTTAATCAAGCATCTATGGGAGGTTCGTTCGATCTGGATTTGAGATAATATCTCAATATCCAAGTCACTATACATGGAATAATACAATCGCCCTGTCCTTATCTCCAAGTATCTGCGGAGAAAGCACATTATTCTTGAAAGGGTTCAAGAATAATTCATTTGATGAAATGTATATCCAAGCAAGGACTTAATGATTAAATGAGATTTAATTATCAAGCATAATATGAATATGATTCATATTATTATCCAAGATAATTAAATGAGATTTAATTATCAAGGATTAAGAGAATGTGGATAATACTATCCATGATATATGTGTATTATAAATATGATTTATAATATGTATATATAAGAGAGAGAATTTATGTAAATAGCATTTGTTAATTAATAGTGTGAATTGGATTCACATTTGTTAATTAATTGGAAATGCAATTTACAAATTAGTTTGGGTTGTGAATATGATTCACATAATATTCAATGGCATGATTGAAATATTCACAAATTAATTTAGAATTATTTTTGTGAATATTTTTTGTGATTAATTAAGGAATAATTAAATAAATGAAATGGAGCAATAACCACCTTCATAGGTGGCGTCACCCATGAATGGTTCATGGGTGACGCCCCCCCTTTTTAGGAGAGTGGTTAGCTCCATTACATTTATCATATTATCTCTTAGTTAATTAATGTTTAAATTGATGTTGTTGTTTTTAACCAACAACAAATCATGGCCATTGATTTATCATGGACCAAGCATATCCCTTGGATCCATGTGTCCCATGGATTGAGATCCATTGGATCCTAAACTAGTATATAAGGAGGGCTAGGGTAGCCTCTCCATGACACATCATTAAGAGTTGTACAAGGTGACAACTCTCTCCCTCTCTCTTTCTCATTCTCGCCCTCTCTCTCTTTCTCTTCTCCATTAAGTGGCCGTCCACTTTGTATTGAGAAAGGAGAGACTCTCGGCTTCTTCTTCGACGACTCGTGGATCTCCATCTTATTTGGAGTTTCTTACTCTAAAGGAAGACGACGGATTTCGTTTGACGAAATCGGGGGAGCCATCGCTTGGATCTTCATCAAGGATTGCGGGAAGGAACGTGACTCATCATCGCGCCCGCAAGTGCGTTCTTCGTGGATCGGACTTAAGATAGGAGGATCTCTACTTTGGGATCTCGCGATCACAACCACGCTTCAAGAGGTATTCCTTGTACTTTGTGGTTTGATGAAACAATCCGAGAAGTGTTCTCGTGATCATGTGGTTTCATCTTTAAAGTTAAAATTTTAATTTCCGCTGCATCTAGCATCTAGTACGACTAGTTGCTCCGATTGCATACGATGCGATCGACACGCTTCCGTGATGCGCTTAAGGATTCTCAATATCCTTCACTTTGTTCCTGGACAGAATGTATGGTTGTTTAATGCGAAACTGAAGGTTTTTCAAGGAAAATTCAAATCCAAGTGGATGGATCTGTTTATAGTCTGTGTTGTTCATGACAGTGGATGTGTATTTATCTCAGATCTTATAGATGGAGCACATACATCCCTAATGAATGGACAACTGCTGAAATACTTTGTCAAACCAAATGAACAGATAGTCTGTGTTGAGGATATTATTTTCATGCATGAGGCAGACTCAGAAGATACACATAGAGCCACACATGAAGCCTTGCAACATTGATCTCTCGCCATCAACAGCAAAAAGAAGATTTAGATCACGATCTATCTTTATATTTTCACTGCTCTTTGTATATATTTTCTTTCCCTCCCTCCTCGGTGATTTGAATCACTCGTCCTGACTTCATATAGTTTCATTTTATGGTTATACTTACGATGACCAAATCCTAAGTATAGGGGGAGAGTGACCCGTGTCTCTTCATCCTTCTCTGTATATTCTCCAGATCTCTTCAGTTCTCGCACTCACTTATGTCCTATACTTAGGTTGACCAGAGCCAAAGTATAGGGGGAGCTGATGCCCATCATGTATATGTACTCATCTATTTCCCCGCTAGACATCGTCCCCCCCCCCATTTTTGATCTTCTTCTACACTTATGCTGCCAAAGCCTAAGTATAGGGTTGGAGTGGATCGACTTCTATACTTTTGTTATTTTATCTTTCCTATTCTTAGCACGAGTTATGTGCTTTCCTCGCTTCTCCCGCTCTGAGGACATAACACACGCTGAGTATGGGGGAGCGTGTATATATTACATATATACTTTACCCATAGCTCGTACTTTCACGTATTTGTGTATATATGATGCAATAATTACGAGATGGGTTAAAATTGAAAAAAAATTGTAAAATACATGTATACTTGTATAATATGTATATTGTATAACATTTGTATAATACTTATACAATTCTTCTAAATTTATTATAAAATAGGAGCTATACCACAAAAACAACAAAATAGGCATCTTATTTACTCTTGCATATCATCCTTACATTCATTAAAACAAAAGAGATCTTGCACTTCATTCATATAACATGACATCTGCATCTCATCTGTATATCTAGAATATGCAAAGTGAAAAGTTAGTGGATTTTTAATCAAGTTACGAATAGAAGTCGAGGATGGATTTGATTTGAACTTAATCTAACTAATTTCAGAGGGACTTTATAGGAATTGGAGTTAAAATTTTTTCAGGTCGAGTGACTTAAATTTTTGAGTCCGCTAATCTATGTTTACATGTCATCTTAATTGGTCTAAGTAGAATATTTCTACACACACTCACGATTCTTTTAGAAGTGACCTATCTTGGACACGCACCATGCACGTAGCTCTTCATTGACGAGGTGATGAGGAAGTAGAATCATTTGTCTTGGAGTAGCACATGGGTGGAAATATCCATCCTCCTCTAGGGAGGGTAGTGCTTTTCAACCTAGTCTAGTGGCATCGACGTGTAACGATGGAATGATATGGGTTGCAATAAAGCTTCAAAAGATGGATATTCTACTGGCTTAAAAACAAAAACTCCTTATGTACATGTTGTACCTTGTATATATGTCAAAAGCAAAAAAAAAGGAGAAAAAGAAAAATGCAGAATCTCCAAAAATCAATAGTCCTGATTGAAAAGTAAAATGCATGTTGGATTGTATATATACAGGTTTAGAAAAATAAGAAGAGCTTCAAAGTTTTTGTAATCTTGCAGTTGGATTACTTGGCTACACTGGTCAAGCATCTTAGGATAGGTAGCTACATTGGCTACCATCCATTCTCTTCTCTACCCCCTCTTCTCGAGCTGGTTGCACTTGAACTTAGAAGGGAATACCACGCTCCTCGAGGAAAGAGTTGCTAGACCAGGGAATTAGAGTTACCTTATTAGAGGAGGCTATTTCTTTACAATATATGATTTGGAGAACTATATTTCACTTACACACTACAAGTAAGATTCATAGTCATCAGAATTTACGTATGAGGATCTGTTCTGACCTGACTGTTGAGTCGATTTGAATAGAAGACTTGTGGAACATAAAGGTTGTTAGGTCTTAAATTCAATTCTCAATAAGGTTCTATCTCACTATTAATCCTGAGGTTGAGTCGAGCTCCATTTTCACCTTTTGTTCACGACCTTGGTATGGAACCCAATTTCATTTCACTTTTGCATTTCATCTTAGTTGCTCGCGGAAGAGCAATGTTTAAGTATAGGAGATTGATGAATCAGTGATTCAACACTCTAAAAGTAGAAAATAGAGCTTCGTTCCTTAGTAATTAGCTGCATTTCTCCATTTATTTTGCATAAGTACCATTGATGTACTTATAAATAAAATATGTATTTTAGCATTCAAAATTACATTAAAATAAGAAGCCAAATTCAATGTACATATTCACTTTTATGTTAGCTAAATTCACATATTTGTATATATTTTATACTAACTCCAAATCCAATAAAATCAGCTCTATTGTATACAGACTTCTAACACTGAAAAAAGAAAAATATCAAAAAATACTAACTTGTAAAATTGTCCAATAAAACCCGAGCCCTCGTTTGAGGCTAAAAACCTAAAATGCATATCTCTCTCATACATTGTCTGATTTAGGTCTACTCACATTTAAAGTAATATACATTCAACGAACTTCAAGACAAGACTAATTTCATAAAATCAGAGTTCGTATGTGAAACTTGGGTTTTGAGCCCCTATTGTATATTGGACATATCAACCATAATACCCTCCATTTTGATATTGTTATTTTCTTAATTATTACAAATCCAAAAAATATTAAGTTATAAATATTCTTCCATATTTTCTCTACCTTTATTTTGATTTATTTCTCTTATTTAAAAATGACAAAAAATTACAAAATATAAAATTTGGTATTTTATATCTTTAAGGTACCCCAGAAATACTTTTTGTACAAAATGAGTTACTTTGATTCTTCATCTTTTACAAAAATTGTAGAGCTCATCGAGGTGAGCAACTTTCATGTTGACCACTTTTTAATTTGACCTCTTTTATTATTTCTTTTTAATTTTTCTTTACATTTAATTTCTGTTTTTCTGAGATCGACACGTGGCCTCTCTTGGAGCAGCCATGTGTCACCCATTTTTTATTTTTATTTTCATATATTTTATTTTATTATTTTATTATTTATTTAATTATTTTAATTAATTTATTTTATTTATATTAATTGTTATTTACCCGGCCATGTGGTTGCACCCCAACATGGGGTGCCTCCATCCCTCTCTCGTCTCTCTTCTACTCTCTCTCTTCTCCCTCTCTTTCCCATGCATGTTCCCCATCTCCTATCTTATTCTCTCTCTTCCCATATTTGGCATACCCCATACGTGGCTCCCCTCTCACTTATTCTGTCTCTCCCTGCATCTTTCTCTCCTCACTTTCTCATACATACACATATATCGCTTACGTTATCTCTCTCTGTCCCCCATTGCATCCTTACACAAGGACCTCCCATGCATGTTCCCCTCCCCACGCCTCTCCTCATCTCGCGCACCCCTCTTTCTCCAGCCCCTCTCTCTCCACGATCTCCACCTCTCCCACTCTCTCTGCCAACCCCCTTTAAATACATGCCGCCAACCCGACCTCCACCTCCGGTGACAGCTCAGGTAAAGGTTTAGAAGTCGACGACGGCACTAGAGGGCTATAGTTCTCTACTACTGCTCCTCCAGCGAGGATCAGCTGATCCTCCTCGAGTTCATGCCTGTTCGAGTAGACGCGAAGACCTCTATAGATCCTCCACGAGCTTGACCTCCCAACGAACTCCCAGGTAATCTCTCTCGCTTTTTCTCCTATCCCCTTATTTATTTCTTCCTCTCATCTTAATTCCTTTCTCTTGATCATCTTTTGCTTCCTCTTCCCGCGATCTGATACATCCTCATCGAACCACCTTTGCCTCATCGAGCTTCGCAAAAGCTCAAGGCCCCTTGCTCCTTCCTTCCCTACCTGCAGTCACATACACACCCATCATCTGGTCCATCTTTCTCCTACTCAGCGTTAAAATTCACAAGAGCCTTTACTGCCTTGCACAACCCTTGCCCACGTACCCTGATCCACCCCGCAACACTCCTCGGCGCAAACAACTCCATCTTGTATAGGGCATCTATGACCGCCTTGGGTGAACGTGCGGCTGTTTCCAATCTCCTGCCCGTGTGCGGTTGCACCATCTCCACTGTGGCAGCTTCATCTGCCTCTCCTCATGCTTTATAGAACCACCTTTGCATGCCATCGCCCGCAACCACCTGTCATGTGTCGACCAGGGAGGTTGCCTCCATTGCAACCTCCTCTGTACAGCATGGAAGACCTTCACACCTATCTAGTGGAAGCACCTCAACACCTTTGTCCATTGCCATCGACTCCCACCCGTGCGCTGCCACACCAGGAGCACAACAGAAGACCTGTCACAACACTTGGCGACGCCTACGCACCATCCGTATGGCCTCTTGCAGCGCATCTCATAGCCACCTCCACTACTCGTCGTTCCTAGGATCGACTGTGTGTCGGTCGAGCCCTTGGAGCCCACAATCCTCAGCCGCAGATTCAGCAGCTCAACACCATCTCTGTGCACCTGCGACCACATCCAGCCAGTTGCGGGTCTCACCATCCCCTTGTCGGCTCTGATCTAGCCGTAATGTCGCGTGTAGCCCACCAGCGCTTGCACCACTCCCTAGCCGTGAGCCTCCACCAGCTATAGCACCTCGCACACCCGTAGGTCGTGCCCATCCCACCTTAGCCTTCTCTGACTCGAAGCAGCATGCGATCATCCACCATCGCCTTTGATTTCATTGATTCTGGGAAGAAGAAGGGGCAGAAGCTCCTCAGGTGCAAGACTACCTCCTGATGGATATTTTGTGCACTCGCCCCCATGCTCCCACAATTTGCAAAACAACCCTAGTTGCACGTGAGAATCATGTGAGCGGAGCAATATTATGGAAACCCCGCTCGTTGGGGTGACGTCAGCAGTGTGTGATTAGCACGTGCGCCAACAGACAGATTGCAAAGAAACACCAGGATTATGGGTAATTCCCATTCAATCCTTCTCCATTATTTTTATTTGTTTATTTTATTTCTATTTTTTCATTTAGGCCCATAACTTTGGGCTTTAATTTAAACCGTCGTTGAGCATCATATTGTCGTTCTAAAATTAGTGCATTGTAGAACATTTTATGTTTTAACATTGTGAAAGTTTATTTAATTTTTGTGAGCATTGATTTATTTAACAGAGTAAATTTGGTGAAATAATGCATATTTTACCAACTATTTATTCTGAAATTATATTAAATTAATCTGTGTTCTAAAAATTACGAAAAATCGTAGTATCTAGAGTTTAGTTTGTTTTACACTTTGCGCAAAAATCATAACATTTGCAAATATGTCGAGGTCGGAATAAATTGTTTAGTGATTCACTTAATTAATTTTTCGTAGATCATAGATCAATTATTTTTAGGAACTAGTAATTTTCCTAGATTCCTCAAATAGAATTCTGCAAAATAAATTGGTTTTGTATTTAATAAAATTAATTTACGAAACATCATCCTCCATGTATATTTAATTCATAATTAATTCCTATTAAGTAGAGAATTTCTAAAAGCATTGTAGTAGCTTAGTTTCATCATTTTTCAACTCAAGGATTTTTTGACATTATTTGATCAAAATTTGAATTTTAACCCTTGCACTTCACCAAACTACATGTCAATCATTTATTGCATTTAAAAATACCTAAAAAAATCCTCTTTGAAAACCTGATTCTAGATCAACTAAAATAAATTTAAGGAGAAAGTTGCCTCCATTGATCGACCTTGGGCTTTCCCGAGTAAAAAAATTTGATCGATTTCATTTAATTATAAAATTAATTAAGTATTTTTTGATTGATCCAATTTTGCCTGACTACAACGAATGAATATATTTTAATCTTAATTTTATTGAATTAAGAGGGAGATTCACTGGTTTATCTGTGCTCAATGATCAATTGTCGCTAAGACTGATAATGTGGAGGTTGTTGGTAACCTTACTAATGTTGATAATGAGGATGCGGACGTTGTAAATGTTGTCCATAAAATGCATTCTTTTGTTGGTGAGGATGAGGAAAATATGCAGATTACTGTTGTGGATGGCCTTGTCTCTAGTTTTGGAACTGTGATGGAGATTGATAATGAGGCTGGAACTGCTGGTGTTGTACCGTTGTTGTCTACCTCCATGAAACTAGTGGGCAGGTCTCTTACCTTGTTATGAACCCGACTGTCCTTGTCCTAATGGATGGTGTTGGTTTTTCTCACAGTCAAACAGGATGTCGTTCACCTCCTAAGGCTCTGTTTGGTTGCAGGGTTGGGTAGGGTTGGGCAGGTTTGGATTGGCCCAACCCGGGGTACCCCTCCTTCCAACCCTCCCAATCCTCCTCATAGTTTACTATTCATAGGGGTACCCCAACCCTACCCAACCCTGCCCAACCTTGCAACCAAACGAACCCTAAATGACAGGTGGAGGTGGAGACTACTACTCAAGAATGTAGGTTACTTCCTGTCATTACAGAACTATCTATTATCAATGTTGTTGGACGTGATCAGGGATCTACACGTAGTAAACATGTTGAACTATGGATGGTCCTCCGCTACTCTTTTGGGTGGAAGAAGTCTACTCCCTAGCAGAGGTGTCAGCTCTGCACTCGTACTATGGAGTACGCTGTTCATACTCACAAGAAGCTCCAGGTGCCTTATTATCTCATCCAGCTTATCCAGGTTCTTCATCCTCTATCTGATCACTTGAAGCTTATAAAGCTCCTTGGACCATTTCTCGATGATGTCCACTTTGGATAGGTGATTTCTAATGATGGTTAGGTTAGAACTGTCCATCCTATCCATTTCATGTGATGTTGTTATATTGATAGCCTTGTGGGGTACTGTAAAAGAGGTGATGGGGTGCTTCTGAAAAGCACGTGAAGAAGAAAGAGCTATTGAGCTCTCCACCATCTCCTCAAAAATTTGATAAAGGACATACTCATCCTTGTTAAAGTAAATCCTCCCACAAGCGGCATCTACCGACTTCCAATTTTCTATGCTTAAACCCCCAAATAAATGTTGCACAAGGCTTGTCTTTGGAATGTCATGATGGGGGAACTCTCCTTTAAGTCTTTGAATGTTTCCCATACCTCGTGAATAGGCTCATGGGACATCTGGGAGAAGTTAGCAATAAAGGATCACATTTGGTTGACTCGTCCGAGAGGGTAATATCTCAGCTCTTCCCAGTAGTAGTGACGATCTTTCCCAAGTGATTTATCCAATACAAAGCTTTGTCCATCAGACTGAATGGGAATGCCATCATCTTCACCACCTCTAACGAGATATTTGGGTAGTGTATTGTTCCACAAATGCAATCGAATTGTTGGAAGTGTACATATGGTTCTTTTATTAATATTTCCCTGGAATATTAGTAGAATAGGCAAAATAGTGGGATTAAGATTAAAATGCCCAAGAATTGTAGGGATTTGTATCCAAGAACTTGTCTGTCCTGCCCTTAGATTATAAGCATCCTTTAGTATTATCATAGGTACTGGTTCTATCAAAGGGTCTTCTCCCCCATTCCCACTTTCTCCATTGTTTCTATCCTCATCTCTCCTATCTTTTCTATCCTACCTCAGCTCGAGAATCATATCTCTCAATATGGTCTGAAAGTTAGCCTGTTTAACTGATCTTGAATTGATTGAATAGAGGCTAACATGGTGTTGATGATCTCATTTTGCTCCGACATGGTTTCCTTCCCCTTCGGTGGCATCAAGTTTCCGGTGTCAGAATCTGAAAATGTACATGACACTTGATTAGTCCTCCAAACTGGTGGAGTCTCATATACGAGTTTGAGATTATATCCAATCTCATATAGTGGGTTGATGGATGATGTGAAGGGTGAAGTGGAGAAAGATGAATATCCGGGAAGTGAGTCTCCCCTAATAGAAGGTGAATGAATCGGAGTATAGAATGAGTACGCAAAGTTCGAACTAGGAATAATCGAGTTCGACGTCTTCAAAATCAATCAGCAGGATGGAGAGCACGAAGGTCAATGCGGGAGAGAAAATGAGTAGAAGGCGCAACTTGTGCAGAAGGATCTCTAGCACTAGCAATCAAGACACAATACAAACCCCCAATTCACCAACTCAACGCAATGTGAACACCTTTAATCAAGTTTTAGAGTTAGGTGATAATACAATATTGGAAAGAGTTAACGAGATGTTGGGTGCCTGTATTTTACTAAATACTGGCACAGTTCTTACGACTAGTTGCGCATACTTTCAGCTAGTATGGAAGTAAGTAAGGACTGTATATGGTTATCCGTTAGTTAAGAACGAAGCCTTACATAATGTCCTCTAAGCCTCCCACTCTGCTAAGGAAATTCAGACCGTTTACCAGTTACCAGCATTTCCTCACTGACAAGTACCTAATCATTTTTTGAGAACTAGTAGTCTATCTGAAAATCTGAGTGTGGCTCTATCGTATTTTTCGCCCCTCTTTCGATTGCAATTAAAATCAAACAATGAGGTGGGTACTCTCCCCAAAAGAAGAATTTTCCTTTGCATTTATTTTAGGGTCGAGGTTTATGTAACAGTACTGGTTTTAAAAGTTATCACTCTTTTAAATATTTTGCAGTGTATCATATAACAAGTTTCCAATTTTCTTCTTAGTTTCTGTGAGTGAAACCAAGGGAGGAAATTGAAAAGCTAGTGCATGATTAAATACAATGATGCATGTAGGGGTTAGAGATGTGTATCTTGTTACCATCACTCTACATTTAGGGTGATCTATGCGGAATTTAAATACAGAAAAATAAACTAACCTATATGATGCAAGCGAACTGTCCTAGAAATAGCTTCTAATAACGACAAGAACTAATTAATTTGACTAAGTGCAATACACTCTACTCTGTAGGTACATAAATACTTGTTAGGGTTTGGACCTAATTAATTACATGGCTCAAGAAAATTAATTAAAGAAATAATTAGTGGCTCAGGGTGGAAAACATCGTGATACAAATAAAAATAAAATGATGAGCCCCCCCCAAGTGCACTGGCACTTGGCGAAACAGATCCTGCAACGAATGAATGTCCTTTTTTACAAGATTTTTTGCATGAAATAAAAAATATTAAAATCTATCTACATCTATCGATGCTCCAATGAATGGTCTACTCTAAATCTTCTTCTCCTCCTTCCACGCTCCCCTAGGCTTTGGGGAGTATAAAGCCGCCTCCGCTTCGCTTGGATGAGCCAGCATTCCTAAGAATGTCGTCCTTGCTCGTCAGGCCCTTTTAAGAAAGAGGAAAGAAAGAACGTGTAAGAGACACACGTATAAAAATATGAGCAAGAAAAAAATGAATTTGAATAAAAACAATGAATATGAATAATAAAAGAATATAGAAAATATAAATGAAAATTTACAACCAAGAATCATAAGTAAAATAAAAACCTAACTCCCTTGCAACGACACCATTTTGTTGGGCATGCAATTTTGAGTGTTTAAAATATGAAATAAATGTGATGTCATTGCATCCCTAAAATCCATCAACAAAAATTCTTTGATTCTCAAGCCAAAAGAAATATAAAAATATAGCCATAGAATTTGTTAGTTAATTTACCTGTATAGAAAACATGATCAAGCTCAGGGAGGTAACAAAATCTCGAGGGTTATTAAATAAATGAAAGGATTAATGAAATAAAGAAGGAAACTTTATGAACACTACTCTTGGTTTTTATATTTTTATACTTTCTTATTTTAAATTTTTAGTTGTTTTTAATTTTACAAATTCTTAATTTTGTAGAATATAATTTTTAAAGAATATATATACAAAAAAGGATTGTTATTTTGGATTTTTAAAATCTAGTAAAAATGATCAAAAAGGTCAGAATAAAGTGTTTTGTGTTTTACACTTTTTATAATGTTTTTCGTCATTTTTACAGATTTTTCAAGTTTTATGGATTTTATAAAAATCGGATACTCAAAATAATACTAAACAGTGAACAAGAAGGGATAATTCTCAATTTAAAAATATCAAATAAAGTAAAAAATTACTGGATTTATTTTTTTCTCAAAACTATAAGAAAACTATCTACAAACAAGAAGGGAGATCACTATTTTTGGAATTTTTAAAAATTTTTGACATTTTGCAAATTTTAGGGTTTTTAAAAAATATTTAATGCACAAAATTTACACAAGAAGTAAAATAAAATAAAAGAATAGTATTTTATTTTTTTTGAATTTTTGACTCAAAATTCAATTTTTTTTATGAATTTTCTAATTTCAAACAGTAAAAAATGCAATGTTTTTGAATTTTTAATAATAACAAATGGAAATAGAATGCAATGAAAATTTTATACTATGAAAAGACACATAGCAAGAGTCTAAGTTGATTTTCGGAGAATTTAAGGATCGTAAATGACATTGATTTAAATGATAAAAGCATTGAAAATAGTCTACAACATAGGGACTACAAAATAATTATTTAATGTTTTTGCACTACAAAATAACAAGAAATAAAAGTAGGAGAAAATTTGAAAATTACCCAGTGAATGGGTGTGCACAAGACATGCTTAAGATGATAGGGACTTTATTATGATTTTGAGAGGTCCATGGGGGTAGATGCAATTTGCCAAAATAATTAAGTAGGCACACGTGATAGGATATTAAGCAGCGGGGCTCTTCGTTCTTTATCTCCTTGGCCTCAAATCAAGGGGCGGCAGTGGATCTGGATGGCGATCAGGGACGATGTGATGGCATGGCAGTGCGATCCTCCGGTTGAGGGTGGTGAAGGCTATGGTGGTTGCTTCGTACTTCTGACAGATGTTTGATTGCAATGACAATGATGATGGGTTCCTTCGAACGAGCGATCAATGGGCTTTGATTGCTCGAGGCGAAGGTCTAACCCATGTAGAGAGCGATGCAATGACATTGGCTACAGAACTCATCGGTGCTCGACAAAGAAGGAGGTGTGGTGGCGCTCACTGACGGTGGTGGCATGCGTCTTCTTCTCCGAGCGACGGAAGGCAGATGAGTCAACTCCAAGGCAAAGGGATGGTGGAATCAAGGATGGCTATAGACCTTTGAGCATCATAAGCGATGGCGATCAGGGGGTGCCGCTTCGAGGACAGGGTGGCGTTTGAGCTCTCTAAGCTTCGACGACAGAGATGGTGAATATGAAGATGAGGGATCTACAACAGTCAAGGGTGGTGCGAGATGAGTCGATCAGTGACTAAGGTGGGGGGCAACACATGCCCTCTAGTGATCGAGCTTCGCTCCACGTGGTTGGACTCCATGGTAGTGGACGACGTCTAGGGTGGCGGTGGTGCGATCCTTCAGCTGAGGGTGGTGAATCTATGCTCC
Source organism: Ottelia alismoides (assembly GCA_037367405.1). Taxonomy (NCBI): domain Eukaryota; kingdom Viridiplantae; phylum Streptophyta; class Magnoliopsida; order Alismatales; family Hydrocharitaceae; genus Ottelia; species Ottelia alismoides. The sequence goes on from JAZKJV010009306.1 coordinate 132,646, forward strand.
ATATGGAAGTCTGGCATTCGGGCAGTGCATGCATCTTCGTCAGTGATGAGGTGAGTGATCGACGATGGGCTCTAGGGCGATGAAGGCTACAGTGGTTGTGGAACTTGCTGGTGTTCGATGAAGGAGGTGTGGCGACACTCAGGAATTGTGATGGCGTACGTCTTCTCCAACAACCGGTGGAGGTGAAGTTCTAGAGCAATGCTTCTCTGCTTCTAGCGGTGATAGTGATGCTCGGGGTGGAGGGCAGCGTAGATGGGAGAGGAGAAGGGCGAACCTACCACCACAAAAAAAACTTTCCTTTCCTTTTTGAAGAAAAATAGTTGATCTTTTTTATTTTTTATTTTTCCTGTGTACTTGAAATATAATAAAAATATATTACTCAAGCATGATGGCTCGATCCCAAATACAAACAGAAAATGTTAATGAAAACGGATCCATCGAAGTGCATAGCCGGAGATGAGAGGTCATGAGAGATAGAATGTGAAATGATGAGGAATTGAAAAATTACATGATATCGGTAATCAGAGGCCGATCGAATCATGATGAACAATTAGGAATGATTAACTATTATTACAATAAAAAATTGTTAAATTAAAACTAATTAAACCTAAAATTATCTAAACAAAAGATGAGAAATGCATGTGGACCTCACCAATGGGAATCAAATGTTGTAATGGCTTGGACGAAGGTCGACTCGCTATCACCGTATGTATCAGAGGCTGAGCATCTTTCCACCACAAGATTGCTCTTGGAGAATAGGTTCCTCTTCAAAGGATTGATCAAATTGGAACGAGGGAGAAGGAGCCAAAACAATAGGAAAAAATCAAATTTAAAGAAATGAGTTACAGGGGAGGGAATCAAGGGAACGACGTTAATTGTGGAATTAATGGTTAATTTAATAGATAAATAAATTAATTTAAATAATATATGCTAATAATTTAATTATATACTTTAATGATGGGTTACGTAAGGAATTAAATCATATATATATGGTATAATGTTTACATAATCAAAATAAATAAATCATTTTTTTCCTTTTATTGATTGAAACTATATATGTTAGTTATTTAATTTTTTGTGGTAGTTATTTAAAGAAAATAGTTATATTCATATAATCTATACATATGGTACATAGTTAAATAGGGAAAATATTTTATTTTATGTTTTTTATTATATTTTTTTATATTCTTATATTTTTATTTATATTTAAAAAATTATAAAAAAATATTTACAATTATTTAAAAGTACATTATATATAAACACAAATAAAAACAATAAATAAGTGGAAAAATTACAAAAACCACCCTAGAAAATAGTTTTTTAAATCGTAACTCCAAAAACTGTGAATCCGCTACCATTTTAAAGATAATGTAATTTAGAATATGATGGAAGTGAGTTTGATTCAATTTGAGTTCATATGGAGTCGAAATTAGCCTTTCAATTATCGCTTTATGGTTTTTTCCGAATGCGATAACTTTTATTCTATACATGATTTTATTTTGTATTTTTTATTATTTAGAAAATATGTTTATTTATAACTTCCCGTAGAAAATTATTTAATTTGAGATCAATTTGTGGACAAATAAAATAGTGTAATTTTTATACAAATATACACAAATAAGATCAAAATAAAGAATGAAAAGTACTTACAATATATATATATATATATATATTTGAATTTCCTGACTAAAGCCTACCTCTCCCTACTTTATTCCTGGTCAATCAGGTCAAGTCTTGACCTTCTCTCGAGGTTCGGGTCAATCTATATCTATTTCATATATATGTAGGCTTTTATTTTATTTATTTTGCCTTTATTTCTTTATTTATTTATATTAGGTTAAAAGGTTAACACCAAGATATATGTTAGTAAGAATATAGATTTATTAATATGTATTGGTCTTTTATATGGAATTTTAAGATAAAAAAATGAATAAAGATGACTAAATGCAGATTCATCAATACCCCTATATTTTTAAAATACAACAGTAATTCCATCTGCAGTGTAAATAAAATATGAGATATGTAATATTATTGAACAACAAAATGAGATTCTATGACATTGAACTATTTTCCATGCCACCGATGAAGCTAAACATGCTCTCAGCATTTATGAAGATCTTGCTAATCTATGTCGGGTCTAGAACATGATGAACCAGAGAAAGTTGTGTATACTGCAATGGTGGTGGATCATATATACTGTGACACCTGGAGTTTTGCTACTTGACTCCAACAAGAATTTGGGGTGGAGCCCCCACAAGGCTTGTTGACAACTAGGCCCAACCTATCATCAGAAGATCACCTCTTGCTAGTTCTTGGTGTCAAATAGCATGCGATCCTCAACGAAAAGGGCCTCATACATCTCCATGAAGAGCTCATCGTAGAGGTCCTACATATTAAAAATGCCTTTTAGCAATATACACTTAAAGTTAGTATTCAATAGTTAAAAGATTGTGAATATCCAAGAAGCACTCACTATCATTACTTGGGCTTCTTGTGTGGACCACTGATCACCTTGGAAGTGGGTCTTCGCCCACCATTCCCTAAGTGTCATCTCACATTGTGCAATCGAATTGAAGTTAGCGAGATCTAAATTATCATGAATTCATATCAATTCATCCTTCCCTACCCTGGAGCTCCTAGCACCGCTATTATATTTGATCTCTTACTTCCCTCTATTGGTCGTTCCTGCTAGAGAACTCCAAAAATCCTCAAAAATGAAGAGATCACAATATCAACTCCATATGTTTGGAAAGGGATATTGTAAGGATGTCAAACACTATATTAAAAATAGAAATGAGAAAATTTTATACTTAATATCTCTCAAGAATGCACCAAGATGGGAAGGATTCCTTATCCCTCTCCCAATTAATCTCCCCATATAGTTTGGCCACTATAGCCTTTCAATCCTTGTTAATGATATATATAATCTTGTTACTGGCCAGATGAGTCAGATAGATACTAAACATCTCTCAAGTGTAATTGGAGCAGATTCCGCATGTGTTCTACATTTGATAAGTATTTTTGTCAAACATATACCAGTCAAAATAACTCTTAAATTGATACAGATAAACTTATTCAGGTAAACACTGTCCAAGATCATCTGCTAGTTAGATGGACTCATATGAGTCCATCTATAGTCCACAGAATCCTGAAATATCTCCCAGGCCTTGCACAACTCCGTCGCTACATTATGTTGATCCTTTGGTGTATGTTTATATCATTTCAATTTATCGGATAAGTATGAAATAGTAGACTAGAAATATACCTAAATTCAGAAACGTAGGGAAGAGATACCCATCAAGCAAGAGATCTAAGAACCAACGTGGGCTTAGGGCCACGAGTGGGGAGGAGGTAGGACAAGTCATGGAAATGGTGCCATGTACATCCTACGCATCTGACATCGGCTCATCCTCGTGGCATGAAGACTGCAGAGTAGGTTAATGTCCGCTGGAAGGAGATGGACAAGTCGGAGTAATCTCCACGTATTGGAGTCGGTGCATATGCACTTCCATCTCAGGGGAGATGCAGTTCTAAACAAATGAACTCTTCTTTGGATGCCATGATCCGTCGACTATAAGAGGAAATCAATACCATGGCATATCGAAACATATTTATAAGATAAAAATAATACAAAACATTTATTACCATCACAGTTTGATGAAAATAGTCGCCTGTCATCTCGAGAACTAGAACGTCTGTCAGAACCGCCTCCCCTAGAGGAAGAGCTGCCTCCTCTCATCACCGCCATCACAGCATTGAATACAATTTATGTAATTCGTATTGCATAATAAAACTAATGAGAATAGGTCAAGGTTTAATATGATATGAGGTTCTTAGCATGCACGAACCTATCAAACCAAGGGGTAATGAAATTTGTTATGGATGTTCTCGTTTAGAATTCAATAAGCCCATTGAAACTTGACCCTCCTCTGTGATAATGTTGGTGTCAATGTATACATTATTCAATCTTATTAATACAGTTACATGATCATCTCTAGTTTTCTTTTTACCCACTTGAGGTACTCTGCTCAATTTGATAAGTTGAGATAAAGGGCTTAAACGTTCTTATATATTTATGAGAAATGACCTCAACCATATCATGTCGTGAGTCTACATAAATTCCTCATTATAGATCACACCAGTCACAATAAAATAAGTACTGATGATTTGGTTTTTTGCATGTTATACATTAATCCAATCTTCTTTCAAAGAATCCCATTATAGCTTAAGATGTCGTCATCATAATAAGAACCCTCAATCATAACTCCAGAATTATATGTGGACAACCCTTTATCTCCTTCTAATGAGTGGAATCATGATCCATTAGCATAGAAACCATTAAATGATTTCACTACATAATTTGGACCCAAAGTTAAGTCCTATAACATTTTTGACCTCCCATCATTTGGGTCTAATTATCCAACGCGCTCTCTAAGCCACATTGAAAACATCTTTTGAAACACTTTGATCACCTCACTTTTGTTGAACTCAGGTTATCTGTCGATATCAGGTTCCTATACTATATGCATTATTAAAAAAATAAATTAATATATTAGAATTCATATAGATTACTACTTATGGAAATACATTCTCAACATGTGGTGAAACATCCTATGTATTTTACAATATATTTATCTTGACAATTTTGTTTTCACACCGAGTCATCATACAAGTCCTTTCCTTTCTAAATGGCTCCCTACTCAGATGAAACACAAAAAGGAAGACATCGTCTTCAGTGGTTGGAACTTCATTACAAGCATTGTGGATATCAATGATCTTCACATCCTCAGACTGATATCTTGTGGAGAAGTTTGCAACTTCCTTGTTGATGTACTTTGCATATATGGACCATTCGACCTTGTTCTTGTCCCGAATCTTGTCTTTCAGAAAGAACATACAACTATACAGGTCAAACCATTGGAAAAAACAATTTAATAATTATTAATGAAATATATCTAGTGATACCTCTCAAAAAGATACACCAAGCGGTACTTAAGTGGTCCTCCGACCTTAGCCTCGTACGACAAGTGTGCCATGAGTGCTCCATTGAATGAAAGAATGATGGTAGGAAAATCTCTCCAGAATGCATAGAAGGACTGGTATATTATTTTCTAAGGTCATCATGTCGGAGATGTTGATTTTCGATGACCAAATGTACTTAAAATAATTCTTCTTTTGATCAACAAGTTTCGAAATTTTCAAAAAATAGCCATCCTAAAATCCCAGTTCTAATGCCCATGCACACACTTCCTTTTCTTGGTCTTTGCTTAGCATTTAATTTGCACTTCGCACATGTAAAAGGAACCATCTGCATACTCTATCAAAAACAAACATGGACAAATACATATCTTCATTACATATCTTTGAACATTTTATGTGTCTTTTGTCTTCCCAAGAGTGCTCAATGCTATATAAAATATATTATGAAACGTAATCTTTTCTATGTGCATCACACCAGATTATGGATAACAATCAATTTTTCCCAATAATGGTAACTCCCAAAAGATGCTCACCTTTGTGTAGTAATGATCTACTATAAAGTCGTGAAGCATATCATCAACGCGTGCTATCAATTGTAATAATCAACTGTGCAATTATTCTCCTGATATTCTACGTGACGACAATTACTCTTCCACAATGTTCCTTTTGAATGCCATTTTTCACTTCATTAGGGGTGATCCATATGGTGAAACTGTCTATGGCAGTCAAATAAATGTTGCATTCTACTGTGTGATGAATCTCACATTTACCATCTTTATTCTTATTAGTTAGCCCTTAATATTAAACCACTCTATTGAATTAACAAGTATTTAATTAGAATTAACATTTTAAACTTGGAAAATAATGAAGACTAATTACTGTAAATAAATAAAGTGTCTAGATATTGTATGTGTGTCTATGGTTCTATTTATTTTATGTATTTTTCATGTTATTAAAAATAGTTTAACATTGTATATAAAATATTATATATTATCTATTAATAAAAAAAGGAAAAAATAATAAACAAATAAATGAAATATTTTTATATACTGAAAATTACTTATAAAAATAAAAGTATGTATTTACAATGTATTTGATTTTGAATTCTTCATGAACATTGTAGGTATTAAAAAATGCACACAAATTTCATGTATAGCACTTTTTCATTTGACTTCATTTATTATTTTTTATTTTAAAATGTTCTTATTCCTCTTTTTTCTAATTGGGTCATATGGCCCAATCTTAGCTTGCCACATGCCGACTCATTATCCCACGTCACATTCCATTAGGGTCGTCTGATCTTTTTATCAAACGGTTCTGGTCTCTTCAGGCCTGCCTCCATCAAGGTTGCTTGATAATTTGATCAAGAGAATGCCAGCTATTCAGTCGTGCTTAAATTAGGGTTGTTGTATATTTAGATCCAATTGTTCCCGTTCATCTTCAACCTCTAAGTAGTTGACCCCCAAGCGTCACGACGTTTCACCTATGCAAATTCTCCCCATTTCGTTAGCTAATCAGGTGTTGTACCCTCATGATTCTAATGTCATCTCGTAGCCCTCTCACCCCTTATCCATGCCATAACCTCCATCCCCATTGTCCCTCTCACGTGCTTCAACTTACGATGGTTGAAACCACCGTATTTAACTACCTAAGTTTGAATAAAACTATCAAGAGGACCATCATTCATGGCTATCTAGGTTTATATGAATCTTCTCCTAGCTTTCTCCTTCCTTCCATTGGCAGTGAGTGGATGGGATATCATGCCATCATCGAACCTTGACTCCAACGAGATCCATGGTACACAATCATGTCATAGCCCTTTTTCGATGATGCCCGAGCTTCTAGTCTCAACTGAGCTCATTAAACGAAGACCTAATGTCTCAGGCTTCAATCCAAGGCCTCTGATTCCATCTCCAATCACTTCTTCATCTTCAGGTAATCCTCCGTTCTTCACTTATTTTGTAATTTCTCATAATTAGTTCATTACACACACACACACTCATAGACACATGATTTACACTTTGACATCCCCCAACCCGCCGCATCCCCCCTATCTTTGCCATCCCTTTAGGGTTTCATCTCTAATTATCCATACCTCTTAACACCTCGTTGTTCCTCCTCTATACATAAAAGAAGGACCCACTAGGACTCTATTTCCAATCACTCTCAACAGCCATTTATTTTTCCTATTTCGATCCCAATCAATCCCTCTTCACTCCGGTTATCAACCAAACTTTGTAGGTTCTTCTATTGGTTCAGTGATTGAATGTATTGAAGTGCCTCTGATTTAAAGCTTCTCCAACGATGAGCATCTATGAATCCCCTACTCTAGCCATTGTCAAGAATCCTCCAATCCTCTACATTCTTCGCGAGGTCACCAACAAGGTGACATTAGAGGAGCATAAGGAGTAGAATGGATCTCACAAGATCCCATCACATGGTGCTACCGTTGATGGAGGAGCAACTACCTTCAAGACGTACATGCGTCATTGATTTTTTTAATCAAACAACTTCGATCATCCATCAAAGCCAGCTTCTGGCCCTCAAGCCTCAATGGATGTAAACCTCATCTGAAGCACCAACAACCTCTACTTGGCCCGAGCATTCTTCGAGAGTTGAACCTAGGAGCACACGTATCGCTCATATGTCGACCGGAGATTTTGAAATGAAGATCACTGAGATCTTTAATTTGTAGATCTATCCAACCAGACACACCTTATGTGTCCGTCGAGGAGTTTTGCACCCATACGCCATAGATCCTCTAAATTTCAAATATGTCCATGTGCATGGAATTTACAAATAATGCTCAGTATAATTTGGACCTTTCTATGATGTTTTATTAGTTATTTTACATATTTTCTTTGTATATATGCTGATGGATTGCTTAGTTAATAAATTGAGCACATAAACTTCTAATTTAATGATTTTGATATTGTTGAAATCATATTTTAATGCTCCCTTCTGAGAAATGCACCTCCTCATATACAATATGCACCCTCATTAAATAGGTATGGAACCTCCCACAAGTAAAAATGAATCTTTAATGGGAATCTATCTACATTAAACTTGGGCCAATCTTGTGGAACATTCTTGGAGATAAGATAGTTCAAAATATAAGCGTACCATGGGAGTGAGACAACAAACAATATAGACTCATCTAGAAAGGTTTCTGATATAGGAGGTAGTAATAGCTCATTGGATTCTACATCTATAATTCGAAAAAGGTGATCTGCCACAACATTTTGCACTCCAGGCTTGTCTCGAATCTCTAAATCAAACTCCTAGAGAAGAAGGATCCATTTCATAAGGCATGGTTTGATATCCTTCTTTTCTTGTAAATATAATATGCCAGTATGATCCGTGTAAACAATCACATTTGAACCCAGAAGGTAGGAGTGGAACTTCTCTAAAGCGAACACTATTGCTAACATCTTCTTTCTAACCATGTACTTTTATTGTGCCTCATCCATAGTCTTTCTAGCATAGTGTATGACAAATGGTACCCCATCCCATCACTACCCTAATGCAACTCCAACTACAAAATCTGGCACATCCATCATGATTTCAATGGGGAGTCACCGATCAGTTGGTCGAAGGACATGAGCTCTAGTAACCATATCTTTCATCTGAAGGAAGACAATGACCAATTTCTCATCAACAATAAACTCACAACCTTGCACATAATCTCAGTCGAAGGCACAGAGATCTTGCTGAAGTCCTTAATGAATCACTTATAAAATCCAACATGACCAAGAAATGACCTCAACTACTTTAAATTATGCATTAAGTTATGCAATGGCTCTAGCTTGGAGATCACATCAATCGTAGCCGGGTCAACCTCCATACCATGTTTGGAGATGACATGACCCACTACAATTCCCTTATTTACAATAAAGTGACTTTTCTCCGATGAGAGCACTAAGTTTACCTTATAGCATATCAGAAGTACTCGATCTAAACAAGACATGAGTCGAAACTATCCCCCTAGATCGAGAAATTATCCATGAAGATCTCTAGAAAACTACCTATTATGTCGAAAAAAAATGGCCAACGTACATCTCTGGAATGTAGAGGAGTGTTAGACATTCCAAAGGGCATCCGTCCAAAAGCATAGGTACTAAACGAACAAGTAAAAGTAGTCTTCTCCTAATCCTCAAGAGCAATTGCAACCTAGTTGTATCCCAGGTATTCATCCAAGAAACAAAAGAACTCCTTCATTTCCAAACTCTAAATAATCTTATCAATAAAGGGTAGTGGAAAGTGATTTTTCTTGGTCGCTGAGTTCATGCATCGGTAATCTATGCAGAGACACCATGAAGTGGGTACATGGGTCAGAATCTCCTCACTACGATCATTCATCACGATTGTAATCCCAGATTTCTTCGAGACCACATGCAACAAACTTTCTCACTTTGAACCCGAAATGAGATAAATGAAGCCAACATGACATTATTTTCTGATCTCTTTCATGACAACACCCAGAGATTAGGATTCAGATGGCGCTAAAACTCACAGGTCAACATGTTTTCATCCTCTAAGTAGATAGGATGCGAGCACACCAGCGGACTAATCTCATGGAGATTTGAAATATGCCAACCAATAGCCTTGTGGTTTCTCTCAAGAACCTCTATCAAGCGAGATTCCTAGTCATTGGTCAACTATGGACTGATGATGATCGGAAATATATGGGGGGATCCTATAGAGATGGCATAATTCATATATGTAGTTAAAACTTTGAGATCAGGTGGTGTCTGAATCGATTCTACAACAACCTCTGTAATTGCATTAGTATAAGGTATATGATCTGCACTGTGTGAACTGTTCGCCATGGCTACGGTAGGCTTAACATGAAGTGCATCAGAAAAATCGATAATGAATGCTCTCTACTTAGATAGAAATGTATCATCATGTTGCTGAAAGATCTTTGTAAAGTCATCAATGAATGGCTCAGATATATATTAGCACTAATCTCCATATATTGTAGCTCATCAATAAATATCCTAGAAAAATCATCATATGGCTCATATATCTCAATAAATTGTGTCTCAACACTAATATCAGAAGAATGTGTCTCAGGAATCTCAAAATGTACCTATGAAAGTAATTCGGAATGATCCTAAAAAAATTTCTCAAACGTTCCATATGCTAACTCTGAATCACTAGCAAGGGAGCAAAGATCGACTGTGCTTTCCAGGGGTTCCTTCTGAGAAAGGAACACCTAGGTATCCATGAAATCATTAAGCAAATACATATCTCAAATCTCATATAGAAAGTCGCAGTCCTTCGAATCTGGTGTACTTGACTCTTTGACATCTACTGTTGGTGGCGGTGATGACCTCATATCTAGGATCGTCTCAATCTTCACCTTATCAATATAAGTATGAAAGGTGATCTCTCCAATACTATAATAAATTACCGCTTCATCCGTTCGAAGGAGCGACTAACCAAGTATGATCGGGGTATGGAGTAACGATGTAGGTGTGTTCACATGCATGACAATGAAATCAACTGGGATGCACTTGCCTTACACTATTACAATAACATCCTCAAGAATGCCCCTCAGCCTCTTGACTAATCTATCAATAAACTGAAGGATCGTCCTGGTTGATCTTAGAGGACTCAACCCAAACTCAGTAAGTAGCGAGGATGTTATAAGATTGATCAAGGATCCTCTATTAAGAAGAGTATGATCAAACTCCTAGTAAAAAATCATACAATGGATGTGAGGATCTCCGTTATCTTTCATTTTCCATGGGAGGTTGCTAATGACATGAACAGTGGATATGCTAAATATGTGCTTCTCTATTCTTTGGTGTCTGTTCTGTTTTGGCTGACGCTTCCTAGTACATGCTCCTTTCATTCCCTTTTTGAATATGGGCATGTACTCCATGTCCTTAAAGAGCATCATCTCTAAAATATATTCTGTAAGATCTTTATCACTCCATGATCAGATAGGACTGTTTTGATCTTTTGGATTTTTCTTTTATTCATTGCAGACAAAAATGGGACAAAATATGTAGAAACATCAAACTTCTACTTATTTCTCTTATTAATATTAGAATCAACATGTACAAATGGATGGTCAAAAATATATTTTACAGTATCATCATACATGTGTAGAAGAAATAGAAACAAAGGGGAAAACAATATGGGCTACTCTATCTACTGGTGATGAAGAAGACTCTACGATTGGTATATTCTTCCTCGAAGATTACTCCACACTACATCTTGCTTTATTCTCTAAGGGTGGTGGTGGTGGCTGTAAAGAAGAAGTTGAAAGTGATCCTCCATGATCTGTAACTACAACTTTCGATTACTGCTCATATGATGAAGAAGATGGTGTAGGTGAAGCTCTCTTAACTACTCGATGCCCCAATCCCAACTGGTGTGTAGGCAGTTGTAAACTCCTACCACTCCTGAGAGAAACGAAATTATATAAAAATGCAAAATCAAAGGCTATATCTGTCTCGGGGATGGATGGATCATGAACTACATGCTCCTTACGTCTAAAATTGTTGGGATTGTCTTTGACCTATGTTGGTATAAGAGTTTAATCAAGGTCAGGTCGTCAAGCCTCTGAGTCAAATCTGTCATGCTCTTCATTAGAAGGGAAAGCTGATAAAGGGTTGTGTTCACTGAAGGTGCCTCAGGCGCTCAACAACGGGCTGTCAAGTCTGGTAGTGCGGAGGCTGGTACTTAGAATACTGGTGATGATAATAAGGTGGAGGAGGATGCGAGTAAAAATGCCAAAATAGGTAGGATGTTGAGGATATGCCTAGTAAGAGTATGTAGGCTGCATTGGCTACTGATATCCATAGCTCCAAGTCTGTAAGTAAGGTGGAGATGAAAACGGGTGAGGTTGTGAAGTCTGTCGGTGCTGAAGCAATGGTCTACCTCGCTGATGATAGTAAATTAGCATCTAACTCGACTAGGAAGTAGACTGACCCTGTCCTGATGGACATGGATGGCTATGCTCATGGTTAAACCAAATACTGTTCACTTCCTGTATGTGAAGTGGAGAGAATTGCTCATGAATGTAGTGATGCTCCGGGTAATACAACACAAAACATGATGGAGGAGACTACTGCTTAACCTGATCCAATGTCTACACATAGTATACATGCTGGATAGTAGAAGAAGGAACCCTGGTACTCTGTGGTGTTAAATAAGAAGAAGAAGAACTCAATTGCTCCACTGTAGGTGTATCAGATGCAGCACTCTTACTTTGGCATGAGCTGATAATACTTACAATATGCTCCAGATGATGGGTAATCTCATCCAACTTGTTTAGTTGCTTCATCCTCTATTCGATCACTACTAATTTATTTATCTCTTGTGATCACCTCTCGATTGTATCAACCTTGGATAGGTGGTTTCCAATAATGGTCAAATCGGCATTGCCCACCCTATCAACATCATGAGATGTTGTCATGTTTACGACTTTGTAGGGTGTGAAGTAGGAGAAGGAAGAGGGTGCTTCTGGAAAGCACGTGAAGAAGAAAGAGTTGAGAAGCTCTCTACCATGTCCTCAAAAATCTGATATAGCACATCCTTGTTGAAATGTGATCCCCAACAAACGGCATCTACCAATATCTGATTCTCTATGCTTAACCCTCCAAAGAAGTTCTACACCAGGCTCATCTTTGTAATATCATGATGGGGGCACTTCTCATTTAAATCTTTGAATCATTCACATGCCTCGTGAATAGGCTCATGGGACAACTGGGAGAAGTTAGCTATCGATGGTTGAATTTGGTTGAGGCATCCAAGTGGATAACACTTGCTCAGAAAAGCAGACCACAACCCATCTGAAGATGTGACTACCTTTCCCAAATTATTAATCCAATAAAGGGTAGTGTACATGAGATTGGATGAGAAGATTATCATTTCACTATCTCTAATAGGATGTTAGGGTAGCGAATGGTACTACATATGCAATCAAACTACTGGAGGTGAATATGCGACTCCTCGTGAATGTGTCCATGGAATATTGGGAGCAATGGAAGTATAGTGGGCTTCGGCTCGAAATGCCCGTGAACCGCAAGAATATGAATCCATGTCATTGCATGTCTTGCACCTGGGTTATAGACATCCCTAAATGTAGGCTTTAGCTCCACTATCAGCTACTCAGCTCCCCCCATTCCCACCTCCTCGCTCCTCCATCTTGTCTCTTCTCTAAGATCATATCACGTAGTATGGCCTAGATGTTGGCATGCTTTGTGAATGAGCCTGAATGGCCCAAATAGAGGCTAATATAATATTTTAAATCTCATGCTACTCAATAACTGGTTCCTTTCCCTTCGGTGGTACCATCGAAGTACTCAAAGTCTGAATCTGTCTCTGAAAAGGTGCAAGGCACTCGATCAGTCGTCTGAAAATCAAGAGTAAAAGCTTGAGATTAAGGTCAATCTCAAACAATGGATTCATTGACGATAGAAGTGGAGATGTAGAAAAGAAGTGAATTCAGGAAGAGAGTCATCCCGAATAGATGAAATGAAATGACTTTAAGTGTATAAAGATAATCTCGTAATGTTCGAGCACAAAATACTCCAGTTCGACTTCTTCGATGGCAAGAGGCAAAATACAAGAACACAAGGTCAAACAAGAAGAAGAAAATGAAATGAATGTGCAAAGTGCACAGAGGGATCCCGAACACTAGCAATCAAACAAAATACAAACTTCGGATTCACCAACTGAACACAAGGGAGGACCGTGAAAGTTCGCTCAATTATCCTTTCAAATTTAGTTTAATGAATCTACACAATATTGCTTACTACCAAACAAACAGGGTGAGCTACCATTATAGCCCATCGTATGTCCTCAACCTCCCCAATCAATGGAAACATCTGCATAGGTTGTCGCGTTATATCAGGCCTAGAGGGAGATAAGAGGCGAAGCACACCAAAATGATTTTCCGACATCTTAAGCAAATGCTTACATCTCAACCGTACACCACAGAGAGATGTACAAGAACATAGGGCACAAATCCAAGGGTTTGGGCTCTAACTTTAAGGCTATGTCCTCACCCACTCTATCTGGAGGTAAGTACCTGCAAACAATGAGGGGGTCACTCTCCCCAAAGCAATAAAGATATGTCTATAACGTATTGGTTTTGGTGAAGTAGTTTTGGCAGTCCCTTTTTTATTTGGTTATCACTTTTATGTATCTTTTACAATAAACAATCTAATGAATTTTCCAATTGCTTTATTTCTTAAGTGATAAAATCAAGATAGGAAGTCGGAAAAGCCAATGCGATAGAAATCAACGATGCATGCAAGAGATAAGAATTATGTAACTTACTCTAGTAGTCTACATATAAAATGATCCTTGATGAAAAATAAAGAAAGAAATGTAAACTAAGATAAGTGATGCAAGAGAAACATCTTAAGCTATAACTTCTATTAGCGGGCAAGAACTAATTATTTTGACTAAGTCCGATCCTACGATCTAATCTATAGGAACATATATTCTGACTTTGGGATGTGGAACTAATCAGTTACCTAGCTTAGACAAGATAATAAAAGCTACTTCTAAGGGCTTATACACAAAAAACCGTGTAAATAAATAAAAGCAAAGAAAACAAAAAACGGTGTGGTCCCCCAAGGGCACCGACACTTAGTGAAACTGACCCCACAATCCACAAGAGAGTCTAATGTCCAAATAACAATAGAAAAAGAGGAAAGCATTTATAACTAATTACAAATTTATAAAAATGTAAATTTAAGATTAAAAATAAAAAACTAATATCCAAATCTCATGCTCCTCTCCTATTCTCTCCTACTGATCGATGAAGAAACAACCTGCATCCGCTTCGCTCGGGGGCGCCGACTCTCTTAGGAATGCTACCCTCGCTCATCAGGCCCTTGCAAGAAAAAGAAAAAATATGTCAGATCACAAAATTATGATAAATATGAGCAAAATAAAATGCAAATAAAAGCAAAAAATAAAAACGAATAAACACTCAAACAAATGTGGACAAATAGCAAAATGATAAGAGCAACAAAAAGTGATCACAGATGAATACTCAAGTCTGATACTAATGAGCTTTCAATGTCTGACAAATTGGATCCTGCAAGTACCGTATAAGCTCAATCATGGCACATGGTACTCAATCCGAGTGCCCACTCCTCAACACAATGCAAATCCACAACACTATATAGAAACACACACACACACACACACACACACACACATATAGATACAGAAATAAAAGACAAAAAAATATGTATAGACAAGAATAAAAGATAGAGAACAAATGATAGAAAAACAAGACAAGAAAAGAAACAAATATATACGCAAATCAAGAATGGTAGACTACGAGAAAACCTAGCTACCCTCACCGTTCCTCCCCGGCAACGGCGACATCATTTATTTTTATCAAGAAATCAGAGGTTTAATTATTTAATAAAGTGAGATGTCGATGTAACCGTAATCTCCCTCAACCAAAATTATTTTTTATTTTGATTTATTCACAAACAAACAATCAAAGAGGAATGCAATCAAGAAAATAAATTGCTACTTTATTTATTTGTATAGCTTACAATATCGAACCCAGGGAAGTTACAATAATCCCAAGGATTATTTAAATCAAAGGTAAGCAATGACATAAAAAGAACGAATTCCCTTTTATGCAACTATTTGTCTTTTAATTTTTTAAGTAATATCAATTTTTATATTTGTATGATTTTCTAATTTATATTTTTTAAAAAGATTTTTATTTTCTCAAATATTTTTAAAATTTTAATAAAATAAAACAAACAAAATAAGAGAAATATAGACAAAAGCAAAGAAAGAGGTCTTTTTGTAATTTTAGAATATATAAAAAAATGTAAAGAAAATTCAACTAAAATTATTTTTGTAGGTTTTTAATATTTTTATACTATTTGGTGATTTTAATATTTTTTAAGAATTTTAAAATAATTAAAAAAAAGTAAAAATAACAAACAAAAAACACGATGGATTTTTTTGTGATTTTAAAACACAAAGTAAAGTAAAAATTATGTAAAATATATACAGAAATAAAGAGTACTTTTCAAAGTTTTCAAAAATGTATTTTACATATTTTTTTATATTTTATTTAATTTAATTGGAATTTTGTATGTGTTTTTAGAATTCCATATTTTTTTCATTTTTACAAGGAATATAAAGCTGAAGTTTATACAGAAATTAAAACAAAGTAACATAAACAACACATTTTTTCAAATTTTTGAAACAAATTGGTAGTTTTTGTTAAATAAAACTCAAAAAAGAAAAAATTGAACTGTTTTATAATTTTAAAATAGTAAAACTAATAAAAAATTAAAACAAAAATTACCGGTGATAGAGTGGATTAGATGTAGCTTATGTGAATTTTTAAGGAAATTTTTTATGAAAATTAATTAATTAATAAACATAATTAACAAGAAAAAATAATGTAGTACAAGAACCTAAACGGAAATAGACATTATTTAATAGACTAAATAAAATCAAAAACAAAAAGGTAGCAGTAGAATATGCGATTTCTCCAAGAGAGGCACACGTCGACGCACGTGTTGTGATATGCGCTAGTACAGACCTTGATGGAAATACTTTAATTAAAGGGACCACAAAGTAAGAAACAACTACAATAAATATTTTATAATTTCACTATAAATAAAACATTTATTAAATCGAATGGGACTCAAATTCAATTTCAAACAAACATAAGGTAATATTTCCAATTATTCGAGTGACAGTATAGTGACACATGTCCAACTAGGGCTTGTTTACAAAATAACAAAAACCAAGGGTAAAGGTGAAAAAGCTTCACCAATCCACGTGGCAAATCAGATGGCTTTGATTGGATCTGGAGACTCCATCTATGGCCAGAATTTGGGGCATATCATACGGACATGATGAAGTATGGAGTGGTTTGTTCTTTATGCAATGGTGATTGACAGCTAACGAAGAACATCTATGAAGGAGCTTGGAGATGAGTTTCGATCGATCTGAGAATGATCGATATCCACCCGATTCGCCTCTTGACAGGCCGACTACCTTCCTACTACGTCATCGTATCTCCCGGATGTATTAATGATGCTCAATGACGATCAATCGAGGTCCTAGAGCTCTAGGTGGTTAGTGGCTGGAGTTGAAGCTCCAAGTCTCTAATCACAACTCCAATAGAGGTCTTACGCACCTGCAATTGGTTTATTATAGCTCGGAGAGGACTTCTGCCAACATTAATAGCAAAAAAGCAAGGGGATGGAAGTGGATGATGTCTCCAATGACATATGATCGGAGGAAAGGCTAAACATATCCAAGATGATCTGTGGGTGGACAACTACGACAAAATATGAAGGAAGTTTGGAGAGTGTGAATGCATGATCGACGATGAACTATCAGTGATCAGAGCTTCGATCGATTAGATCATAGCTTAGGTGGTAAGATCACATCTTACACCAAACAAGATATTTAAGAAAACTTAAAAATGGAAATGAAAGGAAATTAACTAAATCTACCTATAGGTCAAGGGAATTTGATCTTGGCTTTGATCTGGTGAGTCTTGCGAAGAAACGAGACGATGCCAGCGAACTCTGACGATCATGTTAGATCTTGTCCTCTAACTATTTTTGCGCTCCCAACTATGGTGGATCAGGTCCTGCCACTACCCTCTTCTCTCAGGCTCAACCTTGGGCAATGAATGGCACAAAAAATGTATCAGATCTAAAGTTGATCGGAGGGTGGTATTTGTAGGAAGATTGCTGGAGTGAAATTCAAAGAGGAAGCATGTGTATACCATTGCCAATCGAGACAAAGTTAATCAGACGATCATCTACTTTATTCGAGTGACATTTTTTGTGAAAGAAGCAAATTGGTCGTGAAAATATGAAGATGAATCTCCAACGAAGAGGTTATTTGGGTTGGATGAATAGAGGGGTTGACCTGAGGCAACAGACATGGGTTCGCCCAATAGGATTCAAGTCCGAATAGGACAAATATTCAATGAAAATGCAAAATAAATTAACCTTAAATTCATAAATGTATTTGAATAAATAAATTATATAAATTAAATGTGTTAGCAGATAAATAATCTTAATTGAGGTGATTTTTAATAAATTAAATAAATTAAATGAATATGTTAAAATAAATAATGACCTTTATTCATAGGTATATATACAACATTTGTATTTTTAATAAATTATTTCTACAAATAATTATTAAATTTAAAACTTTATTTTTTTACAAAATTTTACAAAATTTTTAAATATATTATACTTATTTTTATGAAATAAATAATCTAGTCAAATAAATAGGTGTATTTACAATATGTATAGTGATACATATACAATACACAATGATTTTTTTCGTGATTTTCATTTTTGCTCATTTTTATTTTCATTTTTCTTTAATATAATACAATATATAAAATTATTTTAAAATACAATATGCATAAATAAGCACATAAAATACTTAAATATTATATTTACACCATATATAATACATACAAACAATACACTCCAAAAAGTTACTTTTTGCATCTTAACTATGATACTAATGGAACTATTATCATTTTGAAGCTTATTTTATTCAGAGTACAATAAAAGTGAGTTTGCTTTATTTTGAATTTTTATAGAGAAGATATGGATCTCGAAAATTTGGTTTTGTGTCTTTTTTAAAGTATCAATATTTATACAATATATGAATCTTCTTGCAATTATGTTTAATATTTAGAACTTATTTTTATGTACATGTTCTAAGAAGATAACATTTCTATTTGAGATGAATTAATTGATAAATAAAATAGAATAACAAATTATATACAAAATAATGGTATATGATGAATTTTCTACAAGATGATGAATAATGGATAAATGGAATTTATGTTTATATTTATTTTTCTACAAGAGGCCTTATCTCCCCCTACTTAATTCCATGTCGATGAGGTCAAATCTTGACCTTCTCTCGGTGTTAGAGTCATCATGTATTTATTCCACATATACGATCTTCATTTTCTTTAATTTTCCTTTAATTAATTCTCTATTTATTTAGGTTAAAAATAATGATTTTTATACAATATTTATAGTAGAATAAAGAATAATAAAAAGTTACTTTATTAGTATTTATAGGTATTTAAGAAGGAGTTTTAAGCTAAAATGAATGAATAAAGATGATGAAATGCAGATTCATCACCCTTACATACACCCCCAAAAACCATCACAATCACAGTCTCAAGGACACCCCCACCATCCTTAGACCCCACCCTCTCAACCATCATCTCACAGTACTGACACCCTCAAAAATCATTTATACAGCTACCCCCACACCCTCATACGTCATTTCACAACCACCATATACCTCGTACACTAACATACATATCCACATATATAAAATGAATAAATATTTACCATAATCGAGTTCAAATGATTTGTTTTCTCTTTTTTGGTATATTTTTTGGATTATTAATTATCTTGGGAAATTTCTATGATGTTGAACTATACGAGCAAGAGACATCGCTCAAATGTAACACCTTAGATAATTTAGTTTCTATATGGGGCAATTCATTATAATGTCTTAACCTATTCTACCCCTACCCTTGTACTTGCAAAACAACATCGAGAGTCGTACGATGCTGTGAGAGGTGTTTCCTAACTTGTAAAGCTACGACTGCGGTAGTTATGAAATAATAAAAAATATATATAACAATTGATGGGGACATCACTACCCAAAATATCTTGTACATGCCTCTCGTTGTGTATGGCCACACTTAACCTAGTGTGGAATTATGCATGTATGTGAATGGAGTTTTGTGCGATACCCTAAAATGCATTCTACATGTAGGGCATATTTAACAAACACATATTAGACAAATAATTATAATTAAAATATTGATTGCATAACAAATGCAAGTATATTAAGTATTGACATCAAGCATATGTACATTCAAAATATTATCGACACTGCCACATAAACATATACACATACACTAACACCCACACTTCAACACACATACGTACATACAAAGTGCATTTCTAATTCACATATGATAAAATCATATTGTAGAAAAGATCTTATTTTAAATTCTATTTAGTTCATCATCCAAATAGAAAACATCTCTTAGACATTTTAACATATACCTACAATGCATTTCAAAATAACATACATACTCGATGCAAATCAAAACAAAAACTAAATTTTTAGAAGATAAAATTAAAGGACAAGAGATATATCTAAGTAACATGAGGATGAGATGAAGCTCTTCGGTGGCTGGAGATGGTAGAGGAAGAGCTTCTCCACAAGGTCAAAGGCTCCTCTTCTTCACAAGGGCGAAGGATGAGCTGCAGGAGAGGATGGGATGGAGGAGAGAGCATTAGAGGAAAGGTCGGAGATGGAGGGAGGAGGAGAGTGTATCAGAGAGGGAGGAGGACATGTAGAGATGTAGGAGGTCAGGAGAGAGCTAGGGCGTGCATGGATGGGAGGAGTAATTGCTGTTATGTTGGGGTTCTGGAGTTCCATTTAGCAGAACATGTGACTACATTAGAAGCCAAATCGTCCGCCTCAAATTTGTGATCGCATATTTATCTACGCAGCCAACAGTAGTGAGAAAGTGGTCGCATTGGCTAATGCCATCACAAACCCATTACTTTTGGTCACAAGCCTGCGCCAGTAAAGAAATAGAGTTCTTGTAGTGCTTTTAATATTTTCTTTTACATTATTTCTAGAAAAGATTTATTTTATGTATCACAGATTAAATGTATTAGTACGTTACTAAAGAGTTTGAGACCCACTCACGAGGTCTAACCTCCTATCGAGTTTAGAGTCAATCCTTATTATTTATTACTATTTACAAATGCACATGAACATGAGATTTAGAAGGCACGAGCAAACTACGTCGTTAGATATATGTGGGCTATTTCATATATTAGATATCTTGCTTTTGTTCTTTCAGGTAAAGCACTGGTATTATGGAAAAGCATGAATTCAAAGAACAGAACGAATATGTATCCGGCTTATGACCGTCAAGATCATTATTACAAATGTAATGGTTGGATATGGTATTGGTATTTTATAATTTCCTTTGGAATTTCTTTGAGTAAAAGATGTGGAAAGTAGTAGTGGTGGCTTTTTGAATATTTGGTTTTGGGAAATTTCAGGTCCAAGTTAACGGTTGGGTGTCCATAAAATCAGCGAGGCTGCCAAAATTTTAGAAACATACTAATTATGGAAAAGATTATCAGACAGATTAAATGTCGTGCTCGTCTTCATTAACGGGACGTGCCATGACAATATAAGTGTAGTTGCAATGTTTAAACGGGTATAAATATTAGGATCTCACTTATTAGAAAATTAAGCATTTTTTAGATGACTCATATATCTGCATTAGTTAATCCATGAAGAAAACTATAAATCTACCAAAGATGATTAATCAAGACTTTCTGTAAATGTAAAAAAAATTGATTATATATAGGCTTACAAATATTTTTTTATATGGAAAAAGAATTTGTTTTCTTCTGATAGTCATGACATATATACAAATCAAAACTAATCAATTTAGGCTAAATATTATCAATGAGGATGATGAAGAAGAGCAATTAAAAAAGACTGCTATTCGACATTCTTTAAATAACTACAAGATACCAAAAAGTTTTATGGTATTTAGTTAAAAATGAAGGTTCATTGAGTATAATATTTTATTTTTAATCATCCAATTAGATACCCTGGGAGTCCATGCCATAGTCTTCGCCCTTGGTCTGTGCAGATCAAGGGCTCATGTAACATATGAAAGACCACTTAGGGAGTACAGTCGGAAGACCAAACTTGAAGAAATTTACGAGACCACGCACAAAATAGCAAGGCATGTGCATTAGTCTGATACAACGGGTAAAACCTTAACAATCCTTGACATATGAACAAGAAAACCACCGCGGGCTTTACATACGGGTGATGCATGGTTGTCATGATCTCGTGTCATGAGGTATTTGGTCAAGTACTATAACGAGCAAAATCTTCATTTTGTGTTGCTGTGACATGTGCCTAAGGATCCCATGCCATGAATGTGGAGTGCCAAAAGGAGGCGATGTTTCCATCATCAATAGAAATTTATGGATTGCAGTATAATAATCTGCATCTTTGAGAATCAACTTCATCAACAAGGAGGGTTTGTAAGATACAAAATCATTAATCAAGCTTGGGTCATTTGAATAATGATAAGTTTGTTATATAACACAAATATATTTCTCCTTACTAGATACTAGAAATGAATTTACAAAATTTTAAAGACATGAATTCGAACAGCCTGAGTGAAAAGACACAAATCTAGAACTTCTCTTTCAGAATTTATTTTAAGTAGTGTGAATGAATTTCGGTTTGGAAGATGAATCCTTCTATTTTAGAAGTGTAATTTCGCTACAAGAATTCTTGATGCCCTAAAACCTTTCGGAATACCTGACACCACAGGGGCATCAGAGGTAGCATTTCCTACACGGTCCATCCAAGATCGTTGGGAAATGTAAGTTATTATCTAACGAGTATTGCCGATCATTATGGAATTCAATCCATAATGGTCTTGCGATCGATAAATTGGCTCGCCGCTTTACCTAATGGGTTGGAAACTATTAAAGATAGTCCTCCTAGATGACTTTCCAACCATTAAGGAAGCCTGGTCACATCATAATTGGTGGTAGATAATGTAGTTAGAGACTTGGTACAGTTCTTAACCTGTCAAGGAATACCTTAGTTTCCTCAGCGATTCTTCAATAGTTAGAGTATCATTATTTTTCTATTTATATTTATCCCCATTATAACATAATCACTGCTTGTAAAATGAATAAAGTACTCTGTGTATACATTCTGCACCATGATTGTCCAATACACCTTTCTCGTTCACATATCTACTCCACAACAAAATCATTTGTCATTCATCTTCACGAGCACACAAGTACACAATCTAGAATCTGTACAGATATCATTCCTAACCAAGGAGTTTTTTCCCTGATAGGACATCCCCGTCACTCAAATGCCCTGTCAGGACATCTGACTTCAGTATTTCCCTATCAGAGCATCAATCGACGAACGGTTCGCCGATTGGCAAACCGTTTGTCGATCGAAGCTTATTACGGAAATTTTTTTGAAAATATTTGGAGAAGAGAATCGGCAAACCATTTGTCGGTTCTTAATTCCAAATATTTTTATATATTAATTCTAATAATATAAAATTCAAAAAGTTTCTGGAATAATATTATATATTATTTTTATGCACTATCGGTAAACATTTGCTGATCGACGAACCATTCGCCGATTGATGATATGACAAGGAAATACTGAGATCAGATGCTCTGACAAGGTATTTGGGTGTTGGGAATGCCCTGTCACGGAAAAATCTTCCGACAAAGCACACTCCATATAAGACAAAATGCACGTAAAAAAGAGAGAAATATACGACAAAAAAGTTTTTAGTTAATTTGTGGTTCCAATATAAAAGAAAGTCAACCAAAAAGTTAGTCACCTGAAAAACAAAAGAAAATGAAATCAACTGATTGCTTATATTTTTCCGACGTGACCACATTGAACATCATCAATGTCATCACCTAGGAAATGAATGAGCATATGGTTAGGTAGTCATCAGGTTGGGTTGAGAAACAGTGCTCTCACCTATTCCTAGTGTAGCTCACATTAGGTCGTGGCCCCAGCTCTTTCCTTAAAATTTGGGCAAGTCTTTCATCAGTGAAATTATTGACAATCCTTTAGGTGCATCCCTTCTAGCACATTAAAGATACATAGAATGTGCCTTATATGTAATCCTCTAACACAAGAGAAATATGGGTAAGTATTCCTCTCATGTCTTGTTGTTAAAAAAACTAGCCCCTCCCATCGTCCATAGCCCTTCCCAGCGTCCCCGCCCAGAGTCCCTAGCCC
Source organism: Ottelia alismoides (assembly GCA_037367405.1). Lineage (NCBI taxonomy): Eukaryota > Viridiplantae > Streptophyta > Magnoliopsida > Alismatales > Hydrocharitaceae > Ottelia > Ottelia alismoides. The sequence continues at coordinate 156,499 of JAZKJV010009306.1, forward strand.
CTCCCCAGCGCCCCTCCACCCCGCCCAGCGTCCCTCCCAACGCCCCTCCGCCTCACCCAGCGTCCCTCCCAGCAACCTGCCCAGCAACCCTCGCCCCTCCTAGTGCCCTCCCAGTGCCCAACCCAGTGTCCCTCGCCCCTCCCAGCGCCCCTCGCAGCACCCCTTCCAGTGCCCTGCCCAACGCCCCTCCGCCCTGCAACCCTCCCCCTATCCTTTCCCATCCAGTGATATTCCCCCATACCTTTCCCATCTTATGACCTTAATCCTTCCCAGAGACCTCCCCTCGTCCAAATGGCTACCCCTATCTTTCCTTCACAATCACTTCTTTGCCTTCCTTTCCTTGCGACTTCCTCTTTCAACATCCACTCAGGGTCTCCCATCCAACATTCGAGCTTCCTGCTCAGTGCCTGGCCTACGTCCATCGGAGAAGTTCAATCATCTTGACTTACGACGACATCTGTTCGCCGGTGCCTCCTCTTTTAATAGTTATGGTTGATGTTGAGGAAGAAAGGATTCCTCCTTTTACTTGTGCCATCGCGTCTCAAGCGTATCGTGAGAACTCTCAATCTTGATCTTTAAGCTCACATCATGCAAATGGTCTGTTGTGTTTATTTTGGAACTTTCACTGCTGCCCGGATTGTAGGGAAGGGTGTAAAGGGACTTCGCGCTTAATCTATCATATCAGGATGGTACATATTTGCTATGACGAGCGTGTTATTATTTTACGGGATGCCATCAAGAATGATATGATCTTTATCTTGCCTTAGAAAGGACCTTGAAGTCTTTTGATCGGTGGTTGTGTGGGAGGTGCATGAAGATTCAAGAAGTGAGTCGTGCTTGACATCAAGACGATGGTCTTGCTCGAGTTACAGATGACAGGTGGAGGTTCAGGGCACATTGTCGGCATCTTGAAAACTTTTCTCCATGTTGTACCTGAAGTTACAGATGGATTAGTTATTGATGCTATGCTCCTTAATCGTATTTTCAAAGTTCCTATCACCATAGTTAAGAGCATTTCTCCCAGTTGTCGTCTCGCTTTCTCTCAAGCTCTTAAAAAAGCGTTATATCAAGTTATTGCTGGGCCAGGTTACGGTCATGCTTGGGTGAGATTGTTACTTCTTCCACGTTGCACCCTGCAGGTTTCTAGGCCTATGAATAGGCGGGATAGAAGATATGGCAATAGAAAGTCCTTGCAGCAACAACTTATTTTGAGCTCAATCACTAAGTGGGGCAATGCAGACGGTTTTACCACGTGAGTGAGTGATATTTTGAAAAGTAATCTACCCAAGACTTTTCATAATCAGAATAGCTCATTAGAGAATAATAAATATCAAAGCTCCAACATCAGGCAGTGTCTTTGCAAAGTGTCAGATGGGCACTTTTCAGCAGCCTTAAAGGTTTTGTACTCTTCAAGAGTGGCTCCGTTTAATGAACTCATCATGAAGACTTTAGAAGCTAAACATCCATATAAGCCGCCCCTTCCCTGCCAGATACATTGATATCAGAGACCCCTCTTACAGTTGATGCATATGCTATTTTGCGGTTGATCAAATCCTTCCCCAAAGGGACATCATGTGGTAGAGATGGACTGAGAGCTGAACATATATTATATGCTCTTTGTGGGGAGGGGTCGGTAGTTGCCACTGATCTATTACCTGATATCTCCATTGTTGTTAATCTATGGCTAGGTGGGAGATGTCCATTGAGTTTGTCTGAGTTTATAACCTCTATACCTCTTACTCCACTACTCAAACCAGATAACGACATACACCCTATTGTTGTAGGTACTATCTGGAGGCATCTTGTATCCAAAGTTGCCATGACAGGGGTCGAAAAAGAGATTTCTAAGTATCTCAATGACTTTCAATTTGGAGTTGGTGTATTTGGAGGAGCAGAAGCCATTTTACACAACTCCAACAGACTTTTGAGCAAGCTTCACGGCGACGGGTCTCTCTCCATGGTTATGGTTGATTTATCTAATGCTTTCAACATGATAGATAGATCGTTAATGCTTTGTGAAGTTAGAAGGAGATGCCCATCTATTTCTTCGTGGGTGGAATTTATATATACTCATCCCGCCAGATTATATATTAGAGACAATCATTTATGGTCAACCACCGGGGTGCAGCAAGGTGATTCTTTAGGTATGCTTCTTTTTCTCTTGCCTTACATCTACTTATTCATGAGATATGAGATAATTGTAAGCTCCTTACCCATACTTGGTATCTTGATGATGGTACTATCATCGGGGATTCTTTCGAGGTAGCCAAGGTACTTGACATTATGCAACGCAAGGGTCCAGGGATGGGACTTATGCTGAATATAAAAACAATTGAACATTTTATGCCTGCATGTGATGGACAGAAGATCTGCAAAGGTTTCTTTCCCGTGGATATTGGGAGGACTGTGTTGGGAGTGAAGTTACTTGGAGGTGCAGTGAGTAGGGATAAAGACTTTGTTGAAGATCAGGCTATGATGACGGCTACCAAAGTTGTTGATTTAATGCATTTAATCCCTCAATTGGATGATCCACAAAGTGAGCTTGTTTTATTACGTTCTTGTATGGGCTCTATTAAGCTCATGTTTGGCTTAAGGACATGCCAACCTGCCTACATGGAACGTGCTGCTACATGGTTTGACAAAGGGCTTCACGGAGCTATTAAGGATATTGTGGTTTGTAGAGGCCCTTTCTTTGGCGACCTTCAATGGCGGGTGGCATCACTACCCATCAGACTTGGTGGTTTCGGCCTTCATTCATCTCTTGAGGCTTCCCCGTATGTTTTCGTAGCCTCTATAGTTCAATCTTGGGTGCTCCAAGATCACATTTTACGAGATAGTGTGATACATGGTATGGATTCTGACTTTCTATACGCTTTGGAGGGCCTACGTATCACACTTCCATCTCTCGACCTTACATGTTTTGCTAACAAGGATACCGTCCCTCCTAAAGCCTAGAATGCTTTGGCGAGTTCTCTTTTTAACAAAATTGTTAAAGAAATGGAAATTAAGTTTGACATGACTGTTAGGCAAAAAGCAGTTTTTTGTTGCTTGTAGGCTGACCATGTTCAAGACTTCCTCCTTGCTATTCCTATTGAGGGCCTAGGGATGCATATGTCACCTATTGAGTATTGTACTATCCTCAAATATCATCTTATGATTGCTCTTTTTCCAGCTAATGAGCCTTGCCCAATATACCACAAATCATGCTTGGACGCTTTTGGAGAACATGCAGTTTATTGTCATGAACTCCCAGGTTTTAAATATAGGCATGATTTTGTAAGGGATGTCCTTTATGATGTTCTCAGACATGATGGAGTCTCTTACAAGAAAAAAGCACCTGTGAATTTTTCGACGGATTCACAAGACGGGAGAATGACACTCAAATCGGTAGATGTTTTGATATTTGGATGGTCTGGAGTGAAGCATGCATGTGTTGATTTGACTGGAGTTTCTCCATTGGTGAGTTCGATAAGGAGTGATTTTATTGCGGGATACGCTGCACAGAAAGTTACCTCGGCTAAAATTGATAAGCATGAGAAGGCTTGTATTGGCAATCAACTTGTATTCATTCATTTTGGATTTGACACCTTCGGATTCTTGTCAACTGAAGTAGTAGGGCTCCTCAAAAGGGTCCAAAGAATTATGCATAGCAAGGTTATGGTTCCCATATCTATAGATGTTGTATTTCGAAGAATTGTATTTGCCATCCAAAAGGGATTGTCGACGTAGCTTGTTGCCAATCTCCCATCAGTCTCTATGTAATATCAGATCCTTTTGATTTATCATATCATAATTATTGAACAAAAAGTTAAGTATTATGTATATATCAAAATGATCAATAAGTAGCATTTATCTTTGTGTATAGTGAGTGAGTTTGAATGAAAGTTTGACCTCTCACATGACAAAAAATATAGAATAAACGGGGCAAATTAAAGAAAAAACAAAGTTTCCATTTTATGGGTAATAAAGCATTCATAGAAAATATTTCTTGCAGTGCAACACTAACGGAACCATTTTTGCAATGTTTCATAAGACACAAAAATAGAGGGATTACTATGAACTATGTGACCTATAAGGAAAGATACATCTTCTATGAAGTCTGATTTGATGACGTAGCATTAGCAGGAGGGATGATAAATCATGAGCCTCTCATAAATCTCAAAATAGGCCTCATGTTCTTCTCCACGTTGAGGGTGATCTGATCACCAAATTCTCCTCTAGACAGACTTTGTCTAATGAAGTTCTGGTCATCGTCTCCTTTATATAAGAGCTAAGATGGATATCCACTTCTAAATTTCGTGGAATTTTCTTTAATAATTTCAATTCAAATTCAGATCCTATTTAGACTTTCTCTTTAGTAATTAATTCTTCATAATATCAAAAATTACCTCACTGAGATAATTTGCAAATCATCATCCAAAGAATTGAATACATTTCATTAGTTCATAAGAAAATAAAAATTAACAAATAATGTGAATCCAAGTCTCGTTGATGTTAATATTATATTATAATCACATAAATTCAATAATAAATATGAATCATATTCATATTTGTTTCAATAACTATGAATCATATTCTCAATATTCTATTTCCAATTATGTGAATCACATTTACATGTCTCGATCGGATAATAATATCAAGGATTTTGCAATCCTTATTATTATGACTATTGATTTCTCATACAAATAATTCCTTATTGGATTAGGAATTGTGTGCTACATTTGCATATACATGAAGATGATGACAATAAGATTGTATAGACCATGTATACTAACTTTACATTAGATTAGATCTAATGTAAGGGCATTCTACTACTTGAGCTATCTGATCGAGCATATATTGAATCAATTCACCAATTAACTTTAGACTATTTCAAATCAATCTCAAACTCGATGGATATTGATTTAGGATGATGAACTAAGAATTAATCAAAATAAATCTTATTAATTCACAATCTAAGTGGTGACACTAAATTTTGTTATCCATGTGAGTCTGAGGTGAAACATTAGTACAATAAATGTTATCGTAATGTTTGGTTATTGGTTATTTCACTCCCTATCTGAGATTGAATGAATGAATGTATTATAAGGTCCCTTTGTAAAAATAGGGTTATGTACCATGGCCATCTTGATGATCCTACAACTGTTGATTCCATGGTTGAACCATAGAGGACGGTGCTTGGATGAATATCTAAAGAGTAGATTAAGGACTCATCAAGCACCATCAAATGATTATTAAGAGATGATCTCCAACTAGAGTAGGAGATGACAATACTTTCCCATTTGGCTGATATCTGAATGACCTCTTGATGTAGGTCCTCTACATGGGAATAACGATTCGGAGCAGATTAGTTAGGTCAAAGAGTTGACTTAACAAGATTGAGATAACCAAGTCCTATGTCGTAAACAGTTATGGTATAGGTACAATCCACTGAGTAGAGACATATGTGTCGCTATATGTCTAGGTATGTACATTTGGCAGACTAATAGGTTGATGACCTAATCAAGGTCTATACACTGGTGAGCTGGTGTGCATACGAGGGCATATGAATGATACGATCTCTCAAAGGGATCATACATGTTCACTAGTGAACCTGAAGACATGAGCTCACCCTTGAGGTATCGGGACTGATCAAACTTAGGTCGTCATGCTTTTAAAGCATGACAAAATTTTGTAAGTATGGTATAAATTTTTGGAAAGTATATGATCGATACCAACTCCCAATGACCAAATGAGAATCTTAATGATAAAACACTGAAGATGACAGTGTATATTGATTTATGTCTTCAGGTTTATCGTAGGTCTACAAGTATGAAGGATGTACTGGTAGTTGGAATATCTAAGGGTGATGAGATCATAAAAGACGGAGTGGTGAAACATGTCTGGAATTTAGTAACTCCTCTCAGTAGAAAAGTGATCTGATCATGGTCCAAATGTTGGACATAGATCTGAATGTGATTCAGATGCAATTAAAAGATTGGATTTACACTCTTGATTTAATCAAGCATCTATAAGAGGTCTATGATATCTAGAATTGAGATGTGATCTCAATATCCAAGTCGCTATACATCGAACGTACAATCGTCATGTCCTTATTTCCAAGTATCTAAGGCGAAAGCGCATTATTTTTGAAAGAGAACGATAATAATTCCATTATTATATTAAATCAAGTATTTAGAAATAGATAATTATATATGATTAAATTATCATGAATAATGTGAATTTGATTCATATTATTTATATACATGAGAATGATGAACCAATATAATTAAATGTGATTTAAATATTATGCATATGAATAAAATGGATAGCACTATCCAATTATTCATATATGTATATGTTATATATGTGATTTATAATATATTAGAGATATCCTATTGTAGTTTATATTTGTCTATTAATTATTGATATGAATTGGATTCACATTGTATAATTAATTAAAAAATATTATTTACATTTTATTTTGGGTTGTGAATGTGATTCACAAATTTTCAATGGCATGAAATGCATTGTTCGCAAAATAATTAGAAATTATTTGTGTGAATATATTTTCAACAAAATTTGTTGCTAATTATTGGATATTTTCATGAGATAATGTAATCTCATGAGATAAAGAGATAAAAGCCACCTTCCATCTAAATGTGTGGATGGCCACCAAGTCCTAATTGGAATTGGTCGTCCCCCCTTTTTATGGGAAGATGCTAATCTCTTTCCAATTATCACCAAGGATAATTGATTAAATTTGAAATTAATTTATATTGATTATGCAAAAGATATTAAATTAAATTAATTATTGTTGTGTTTCTATAATAAAATCTTGGCCATTGAAAGAAACACAATTCAATCTCATCCATTGATTTTGTGTTGTCCATGGATTGAGATCTATGGACTCTCAAAATTCTATATAACAAGAGAAAACAATTGCTCTTCAATATTACATCAACCATTTCTCTCTCTCTCTCTTATCTCATATCCCACGCCACCCTCTCTCTATCTTGAGCGGTTGTCCACGCTAACCCTAGAGAGAAAATTGCCACTATCGTTGCATCATTGTTGTGCTGCTGCCTCAACTACTTGTCTCCATATCTTTTGGTTCGCCTCGCTCGTGAATTAGAATTTCGATATCATGAGATGAGATAAGGATATTCATCGCTTGGATCAACAACATGAATTGCGAGAAGCATGCGATTCATCTCCACACTCGCAAGTGTCTCCTTCGACAGATCATACTTGAGATAGGAGTTCTCTTTGTTTAGAGACTTGATCACAACCATTCTACAAGAGGTATTCCTTTGTCTAGTATGTGGTTTATACAAAATAATTCGAGAAGTATTCTCGGTTCATGTCATTTCATCTATTGAAATTTTTTTAATTCCGTTGCACCGAGAAACTAGTTCGACTAGTCACTCTTGATAATATATGATGCAATCCTCATGCTTCCATGATGCACTTAAGGATTCTTTCATATCCTTCAATTTTTATCAAATCCTTGATTAGTTCTTGGATGTGATTCAAAACCCTAAGCGATCATGGTTCATATGTTGGATACGCAGTAATCATTGCTTTTGCATTGGATGCAAGATCCGAATAAGTTTTTGATGAAATAAAAGCCTATTATTATTGAAATATTTGGAAATATTTTTTGGTTGATAAAATGTATTTAGAATGTCTAAATATGTCCCAACAATAGTAACCTTTAATTGATACTAAAAGTGCACGAAATTTATTCGAATAGTTCCCATTATGAAAATTATTTTGCATGTATTCACAGATATGTAACAAAACTATTTTTACTTACTATTTTCCTATCATGAAACATGAAATAAACATATGAATTAAGTATATTATAAAACTAGCAAATCACATGATTTTATTTCGTGTGATTTTGACTCCATTTACCGTAGATATGTTTAGTGGAGATGGGTCAGATGATGATTGGATCATCTAGACATCTTTATTAATTTATTTATTAATCAGTGTCAATCAAGGAAATCGATAATTTTCATGATTAATTGATGATTAATATTTATTTATGAAAATAATTGATCAAGCATCAATCATCATTGAATGAGTGTTTCTTGAAAACCCTAGTTTATCCTATAATGGTTGTAGGGCAATCTCTACATGCAAAACTTTGTTACTTGAATAGGATTGGGGATTTGTTTAGGAAATCTTCTTATAATATTAATCAAAATAGTTTTGATTATTATTATATGGTATACCTTTGGTTGAAAGATCGATCATCATCTCAAATGCAAAATGATCAAATCGTAATATCGTGACCTAAGGTGGATATGCTGTCTAGTTGGGGAGCATTGGGGTAGAAGATTGCTCTGTGAGCGGTCTATCCTACTCCATTCGTTACTGGCCATGACACTAGGTAAGGAAAGGATAATATTTAAATATATCATGGTGTTTTTGTAATTATTAAAATCTGAATAATACGTATTTTTGAGATTATACCTTCCTTCAAGTAACAATCAAATTTGTTAGATGATTGAATTTGACTAATATTTGATTTAATATGATTAAATTCATTATATATAATTAAAACACTCTATCATGAATAGAGGTATTTCCCTTGGAAGAATTAATTATGTGTATATGATTCGTGATAATTAAGTAGAGTTTGAATATACGATGGAGGGTCACATAAGTGACATTCATGGTCTCCTGTCAAGTTGAAGGGTTCCATTGCTAAGGATTGTATGGAGGTGATGCCTGTCCGAAGTGACAGTTCATGCATACAAGAACATCTGGATCGGGCTCTTTGCTTTTCAAATGAGAAAGGTTGTATACGTAGTGACACCAATATCGAGTCCTCATATTATTTGGACAATCTTGTATTACATATATCAAGTTCTAATCATGTTGATGGTTGATTCAAGTAATGACGGGTCAACATCACCTTAGGTGTGGTGGGATCGAGTGTTAAAGACTGAATTAGGAAATGCAAGTTGGACTTGCAAGGTGGAATGTGTTCCCGCTTCTTTTTATTTGAGTTGCAAGTTCTCGTATTATTAGGATGTAACAAAGGTAAAGAGGAGATCCCAGTTCTTGGTAGAGATGTAGCAGTAAGTATATCTCTTTCTTTTAAAGTGATTAAGGGAATGAACTTTCAATGTTGAAAAGGCAAGAATAAATTGATTAAAGATTCCTTAATCAAAGAATTATATTGGCTATATCATTATTTATATGTTCTAATATAGTGCATTCTTAATTTCAGAAAATGAAGTCCATGAACCCACTCAGCAGGCTCCTAGAGATCAATTAATTGACTGGACCAAATTACTCTGATTGGATCTGAGAGGATCTTATCCTATCTACGGAGCACATCTCTTATGTGTTATCCATGGACAAGTACACAAACCTGCAGACACTGGAAGAAATTAAATTCCATGAAAAGTGTGATGAAGATCTCCTTTGGCAAGGAGTTATAAATTGGGTTCATTGTCCAATGTTCTTCAAAAGCAACATATATACATGAAAACTTGCCATGACATAATGGTGAATCTAAGAGAAATGTTTGGTGATGTAAACCGCACACAACATTACAATATCATGAAAGAACTTATTCGCTGCAAGATGTAGGAAGAGACTTCTAGAGAACATGTACTCAAAATGTTTGGGTAAGTTTTTGAGGTGGAAACCCTCAGAGCTAACATGGACAAATATATGCAAGCTGACCTCATTCTGCTGTCACTCCCTACGTCGTTCAATATTTTTGTGGTAGCATACCACATGAGCAAAGTAAACTATACTAACGTTGGGCTATGAGCTGCAATAAAGTTTGTAGAGGATGTAATGAAGAAAGATAGCTCCCTCTGGCAATGCAATAGATGCACAACTTGAAGGAAAGCGCGGTCAGAAGCATGGTTCTCAGAAGGGTCTGTCCGATAAGAGAAAGAAGAGGATGGTGTTGGATCATCTTCTAATGCATCCACTATGATAGCATCGAAGAAAACCGATGTATGTCATCATTGCAAGAAGATGGGACACTAGAAGTGTAACTGTCTATATTACCTGAAGTTTGCTAACAAAGATAAAGCTCCAACATCTGTGAATTCTACTTTCATCATGAAACCAATTTTCTCGTAGGACAAGGAGGTAGTTGGGTCATCCATTCTGATTCTTTTGTTCATTTATGCAATTTGTTACATCTATTTCAGGGAACTAGGAATTTTAATGACGGGAAGATAGTCATCCAGATAGGATATGTAACACTGTTGCAGCAGTCACCATCGAGACCTGCAGATTATCATTACCTAGTAGAAGAGTCCTACTACTTAAAGAGTATCTTTATGTTCCAGATGTCAGAAGGAACTTAATATATGTATCTAAATTGGTTGGAAATGAATTTTTATTTCTATTCTATAATAAACTTGACATAAGTCGTTATGATAAATATATTATGGATGGTATTCTGACTTCTAGTGGACTCTACAAATTGTGCATTTATAAAAATGTTATGAATGTTACTACCACTAACAAAAATCCTAATAGATACATGGAGGACGAACATCATTCAAATATAATTTGGTATCAAAAGTTTGATCATTTGTCTATTGATACTATAAATATATTGATAAAGGATGGATCTTAGATATTCTATAGGTTCAATCTTTGCCTACTTGCGAACATTGTATTTGAGGTAAAATGACTAGGATGCATTTCTGTAACAAGGTTACAATATGCGAGTGTATTCTTGACCTAATATATATCGATGTATGTAGTTCCTTCATTACCAAGACTCGAAACGGATATCGATATTATTTGATGTTTATTAATGATCATCCGTGGTACATGTTTGTCTTCCTACTATGCCATAAATCTGAAACCTTTTAAAAATTCAAAGATTTCAAGTCTTCGGTTGAGAATCAAATCGATAGGAAGATTACACGAATTTGATATGACTAGGGTGACGAGTACCTCTCAGATAAATTCAACAAATACCTTAAAGGAATAGAATTGTCTCCAATATTACTCCTCCTGGAACCCCTGAAATTAATGGTGCTGAAAGATGCTACAGGACCATCATCGACATAGTTCTCTCAATGATGAGTAAAGCACATTTACCACTTAGTTATTAGGGATATGCAGTCGAGGCTGCAATATATATCATGAACAAGATCCTAGCATGTCTGTACCTATGAATTTTGGTATAGAACCAAACTCACTATTAAACACTTGAGAGTTTGGGGTTACTTGGTCCATATAAAGAACATGGATGCAAGTAAGCTAAAATCTCACACTCGTGAGTGCTACTTCATTGGGTATGCTAAGGATGGTATTGTATACCAACTTTATAACCTTGAGATCCAGAAGTTTTTCATCTCTAAAGATGTAAAACTTATGGAGGATGATTTCCTTGAAAGTCAAAATAAAAATGAAGTAAAGGAACTCATTGAGTCCGCTGAGGATATTGAGATTCTTGAATCAGAAACTAGAGATTTAAATAAAGATGAAACACTCATACCTCTTTGAAGGAGTTTGAGGGTCGTTGCGGTACTTGAAAGGTACTGATTCTATGTGTCAGGTGAAATCGACAATGATCCAGCTTCATTTGATGAAGCACTTGCATATCATGACATGGATAGATGGATGCTAGAAATGATGTCAGAAATTGACTCCATGCATAAGAATGGTATATGGACCCAAGAGGATCCACCTAAAGGGGTAAAATCCATTTCGTGTAAATGGATCATCAAGAGAAAAAGGGGACCTTATGGTAAAGTAGAGACTTTCAAGGCACGAGTTATAGCCAAGGGCTACACACTGAGAGAAGGCATTGACTACAGTGAGACATTCTCACATGTGGTTATTCTTAAGTCCATCATGGCACTGCTAGATATAGCTGCATCTCTTGACTACCACATTTGGCAGATGGACATCAAGATGGCTTTTCTTAATGGATACCTCGAGGAGGATATCTGTATGGAGCATCCCAGGGCTTCATATCCTAGGAAGGTGAAGTATGAAGCTGAAGAAATCCATCTATGGGCTCAAGCAAGCTTCTCGTAGCTGGAACATCATATTTGACAAAACCACAAAGAGTTATGATTTTGTGAAGAATCCTGATGAAACAAGAAGCTCAGTGGCAGTTCCATTGTGCTCATTGTTCTTTACGTAGATGACATCCTTCTCATTGGGAATGATACAAAGACGATGATCAACGTTAATATTTTTCTATCTCATACCTTCAAGATGAAAAATCTTGGAGAATCCTCTTACATCTTGGGTCTGAAGCTATTCACAAATCAAGAAAAGAGGATATTGGGATTATCACAACATGGGTACATTAAGAACATTTTGGAACGTTTCCATATGGAGAATTTGAAGAAAGGTTTCCTTCTCATAAGACATGGTATCCACCTATCTAAGTGATGGCTCCTCAAAGTGTTTAGGAAAAGAAAGCCATCGTTGAATACCCTTGCGTATCAATTGTAGGAAGCTTAATGTATGCCATGCTGTGTACAAGGTCGGTTATCTGCCATCTGGTGGGAGTGGTAAGTCGTTACCAATCCTGCTATGGGGAACAAATGTGGAATGTAGTGAAGAACATTTTCAAGTATCTAAGACTGATAAAGGAATATATCTTGGTCTATGCAGATGGTGATCTCCAAGTCGGAGATTCAAAAGGATGGTGACATCATCATCACTAAGGTGGCCTCTGTTGATAACGTTGCTGATCCACTTACCAAACCATTGATGCAAAAGGTTTTTGACCATCATGTAATGAGCATGGGTTTAAGGATTGTACCTGAATGATTCTGAGGGCTAGTGGGAGATTGTTATCTATGTGAGCCTGTGTGAACCATTCCTACAATAAATGTTATTGTAATGCTTGATTTATTAACAAAAGTTATTGGTTAGCTCACTTCATATCTGAGATGAAATGAATGCATTATAAGGTCCTTTTATACAATTAGGTTTATGTACCAGGGCCATCTTAATGATCATACAACTGTTGATTCCGTGGTTGAATCATAGAGGCTGGTGTTTGGAATAATATCTAAAGAGTTAGACTGAGGACTCATCAAGCATCGTCAAATGATTATTAATATATGAACTCCGTCCTGAGCAGGAGATGACACTCCTTTCTCATTTGGATGATATCTGATCGACCTCTTGATGCATGTCCTCTACATAGGAATAGAGATTCGGAGGTGTCAGATTAGTCATGTTAAAGAGTTGACTTAACGAGATTGAGATAACGTCCTATGTCATCGACTATCAAGATATAGGCACACATCCACTGATCAGAGATAGATGTGTTGATATATGTCTAAGTATGTACATTTGGCAGACCAATAGGTTGATGGCTTAATCAAGGTCTATACACCGGCAAACTGCAGTGCATATAAGGGCATATGAGTGATACGATCTCTCAAAGGGATCATACATCTTCACTTTTGAACCGAAAGACATGAGCTCACTCATGAGGTACTGGGACTGATTAAATTCCATGCATGGTTATCATGCTTTGGAAGCATGACAAGAATTTGTAGGTATGATATACACTTTTGGAAAGTATATGATCGATACCAACTCCCAATGACCAAATAAGAATTTTAATGATAAAATCCTAAAGTTGATAATGTAAATTAATCTATGTCTTCGGGTTTGTCATAGGTCTTCTAGTATGCATGATGTACATGTATTAGAAATGCCTGAGGGTGATGCGATCATAAACAATTGTAACAACTGTATAACCATGTCGCTTCCATTATGAGGGAGTGATGAAATTGGTCAGGATTTTAATGTCCCCTCTTAATAAAAAAGTGATCTGATCTTGGTCGAAACGATGGACATTGACCTGAATGTGATTCAGATGCAATAAGAAGATTAGATTTACGATTTTGATTTAATCAAGAATCTATGAGAGCTCAATGAGATCTGAATTTGAGATGTGATCTCAATATCCAAGTCACTATACATGGAACGTACAATTGCCCTTTCCTTATCTCAAAGTATCTGCAGAGAAAGCGCATTATTCTTGAAAGGGTTCGAGAATAATTCCACTGTTAGATTAAATCCTAGCATTGAGAAATGGATAATTAAATGTGATTTAATTATCATGAATAATGTTAATTTGATTCATATTAGTTAGATGCATGAGAATGATGATCCAATATAATTAAATGTTATTTAATTATTATGAATAAGAGTAACGTGGATACAATTGTTCAATTATTCATATATATAGATATGATTAATCTATGATTCTCATTCTTTTTCTTTCATTTCAGCTTTATATTTTAGCAGAAATATCTATAAATATATGTAAATACAATAAATTAACATTGTATAAGTCCTTATCAATACTGCATAATTAACCAATATTTTCCAAAAAAATAAAAGAGTAAGGATAAAATAAAAATAACAAAGGATGTATTTAGAATAAATAGAGAGTGACCCGAACCCGGAGGGAAGGCCAAACCTTGGCCTGATCGATAAGGAATATGAACAGGGGGAGATATGGTACATTGTAGATAAATTCTATATAAATAAATATTTATATTTTGTGAATACCATGTTATTTTTGAATGCTTGTATATGGCCATAATAGTAAAATAAAATATAACTCAGGAAAACACAAAACAATAATAAAAATTAAACCCACAATTCATTCTAGAAAAGCCACATGTGTGTACATTGTATGTATTACCTATTTATTTAACACCTTTATTCGAACTGTAAAAATTAAATAAAAATTATTTTATATTCCTCAAAGTATTTTGTAAATAAATAAAATATATAAAATATATTTTTGGGAAAATAATAAAATAAAAATACATGTATATAATATATAGGTATATTACATATGTACATAATACACTATAGGAAATATACTGCATATATTAATTCCTAAAAATAACTAAAAATCATAGAAAAATAGTTTGCAAAATAAAAAAATATTTTTTATTTTATTCACTTTTTATTTTAAAACCATTTTCTATTTCTATCCATTATTCTTTCATTTATCAGCCTGGAATTTTCTGATTGGACAACGTTAGAATGTTGATCGTGGTCAATCGTCTCCCCGAGCTGACCCGACCCGATAAACCCTTAACCGGAGCTTCTTATCGACATTTTCCTGATTGGGTCATACCTCCATTTACATTAATTCTTTCATCTGATTATGCTCCTATGATCCATGATCCTCACGGATCCCTAGGCGCAACCGGATCACCATAGGGTTTTATTGAATCTTCGATCTTTCTAGACCCTAGATTTCCTCTTTAAATAATCTCCTCCTCCTCCCAAGCTCAGTAGCTCATTCCTTGTCACCTTCTTGCACCCTAGCTACCTCCAGTTGAGTGATAGGAGTCTGTTGGAGCCTTGTTTGGTGGTCCGTTGAGCATAGCTCCGCTCGTGCGTGAACTCCTCCACCGCGATAAGCCTCCTGGCCTTTCGTAGCTCGAAAGAGTCTATAACCTTGTCCTCCACCTCTCCTGAAGATGTTGACCACATCAACACCTTCAGGTATCCACTCTTCCCTTCCATTTCCTCGCTTCACTTCGATATAGCCATTCCACTCCGTCGCAACTCCACCTAATCCGATCACCAGGACTGGAGCTCCGTCATGCAATACTCCCTACACAGATAGATCTGCTCACTCACCCATCATCTTTCGACGTGTCCTAACCATCCTTAGACCAGCTCATCGGAGCTGGATTAGGGAGAGACCTCCTTCCTCCATTTCCGCCACAGGTCAAAACAACATCCACCATTGCTTCCCTTGCTTCTTTCATAAAATAATACCGGTCAGAGTCTTACCTCCAAACCTAGAGTTTCCTTGTAGGTTCAAGCATGCAAGAGAGCATTATTTGTCCCTTCGACGAACCCAGCGGAGCAGCTCCAGGCAGAGCTCCACTGTGTTGACCATCCAACCATCATTTCATTCCTCAGAGCAGACCATTAAACAAGGAGCATCGTTGAGAAGGTGTTGGACCACTGGGAGGTTCGATCCAATCAGCAACTCTCCACCCATCTTTGATCTAAGCTCCGTCACTACATGTTCTTCCAGCAGTCTTCATGCCCGTCAGATCCGGAGAGCTCCCCTAGATTGGATCTACATCACATTTCATGCCCCTTTTTCAGAGCATCAGATCAGCCTTTGACGTGGATCTGACACACACACACATACACACACACACACACACACACACACACACACTCACCTGCGATCTGAGCTTTCAAATCCACATCCTAACGATCATTAGGACCATATGCTGTCGCTGAGCCCTGCGCCGTCGGATTTCATCAGAGCCACATGCACCTGCATCTACAAGGGTAAACTTCAGTTTTACGATGTTGTTTATGCTATTTATGTTCAGTCCAATAAATGTTATAAGTATTTAAGAATTTTTGTTGTCAGAACCTCATACTTTATTTATTTGCACTTTAGTCCAACTGAATTTGAGTCACGTGTACGGTACGAATGTTTTGGGGATAGTTGTAAATTTTACCCTGAACTTCTTATCCGTTATGAAATGAATGTTTTATTTTGGGTATTTACACTTATACCCTTATTTGCTTGGGCTCACGTGTTGCACATGTATTTGGTGGATTAATTGCATAAAGCCCCCTGTACTTTCTTGTCTTGTTATCTACTAGGCCTGAGGACTGAGAATATTTGCTATTAGGTCCCTATGAGCTGTTTTACCTACTTGTCTTTGATTTCAGTGCAATAAATATTAAGTCAACACCAAAAATTTTGTAAAATTACTTGTAATCTCTGATTGCATGTTTGATTTATTGTAATTTTTGCTGGTGAATTTTGTTTTATTTTATATTACTAAAAATTCAAAAACCCTTATAAAGTATTTTATTTGTCTTATAAAATTATAAAAAAAATCAAAAAATCATCCAAAAATACCACAAAAATTGTTTTAATTTTATTTTAGTGTCTCTTGACTCCAATATTAAGTTTGCTTAAAAATAATGCAATAATTCCATAAAAAATACAAAACACTCTAAAACTTATAAAATTATATAAAATTTTGGAAAAATCCAAAAGTAGTGATATTTGTCTCGATTTTTATACATTTACATATATTTTATCATAAAAATCACCCACAGGAGTTTTGGGCATTTTAATTTTTTTACTTGCAAATTACTCCTAGCTGTGCACTCTTTGTTATTTTTGTCACTGTTTGATTTTAAGAAAATTACAAAAATATATAAAATTATATAAAATTACAAAAAACAATATAAAGCATATAAAAACCAAAATATTTTATTGCAAGTTTCCGAGTATTTTTGACCAATTAGAAAAATACAAAAACAATGTGTGAGAATATTTTTATCCCTTGTGTTTATTTCTTCTATATTGGAAAATTAAAAATTTGAAAAATTGAAAACCACTAAAAGGATTTTTATTCTCGAAATCTCACTATTTAGCTCTTTACTGTGCTTCTTATGTTTGACCCTGGTCACTATACCAGGTAAATAAAAGTAGTGAAACTGCTTATATTCACTGTTTGATCCTTAATGTTTTAATTTTCTTGTTGATTCACTCAATTGATTTGGGTTACAACCACATTAAAGTCACACTTAACCCTAGTCGATTTTGTGAACCACCAGAATGACGCTGTTACCGGGGAGCACAAATTAGTAGTTTGATTTCAATTTTAGCATTTTTACCTCTATTTACTATAAATGTTTATGACCTTATTTCGCTCTGATTTTTGTGTGAGGATCCGTCAGAGTACGACTCGTTCCATAAAAAAATTCTTTGGAGGGACCAACACAGGAGGAGGAGCAGGAGACTGCAAGAGCATTTATTTCTGATAGAGTTATTTATTTCCATAAAAATTTGTGTAGTAACATAGACACTTAGACTCTAGGACTCTTATACACTTGAACATTTTTCGGGTCTATTTCACTGAGAAGCGTGGTTGAGATTGAGTCTTTAATCGACGAGATCTCCAGTCTTAATTCCGATCTAACAGAGGAGACTCTTGCGAGCGCATTGATGAAACGCATGCTCCTCGCAATCCATGTTGATGATCCAAGCGACAAATCTCTTGATCTCGTCACACGAGATCCGGCAACTTCTTTATGAGCGAGGTCCATCGAAGGAGACAAAGATCCATGAGCGAATGATGATGCTACGATGATGGTGACTCTCTCTAGGGCTCCATGGTGTACGATCACACGATAGAAAGAGAGAGAGAGAGAGAGAGGAAGTTGGCATGTAGAGAGAATGAGAGGAAGATCATTTTTTGTAAACTCAAGAAGAGCAAGGGGCGCCTCTTCTTATATAGGGTTTTGGGAGTCCATAGATCACAATTCATGTACTACACAAAAACAATGGATGAGATTGATTTGTGCTTCTTTTAATGGCCAAGATTTTGTTGGAAAAACATAACAACAATTAATTTAATTTAGATTAAATATATATTGGAAAATCAATATACTTTAGTCCCAAAATTAAATCAATTAAACTTGGAGACAATGGAGAGGAGGTTCCCTCCTTCCATATAGGAAGGGTGGACGACCACCATTTTCTTGTAGAAATTGGCCGCCGTCCCTTCTCCTATTAGGAAAGGGAGATTTTTAATGCAATTTCCAAGATTGCATGATTCCATGTAGCTCCAATATTTACAGCAACAATTGTTGTAAATTTTTCTACAAAAATAATTCATAGTTATTTTCTGAATACTGCAATCTTGCCATTGGAAATTTGTGAATCACAGCCACAATAAAATGTAAATTACATTTTCAATTAATTATTCAATGTGAATCCAATTCACATGAACATTTAATTAGCTAATGTAAATTACAAATAGCTCTTCTCTTATATATTATAAATCACATTTATGATATATATGATTAATATGGATAGTGATATCCACATTATTCATATTCATGATAATTAAATCACATTTAATCCTCTTGGATCTCTATTCTCATGTGCCCAAAAAATATCAATCACATTCACATTATTTACATCATTGATATTTAAATAATTTTTAATTATCTATGATAACTCTCCTTATAATATGAGTCAAATTCATATTATTCATGATAATTAAATTACATTTAACTACCAATATCCTCAATGCTTGGATATATAATATCAACAATGAAATTATCCTGAACTCTTTCAAAAATAATGTGTTTTCTCCGTGGATACTTGGAGATACGGACATGGCAATTGTATTATTCCACATATAGTGACGTGGATATTGAGATCACATCTCAAACCTGATCTTATGGAACTCTCATAGGTTCTTTATTAAATCAAGACCGCAAATCTAATCTTCTTGTTGCATCTGAATCACATTCAAATCAATGTCCAACATTCGGACTAAGATCAGATCACTTCTCTATTGAGAGTAGTGACTAAAACCCAGAACCGTTTCATCTCTTCCTAGGAATGGAAGCATCGTGTTTGTACAATCATTTATGACCACATCACCCTCATGTATTCCTAATACATGTACATCCTGCATACTGGAAGACCCAGAATAAACCCAAAGTTTTAGATCAATTTTACACTGTCTACTTCAGGGATTTATCATTAAGTTTCTCATTCGATCATTGGGAGTCGGTATCAATCATATAATTACCAAAAGCTTATATCGTACCTAGGTATTGATCATATACTTTGAAAAAGCACATATCAAACACAACAATCTCAATCAAACTTCCAAAGAGAGATGATCGCACGCGGAATTTGTTTTTTCCTAATATCTCATGAGTGAGCTCATGTCTTCCGGTTTAGTAAATGAACCTGTATGATCTCTATGAGAGATCTTATTACTCATATGCCCTTGCAAGCACACCAGCACGATGGTATATAGACCTTGGTTAGGTCATCAACTTATTGGTCTGCCAAATGTACATACTCAGACATATATGAACATACCTATCTCAGATCAGAGGATGCATACCTATATGGTGACAGCATGCGGCATAGGACTTTGGTTATTTTATCTTGTTAAGTCAGCTATTTGACCTATCATAATAAATACCTCTGAATCTCTATTCCTATGTAGAGGACCTGCATCAAGAGGTTGGTTAAATATCAACCTTTGGAGAAAGGATTACGATCTCCTTATCAGGTTAGAGATCCTCTCTTAATAATCATTTGACAGTGATTGATGAGCCCTCAATATAACTCCTTATAAATTCATCCAAGCACCAGCCTCTATGATTCAGTAATTGGATCAACAGATGTATGATCATTAAGATGGCCATGGTACATATCCCTAATTGTACCAATGGACCTATTATGCAAATTAATTATTCTTTATTTCAAATCAGGGATTGATATTCGTAATACCATTTATTGAATAATGGCTCGTTGTGGGCTTGCATGTCCAACAATCTCCCACTAGCCCAAAGAGCCATTAATGGGCTGATCTTTAAACCCACACTCATGTGACAATCATATGTTATTTAGAAAAAATCTAGGTAAGCTGATCAATCACTCTGTTCCCAAGCGACTATGCCGAGTTCTTTTACAACACTTGCATATCTCCTAGTAACAGTGCTCGTATCCAATGTGAATGTTGCATCTTATGCAACCAATACTCAATCTTGCTGAAGCAATTATAGTGTCCTTGACACTGTTGCTCAATAATTATTCTAACCAGTATTTCCATAATCCTTATCAAAATATCTTTATTCCCAGAGATCTCTATCTCCTAAGGTATATGCAGTTAAGACCTTTTAGATCACTTTCTATAAAGTCTTAAGTTTTCAAAGATTAGACTTAGAGATCACTGTTACTAGGTTTTGTCATCTTTGAAGATATTGTCATTACTACAATCAAGCATCATCAAATGATTGTTAAGTGATAATCTCCAGTCTGAGTAGGATATGGCAATCCTTTATGGCTGATATCTGACCGACCTCTTGATGCAGGCCCTCTGCATGGGAATAGTGATTCAGATGTGTCAGGTTAGTTGAGTCAATGGGTTGACTCAACGAGATTGAGATAACCAAAGACCTATGTTGAATGTTGTCACGGCATAGGCACGCATCCTCTGACCAGAGACAGATGTGTTGCTGTATGTTTGAGTATGTACATTTCGCATACCAATAGGTTGATGACCTAACCAAGGTCTATACACTGGCGAGCAGGTGTGCATGTAAGGACATATGAGTAATACAATCTCTCAAAGGGATCATACAAGTTCACTTATGAACATGAACCGGAAGACATTAGATCACTTACGAGGTATTGGGACTGATCAAATTCCATGCATGGTCCTCGTGCTTTGGAAGCATGACATGAATTTGAATGTAAGATCTATTCTTTGGGAAAGCATATGATCTATACCAATTCTCAATGAACAAGATTGAGAAACTCAATGATCAAACCCTGAAGACGATGGTGTAAAAGTGATCTATATATTCAGGATGATCATAGGTCTTCCAGTATGCAGGATGTACAGGTATTGGGAATACCTGAGTGTGATGTGATCATAAACAATTGTATAACCATGATGCTTCCATTCCGAGGTAGTAATACAACTGGTTTGGATTTTAGTGACTCCTCTCAATAGATAAGTGACCTAATCTTAGTCCATGTATTGGACATTGATCTGAATGAGATTCAGATGCAATGAGAAGATTTGTCTACGGCCTTGATTTGATCAAACATCTGTGGGAGGTCCATGAGATGTGATCTCAACATCCAAGTCACTATACGTGGAACAATACAATCGCCTTGTCCTTATCTCCAAGTATCTGCTGAGAAATCACATTATTCTTGAAGGGGTTCAAGAATAATTCCATAAATCTAAGCATTAAAGAATTGATGATTAAATGTGATTTAATCATCTTGATGTGTGTAGAAATTATCCAATACAATTAAATGTGATTTAATTATTGTGGATAAGAAGAATGTGGATAGTAATATCCAATTATTCATAATATGTTATAAATATGATTTATAATGTATTAGAGAGAGCTAATTATAATTTATATTTGTTGATTAATTATTAATGTGTATTGGATACACATTGTGTAATTAATTGAAAATGTAAATTATATTTTGTTTTGTGTTGTGAATGTGATTCATAAATTTTCAATGGTAAGATTGCAATATTCTCAAAATTAATTATGAATTATTTTTGAAGAATAAATCACTACAAAAGTTGTTGGGAATAATAATGGAGATTTCCATGGATATTTGCAATCTCATGAGATTTCATGAGATTGCCTCCACATGGAAACATGTGGATGACTACCAAGTCCTAAATGGAATTGGTGATCGTCCACCATGTTGACATGGGAGATGTAATCTCCATGTTGATTGTCTCCTTATTTGATTGATCTAATTTGGGATTGAATTGTATTTGATTTATCAAACGTATTTGATCTAAATTAAATCATAAATTTGTTGGCTTTTACCAACAACAATCTTGACCATAGGATTGAACATAAATCAATCTCATCCATTGATTTTATATGTCCCATGGATTGAGATCTATGGATCCGAAAATCCTATAAATAGAGAGGCATACCATGCTCTCTAAGGCTATGCTATTGAAAGCACACCTCTCTCTCTTTTTCTGTCACACGTCAACTCTCTCTCCCTCTCCTTGGTGGCCGTCCACCAAACCCAAGAGGAGAGAGCCGTCGACGCCTTCGCCACCGCACCACCGCTTCAATGTTCTTTGGTTCTCCGTCTTCTTGGAGTGCTACGCTCACGAAGAGGACGTTCGATCTCGTACGATGAAATCATGAGTTCACATCTTGTTGGATTGTGAGGATCACACGGTTCCTCCCCGCACTCGCAAGCGTCTTCTCCGACGATCAGACTTGAGATAGGAGGTCTCTTTTCGTAGAGACTCAATCAACCACACTTCAAGAGATATTCCTTTATACTTGTCGTAGTTCTATATAAAACAATTCGAGAATCGTTCTTGGATCATGTGGTTTCATCGCATGAAAATTTTTTAAATTCCGTTGCACATAACAACTAGTATGACTAGTCGTTCTACGTCGTATTCGATACGACGATCACGCTTCCGTGATGCGCTTGAGGATAATATCATATCCTACAAGTGGTATCATATCCATAGGTCGAAGGTTTTTGATATGATCCGCAAACCTAGGACGACTTGGTTTCGTTAAGGTCGCGAAAGTTTTTTGTCGCATTTGATTTTCGCACATTTGTTTAGTGAAAATATTCGACCCTGTTTAAAATATTTAAACACAAATTAATCACTTATATTTTGTTAGCCATTAAATATGGAAACCATAGGATCTGAGTTTATGTAATTTGGATTTCGTTTGCTGGAGATATGGTTGTTTTAATGAACATGTATTCACTGTTGCGGGAGCTGCGAATCTTAACATGATTAATGTGTTAATTATTGATCCGCCTCAAAATGCTTGAAATATCACTTAGATTCTATCATAAATTAAATTAGCAATCTTTGAAAATTAAGTTTGTCTAATTTGGATTTAAATTGATTGCGATATGTTAATTTTAGTGAGTAGGGGTCGCTGCTGAAATTACAGTCCTAATCAAGAACCATGTGATTGTCAAATAGTGAAATTAATTGTTAATTTCATGAAATAATTATGGAAAATATTTTATAAATATTTGATGATGATTATTTCCTTGATTGTCATGGTCTCAACCAATAAATT
Organism: Ottelia alismoides; assembly: GCA_037367405.1. Taxonomy (NCBI): domain Eukaryota; kingdom Viridiplantae; phylum Streptophyta; class Magnoliopsida; order Alismatales; family Hydrocharitaceae; genus Ottelia; species Ottelia alismoides. Next base: position 180,121 of record JAZKJV010009306.1, read on the forward strand.
GATTAGATTTGATCTAGATTATAATTGGAAACATAATCACCAAACTTGATGCTTGAATAGGATTGGGAATTTGTGTAGCAAATTTCCTTATAATCAAAAATGTTTTGATTATTATTATATGGTATAATTTCAATTGAAGAACCGATGATCATCTCGAGTACAAATTGATCTATTTGGCATTATCCTTTCCTGAGGTGGATATGGTGTCTAGTCGGAGAGCATTAGGGTAGCGGGTCACAACGTATGTGGTCCGTCCCACTCTCGTCGGTACTGGCCATGACAGCGGATAGGGACTCGATAATGCCGGATAAATCAAGATGTATTTCTCTAATTATTAATATTTGAATTAATACCTACTTTGAGATAAATACCATATATGTATTCAAGTAAAAACAATCAAGTTTGTTGATTGAATTGGATCGATAATTAATTTAATATGATTGAATTAATTATATCCAATTAAAAACACTCTATTATGAATAGATGTGTATTTTCCTTAGAAGAATTAAATATATGAATATGATTCATAATATTTAATTAAAATTTGAATATGAGGTGGAGGATCACATAAGTGACATCCATGGTCTCCCGTCAAGGCAAAGGGTTCCGTCGCCAAATATTGTATGTAGGAGACGCCTGTCCGAAGTGACAGCTCTTGCATACGATCCATTTGGATCGGGCTCGTCGCTTCTTGAAAGAGTAAGGACATATGCGTAGTGACCCCAATATCGGATCCTTATATTATTGGGGCGATATTGGATTGTGCATAGTGAGTTGTATTCCTATTGACGGTTGGTTCAATTAATGATGGGTAAACATGACCTTAGGGGTGGTGGGCCCGGGTATTAAAGACCGAATTGGGAAATGCAAGTTGGACTTACAAGGCGGAATGTGTTCCCGCTTCTCTTTATCGGAGTCATAGATTCTCATATTATTGTGATATGACAAAGATAAGGAGGAGATCCCAATTCTTGCTTGAGATATAATGGTAAGTATATTTCTTACATTGAAAGTGATTAAGGGAACAAACTTTCAAGGTTAAAAAAGCAAGAACAATTTGATTTAAAATGCCTTAATCAAAATATGAATATATGATTATATGTTCTAATATAGTGCATTCTTAATTTCAGAAAATGAAGTCCTTGAACCCACTAAGCAGGCTTCTTGAGGTTAATCAGTTGACCGATCCAAATTACTCGGATTGGATCCGTAATTTGGAGCTTGTTCTCTCTGTTGAGCGCATAAGTTATGTGCTCTCCGAAGACAAGCACGAAAGCCCTAAATCCAAGGAAGAAAAGGCATACAATGACAAGTATGATGAAGATCATGTCTTGGCTAGATGCTATATCCTAGGTTCTCTCTCCAATGTTCCCCAGAAACAACATGTGGAGATGAGCACATGCCAGGAAATAATGCAAAATCTAAAAGATATGTTTGGTGACATAAACCGCACCTAGCGTTACAATATTATGAAAGAACTCGTTCGCTGCAAGATGCAGGAAGGAACTTCGGTTCGAGAACATGTACTCATAATGTTTGGGTACTTGTCTGAACTAGAGACTCTTGGGGCAAATATGGATGCAGACATGTAAGCTGATTTCATTCTGATGTGTTTGCCAAAGTCTTTCAATAATTTTGTGATTTCATTCCAAGTGAAAAAGTTGCACTTGTCGAACGTTGGTCTTCTTGCTGCATTAAAGTTTGCAGAAGACGTAATGAAGAAAGATGGTCCCGCTGGCAGTGCAATGGTTGCACAGGTCAGAGGGAAGCACGGTCGGAAGCAAGGTTCTCGGAAGGGCCCGTCCCAGAAGAGAAAGAAGAATAGTCAAGGCGTTGGCTCATCTTCTAGTGCATCTACACTGATAGCGTCGAAGAAATCCGACGTCTGACACCACTGCAAAAAGCCGGGGCACTGGAGGCGTAATTGCCCAGAATACCTGAAGTCGACAGACAAAGGTAAAGCTCCAGCATGTATGATATCTACATTTATCATTGAAACTAGTTTCTCATTGTACGAGAAGGAAGTTGGGTTGTAGATTTTGGTGCTTCTGTTCATGTATGCAATTTGTTGCATTTGTTTCAGAAAACTAGAAATCTTGAAGAAGGGGAGATAGTCATCCAGATGGGATCTGATGCAAGTGTTGCAGCAGTCGCCGTCGGGACTTGTCGACTATCATTGTCTAGTTGTAGAGTCATAGTACTTAAAGAGTGTCTTTATGTACCTGAAGTTAGAGGGAATTTAATATCTGTATCTAAGCTAGTTAGAAGTTGATATTCATTCCTTTTCTGTAATAAATTAGTCATAAATCATTATGATAAATATATTGCAGATGGTATTTTAACTTTTGGTGGACTCTACGAATTATGCATTGGTGAGCATGTCATAAATGTTACAACCACTAATAAAAACCCTAAAAGATCCAGGGAAAATCTTTTGAATGAGATTTGGCATCAAAGGCTTGGTCATTTATCTGTTGATAGGATCAATAGATTGATAAAGGATGGACCTTTACATTTTCTATAGGTTCAATCTTTGCCTACCAGTGAACATTGTATTTGAGGTAAAATGACTAGGATGCCTTTCTGTAACAAGGTTACAAGATGCGAAGGTATTATTGATCTAATACATACCAATGTATGTGGTCCCTCCAGTACCGTGACTCGAAATGGATATCGATGTTATTTGACGTTTATTGATGACCATTCGCGACACGGGGTTGTCTTCCGATTACGTCATAAATCTGAAACCTTTGTAAAGTTCAAAGAGTTCAAGGCTTTGGTTAGAACCAAACCGATAGGAAGGTTAAATGGATTCGATCTGATCGAGGTTTCGAGTACCTCTCAGATGAATTCAAGTAATATATTAAGGAGAATGGAGTTGTCTCCAATCTCACTCCTCCTGGAACTCCCCAACTTAATGGTGTTGCTGAAAGACGCAACAGGACCATCATGGATATGGTCCGTTCAATGATGAGCAAAGTACATTTACCTCTTAGTTTATGGGGATATGCAGTAGAGACTGCAATATATATCCTGAATAAGATTCCTAGCAAATATGTACCTAAGACTCCTCTTGAGATCTGGTATGGAACCAAAACTAGTGTTAATAACTTGAGGGTTTGGGGTTGCTTGGTCCATGCGAAGAACGTGGATGCAAGTAGGCTAGAATCTCGCACACGTGAGTGTTACTTCATCAGGTATGTTAGAGATGGTATTAGATATCAGCTTTATGACCCTGAGACCCGAAATGATTTTGTTTCTTGAGATGTGAAATTTCAGGAGAATGATTTCCTTAAAGGTCAAGACAAAAATAAAGTAGAGGAACTCATTGAATCCCCTGAGGATTCTGAGCTTTCTAGTCTAAAAACTGAAGAGATAAATAAAGATGAAACACTCATACCTCTTCGAAGGAGTTCGAGGGTGGTTGCACCACCTGAAAGGTATGGATTCCATGTGTCAAGTGAGACTGACAATGATCCTTCTTCATTTGATGAAGCACTCGCGGATCATGACATGGATAGATGGATGCTAGCAATCAAGTCAGAAATTGACTCCATGCATAAGAATGGTGTATGGACCCTGGAGGATCCACCTAAAGGGGTAAAATCCATTGGGTGTAAATGAATCTTCAAGAGAAAAAGGGGACCTGATGGGAAAGTAGAGACTTTCAAGGCACGACTCGTAGCCAAGGGCTATACATAGAGAGAAGGCATCGATTACGATGAGACATTCTCTCCTGTGGCTATGCCTAAATCCATCAGGACACTACTGGCTATAGCTGCATATCTTGACTACGACATCTGGCAGATGGACGTCAAGATGGCTTTCCTCAATGGATACCTCGAGGAGGATATCTACATGGAGCAGCCCCAGGGCTTCATAACTGAGGATGGCAAAGTATGCAAGCTGAAGAAATCCAACTGTGGGCTCAAGCAAGCTTCTCGTAGCTGGAACATCAGATTTGACGAAACCATAAAGAGTTATGATTTTGTGCAAATCCTGGTGAACCTTATGTATACAAGAAGCTTAGTGGGAGCGCCATTGTGTTCATCGTGCTTTACGTAGATGACATCCTTATTATTGGGAATGATACAAGGATGATGACCAGTGTGAAAATTTGGATAAGCCTCTTATATCTTAGGCCTGAAATTGTTCAGAAATCGAGAAAGGAGGATTTTGGGATTATCACAACATGGATACATTAAGAAGATTCTTGAACAATTCCGCATGGATAGTTACAAGAAAGGATTCCTACCCTTAAGACATGGTATCCACCTGTCTAAAGGGATGGCACCTCAAACTGTTGAGGAAAAGAAAGCCATGGCCGGATGTCCTTATGCATCATCTGTAGGAAGTTTAATGTATGCCATGATGTGTACTAGGCCAGATATCATCCATGCAGTGGGAGTGGTAAGTCGTTACCAATCCTGCAAAGGAGAGCAACACCGGAATGCAGTAAAGAACATATTCAAATATCGAAGACGGACGCAATATTACATCTTGGTCTATGGAGATGGTGATCTCCAAGTCTTGGGATATACAGATTCTGACTTCCAATCGGATATTGATGATCGAAAGTCGACATCAGGGTTTGTATTCCTATTGAATGGTGGTGCTATGAGCTGGAGAAGCAAGAAGTAGGACACTACTGCAGATTCAACAACAGAAGCCGAAGACATTACCGCATCGGATGCTGCAAAGGAGGTGGTGTGGTTGCACAAGTTTATCCTAGAGCTTGACGTAGTTTCCTCTGATACTCCCATCCCATTACTCAAGAGCCATTGCCCAAGAAAAGGAACCCAAATGGCATCAGAAGAGAAAGCACGTGGAAATGATACCACATCATTCATGAGATTCAAAAGCGTGGTGATATAATCATCACCAAGGTGGCCTCTGCCGACAATGTTGCTGATCCTCTTACCAAACCTCTGACACAGAAGGTTTTCGACCAGCATGTAATGAGTATGTGTTGGACATGTGAGCCCACGGTGAGCCATTATGCAATAAATGTTATTGCAAATATCATTCCCTGATCTGAAATGAAGAATAAATAATTTGCATAATAGGTCCCTCTATACAATTAGGGTTATGTAACATGGCTATCTTAATGATCATATAGCTGTTGATTCAATTATTGAATCATAGAGGCTGGTGCTTGGATGAATATCTAAAGAGTTAGGTTGAGGACTCATCAAGCACCATCAAATGATTGTTAAGATGTGATCTCCAGCCTGAGTAGGAGATGGCAATCCTTTCTTACATAGGCTGATATCTGACCGGCCTCTTGATGCAGGTCCTCTACATAGGAATAGAGATTCGGAGGTGTCAGATTAGTTAGGTCAAAGAGTTGACTTAACGAGATCGAGATAACCTAAGTCCTATGTTGAATGCTGTCACAACATAGGCACGCATCCTCTGCCCGGAGACAGATGTGTTACTATTTGTCTGAGTGTGTACATTTGGCAGACCAATAGGTTGATGACCTAACCAAGGTCTATACACCGGCGCACTGGTGTGCATGTAAGGGCATATGAGTAATACAATCTCTCAAAGGGATCATACAGGTTCACTACTGAACCAGAAGACACGAGCTCACTCATGAGATATTGGGAAGAATCAAATTCCGTGCACGGTCGTCTCGCTTTGGAAGCTTGACTGAATTTGTAGGTTTGATATAGACTTTTGGAAAGTATATGATCAAGACATAGGTATGATATATGCTTTTGGAAAGTATATGATCGATACCAAATCCCAATGATCAAATGAGAAACTTAGTGATCAAACCCTGAAGAAGACAGTGTAAAATAGATCTTAATCTTCGGGTTGACCATGGGTCTTCCAGTATGTAGGATGTACAGGTATTAGGAATACCTGAGGGTGATGTGATCATAAACGATTGTATATCCATGACACTTCCATTTCGACGGAGTGATGAAACAGGTCTGGATTTTAGTGACTCCTTTCAGTAGAGAAGCAATCCGATCTTAGTCCAAGTGTTGGACATTGATCTGAATGAGATTCAGATTCAATGAGAAGATTGGATTTGCGGTCTTGATTTAATCAAGCATCTATGGGAGGTTCGTAAGATCTGGATTTGAGATAAGATCTCAACATCCAAGTCACTATACGTGGAACAATACAATCGCCATGTCCTTATCTCCAAGTATCTGCGGAGAAAGCACATTATTCTTGAAGGGGTTCAAGAATAATTCATTTGATGAACTTCATATCCAAGCAAGAAAAACTTGATGATTAAATGAGATTTAATTATCAAGCATAATATGAATATGATTCATATTATTATCCAAGATAATTAAATAAGATTTAATTATCAAGGATTAGAGAATGTGGATTATACTATCCATGATATATGCGTATTATAAATGTGATTTATAATATGTATATATAAGAGAGAGAATTTATGTAAATAGCATTTGTTAATTAATAGTGTGAATTGGATTCACATTTGTTAATTAATTGGAAATGCAATTTACAAATTAGTTTGGGTTGTGAATATGATTCACATAATGTTCAATGGCATGATTGGAATATTCACAAATTAACTTGGAATTAATTTGGTGGATATTTTTGTGATAATTGAGAGATAATGTAATATAATAAAAAGGAGTAATAGAGCCACCAAATTTAGAGGTGGCGTCACCCATGAAAGAGTCATGGGTGACGCCCCTTAATTTTAGGAGGTTATATTGACTCCATTTTATTATGATGATTAATCTCTCAACTAATTTATTTATGTTAAATTAAAAATGTGTTGATAATGTTGCAAAATATATTTAATTTAATCATAAATAATTGTTGTTGGTTTTAACCAACAACAATCATAACCATTGATCTTACATAGCCTAGCCGTTGGATCTATGAGTCCATGGATCCTAAACTAATATAAAAGGAGGGCTAGGGTAGCCTTCCATGATACATCATTAAGAGTTTTACAAGGTGACAACTCTGTCCCTCTCTCTTTCTCATTCTCGCCCTCTCTCTCTTTCTCTTCTCCATTAAGTGGCCGTCTACTCTGTGTTGAGAAAGGAGAGACTCTCGGCTTCTACTTCGACGACTCGAGGATCTCCTTCTTCTTTGGAGTTTCTTACTCTAAAGAAAGACAATGGATTTCGTTTGACAAAATCGGGGGAGCCATCGCTTGGATCTTCATCGAGGACTGCGGGAAGGAACGTGACTCATCATCGCGCCCGTAAGTGCGTTCTTCGTGGATCAGACTTAAGATAGGAGGATCTCTACTTTGGGATCTCACGATCACAACCACGCTCCAAGAGGTATTCCTTATACTTGGTGTTTTGATGAAACGATCTGAGAAGTGTTCTCGTGATCATGTGGTTTCATCTTTAGTTTAAAAATTTTTAATTTCCGCTGCATCTAGCGACTAGTGCAACTAGTTACCCCGATTGCATACGATGCGATCGACACGCTTCCGTGATGCGCTTGAGGATTCTCAATATCCTTCAAGTGGTATCAGATCCAGGTTGAGTAAGGTTTTGGATATGATCCATAGACCTTAGACGATTTGGTTCTTGAAAGGGTTGTGAAATTTTTACTGCATTTCAATTTTCGCACCTCTGTCTAATTGAATTTTTCGGCACTGTTTAAAATGTTTAAACACGAAATTTTCAATTGGATTTTGTTCCCCGTTAATTAAGGAAACCATACGACTTGAGTTTACTAAATTTGGACTTCATTTGCTCAAGATATGGCCTTTTGAATATGCCTATATTCACTGTTGCGGGAACTGCGGATTTAAACGTGATTAATGTGATAATTACGGTTTTAATCCAACTCGAAATGCGTGAATTATCACATGGGTTATTTAATAAATCAAATAGGCAATCTTAGGAAACTGAGTTTGCATTTTTTGGATTTAAATTGATCAAGCTAAGTTAATTTTAGTGATTGGGGGTCACTGCTGGAAATTGACATCTTGGATCATGAACCTTGTGATAAGTCATTCAATTATCATGATGAAAATTAATTGTTAATTTTCAGGAATAATTAGTGATAAATATTTGTGAAATATTTAAAGAGATAATTATTTCATTGAATGACATTTGCCTAAACCATAATGATGAGATATTAGATCTTGATCATTGGTTCATGAACAAACATTGCTTTCATGAAAATCATAGTTTATCCTACAATAGTTGTAGGACAACATTTACATGAAAAACCCTCTTGATTGAATAGGATTGGGGATTTGTCTAGCAAATCTCCTTATAATATAATCAAAAATGTTTTTATGTATATTATATGGTATAATTTCGGTTGAAAAACCGATGAGCATCTCAAAGTACATGATGATCTATCTGGTATTATCCTTTCCCTAGGCGGATGTGGTGCCTAGTCGGAGAGCATTGGGGTCGCGGGTTGCAACGTATGTGGTCCGTCCCACTCTCGTCGGTACTGGCCATGACAACGGGTAGGGATTGTATAATGCCGGAGAAAGTCAATGTGTATTTTTCTAATTATTAAAATTCGAATAATATGTATTTTGAGAATTTACCTACTATTCAAGTAAAAGACATGTTTGCTGATGATTGGATTAATGATTAATTTAATATGATTAAATTAATTATATCCAATGAACACTCTATTTTGAATAGATGTGTATTTCCCTTGGAAGAATTAATTATGTGAATATGATTCACGATAATTAATTACAATTTGAATATGAGGTGGAGGATCACATAAGTGACATCCATGGTCTCCCGTCAAGGCGAAGGGTTTCCGTCGACAGGGATTGTATGTAGGAGACGCCTGTCCGAAGTGACAGCTCCTGTATGCAAGCGCATCTGGATCGGGCTCTTTGCTTCTCGAAAGAGTAAGGCCGTATGCGTAGTGACCCCAATATCGAGTCCTCATATTATTGGGGCGATATTGGATTGCGCATAGCGAGTGCTAATCCTGTTGACGGTTGGTTCAATTAATGACGGGTCAACATCATCTTAGGAGTGGTGGGCCCAGGTGTTAAAGATCGAATTGGGAATGCAAGTTGGACTTGCAAGGCGGAATGAGTTCCCGCTTCTTTTTATCGGAGTCGTAAGTTCTCATATTATTGGGATGCGACAAAGATAGGAAAGGAGATCCCAAATCTTGCTAGAGATATAATGGTAAGAATATCTCTTACATTGAAAGTGATTAAGGGAATGAACTTTCAGTATTGAAAAGGCAAGACAACTTTGATATAAAAATTCCTAAATCAAAGTAAAACATGTATATATAATATACATACACTAATGCAAATTTCTTATTTCAGATAATCCTTCATTAAACCCACTCAATTTTATACTCAATAATAACCAGTAAAATATCTTGGATTAGACTCATGATCAAGATATTGTACTTGCAATTGGACACATAATGTATGTGGTTGCAGTGTGCAAGTTTCCTCAACATAATGAGGAATGACAATTATGTAAGACAATAAGACATTGCCTTAGGGTTTATATGTCTCTATAGTCTTGATCTTTCATCGAGTGTACTTTGGAAGTGACATGTCGATGGTGATCGTAATTGTCGAATAATCCTTATAAAATAAAAGAAGATATTTTGGCATACATATGTGCTCTAGACATTAATCATGAATGACATGGTTCTCTGCATTATGCAGAATGGTAGCTCGAAAGAGATGATGTATTCAAAATGTTTGAATACCTACCTGAACCTAAGTCTCTAAGAGTTAAGATGTATGTAGATATGATGAGTGTCATCATTCTACTATCTATACTCTAGTCATTCATGAAGCTTCATATTAATCATTTTGAATGAATTTAATGAAGCATGTATAAATGTTGAAATGCTCTTGTATTGAAATCCTTAGAATTCAACATAAGAGATTCTTTGTCTTGAACAATGGTTGTTTATAGATGAAGAGAGCACAGTGGAAGCATGGGTCGGACCCGAATAAGAAAGAAAGTCAAAGAGTTGACCTACTTCTGTGACTTCCATATGACATCCAAAGAGTTGGATGAATGCCAATACTGCAATAAGTTGATGTGTTGATAATATGACTATCAAGTCTATCTAAAATCCTTAGTAAAGGACTCAGATAGAGCATCAGAATAATCTACATATAATCATTGACTCTGACTTTCTTATTTCATAAGATAAAGTCTGACAATTGTATCCCAATCTTCTAATGACATTTGCAATTGGTTGCATATACATATTAGAAGATTAGATTTTTGATCTTAAGGTTTAGTAGTCATCTACATGGATATTGCTGTAATTCTTGCAGCAGTCTCTGTTGGATAGATGGACTTCATATTCTCAGTGGGAGAGCCCTTAGTCTTGGAGAATGTCTCTATGACTTAGATAGTAGAATACACTCATTGTTTGTTTCTAAATGTTGGAAATAAAAATGAATTCTGAGATAGAACTATCATAAAAGGTTATGATGAATATATTTCAGATAGTAATCTAACATCTAGTGGACTCCACAAAATTAGAAAATTAATGAATGGTTCATTAAGATTTCTAATACTGAAAATTAAACCTTGATAGATCAATAGGAGGATGAAGATCATTTGACGATGATCTGGCATCAAGCCTTGGACATTTTTCTGTTGATTTGATCAATAGACTAGTAAGATATGAAACTTTAGAATGTCTAAAACTTCAAATCTTACATACTTGTGAATATTGTATTCAAAGTAAAATGTCTAATACACCCTTCTCTGGGAATGGTGTTAGATGTCGAGGTATTCAAGATCTCATACATATTGATGTATGTAGATCATCTATATCATAGTAAACATTATGGACATGTGATATCTATTGATGATTACGTATGATATGAGATTTCTTCTCTTCACCTGAGGAACCTTTGAAATGTTCAAAGATTTCACAATTTTGGTTTAGAACCAAAGTTTGAAAGAAGATTAGATGAATTTGATCTAACCAAGGTAGCAAGTACCTATTAGATAAAATTCAAAGAATACCTTATGGAGATATGAATATCATTTCTATCTCACTCCTTCTGATAAACCTGAACTCAATAGAGTTGTAGGGAGATACAATTGAATCATGTGTGACATGATTTGATCAATGATGAATTTTAGCATAATTATCCCTTAGTTTCCAGGTATATATGTGTAGTAGAGACTACAATATATATCCTTAATAAGGTTCCATGCATGCAAGCTGGAATCTAGCACTTGAGAGTGCTACTTCATTAGGAAAATAAAGGATGGTATTGGATATCTACTTTACGACCTTGAGATTCTTAAAAGATCTCATCTCTTAGAATGTGATTCTTAGAGGATTGAGACTCTAAAGAATCAAGATAAAATGAAGTGAAGGAACTCATTTAATCTTGAGAAGATAATGAGGCTCCTGAAATCGGAAACTAAAAGGATAATTAAAGATGAAACATTAATACCTCTTCAAATTAGTTTGGGGATGTAATCCATGTGTCAGGTAAGTCTGACAGTGATCAGACTTCATGTGATGAAGCTCCTAAGGATCATGACATGGAAAGATGGATATTAGCAATAAAGTCTAAAGTAGACTTCATATACAAGTGTTGTATATAGACCCTCGAGGATCTACCTATATGGGCAAGAACCATAAAGGTGTTAATGGATCTTCAAGAGAAGAGGGAACCTGATGAGAAGGTTGAGACCTTCAAAGCTCGGTTCATAGCCATAAGCTACACATCGGAAGAGAAGACATTGCTTGCAATGAGACTTGCTCTTCGGTAACCATGCTTAAATCATCAGAATATTGCTAACCTTAGCTACACAACTTGACTATTGCATCTTCAAGATGTAATTCAAGATTGCATTCCTCTGAGAATACCTCTCTGAGGATGTTCACATGAAGTAGCCCCAGGGCTTCATGATTTGGGAAAGTAAGCTATGAAAGCTAAAGAAATCCATCTATGGACTCAAATAAGCTTCTTGTAGTTGGAACATCATATTTGATGAAATCATAAGTGTTATGATTTCAGATAGAATATTGATGTACCATGTGAAGCTTAGTGGGAGTGCCATTGTGTTCATCGTGCTAAATGTAGATAATATCCTAATCATTTGGAATGATATAAGGATGATAATAAGTGTTATATAGACTGGCTATTCCACACCTTGAGATATGATCTCAAGAATACCTCTTAGATCTTAGTTCTGAAATTGTTCAGAAGCAAAGAGAAGAGGGTATTGGGACTATCACATTAGTAGTACACCTTGGATATGTTCCATTCTTGGAAATTACAAGAAAGGCTTTCTTACCTTGAGATTTGGTACTGACCTATCTGAAGGGATAGCATCTCAAAGAGTTGAGGAAGTGAATGCTAGAACTGCTTGCACTTGTGCATTAGTTACGGAAAGCTAAGTGTATGCTAGATGTGTACAAAAGCCAGATATCTGCCATGCAGTGGGAGTAGAAAAGTTTTGCTAATCCTACTAGGGAGAGAAAACACCTGATTGCAGTAATAACAATGTCTTCATAGATGACAAGATTTTTGAGATAGTGATCTCAAAGTCATATCTTCAAAAAAAATTAAGACTTTTAGATAGAGATCTAAAAAGGTCTTAACTGTGGATATTTTGAGAGATAGTGATCTCCCGGAATAAGAGTATTCTGATAAGGATTATGGAAATACTGGTTATAATAATAATTGAGCAATAATGTCAAGGACACTATAACTGCTTTGAATAGATTGAGTATAGGTTGCATTAGATGCAACATTCGCATTGGATGCGAGCACTGTTACCTAGGGATATGCAAGTGCCGTAAAAGGACTTGGCATAGTCTTTTGGGAACATAGTGACTGATCAGCTTACCTAGCTATTTCTAAATAGCCTATGATTGTCACATGAGTGTGGGTTTATATGATTATCCCATTAATGGCTCTTTGGGCTAGTGGGAGATTGTTGGACATGTGAGCCCACGGCGAGCCATTATGCAATAAATGTTATTGCAAATATCATTCCCTGATCTGAAATGAGGAATAAATAATTTGCATAATAGGTCCCTCTGTACAATTAGGGTTATGTACCATGGCTATCTTAATGATCATACAGTTGTTGATTCAATTATTGAATCATAGAGGCTGGTGCTTGGATGAATATCTAAAGAGTTAGGTTGAGGACTCATCAAGCACCGTCAAATGATTGTTAAGATGTGATCTCCAGCCTGAGTAGGAGATGGCAATCCTTTCTCACATAGGCTGATATCTGACCGACCTCTTGATGCAGGTCCTCTGCATAGGAATAGAGATTCGGAGGTGTCAGATTAGTTAGGTCAAAGAGTTGACTTAACGAGATCGAGATAACCTAAGTCCTATGTTGAATGCTGTCACAACATAGGCACGCATCCTCTGACCGAAGACAGATGTGTTACTATATGTCTGAGTGTGTACATTTGGCAGACCAATAGGTTGATGACCTAGCCAAGGTCTATACACCGGCGCGCTGGTGTGCATGTAAGGGCATATGAGTAATACGATCTCTCAAAGGGATCATACAGGTTCACTACTGAACCGGAAGACACGAGCTCACTCCTGAGATATTGGGAAGAATCAAATTCCGTGCACGGTCGTTTCGCTTTGGAAGCTTGACTGAATTTGTAGGTTTGATATATACTTTTGGAAAGTATATGATCAAGACCTAGGTATGATATATGCTTTTGGAAAGTATATGATCGATACCAAATCCCAATGATCAAATGAGAAACTTAGTGATCAAACCCTGAAGAAGACAGTGTAAAATAGATCTTGATCTTCGGGTTGACCATGGGTCTTCCAGTATGCAGGATGTGCAGGTATTGGGAATACCTGAGGGTGATGTGATCATAAACGATTGTAAATCCATGACGCTTCCATTACGAGGGAGTGATAAAACAAGTCTGGATTTTAGTGACTCCTTTTAGTAGAGAAGCAATCCGATCTAAGTCCAAGTGTTGGACATTGATCTGAATGAGATTCAGATTCAATGAGAGGATTGGATTAGCGGTCTTGATTTAATCAAGCATCTGTGGGAGGTTTGTAAGATCTGGATTTGAGATAAGATCTCAACATCCAAGTCACTATACGTGGAACAATACAATCGCCCAGTCCTTATCTCCAAGTATCTGCGGAGAAAGCACATTATTCTTGAAGGGGTTCAAGAATAATTCATTTGATGAACTTCATATCCAAGCAAGAAAAACTTGATGATTATAAGAGATTTAATTATCAAGCATAATATGAATATGATTCATATCATTATCCAAGATAATTAAATAAGATTTAATTATCAAGGATTAGAGAATGTGGATAATACTATCCATGATATATGTGTATTATAAATGTGATTTATAATATGTATATATAAGAGAGAGAATTTATGTAAATAGCATTTGTTAATTAATAGTGTGAATTGGATTCACATTTGTTAATTAATTGGAAATGCAATTTACAAATTAGTTTGGGTTGTGAATATGATTCGCATAATGTTCAATGGCATGATTGAAATATTCACAAATTAATTTGGAATTAATTTGGTGGATATTTTTGTGATAATTGAGAGATAATGTAATATAATAAAAAGGAGAAATAGAGCCACCAAATTTAGAGGTGGCGTCACCCATGAAAGAGTCATGGGTGACGCCCCTTAATTTTAGGAGGCTATACTGACTCCATTTTATTATGATGATTAATCTCTCAACTAATTTATTTATGTTAAATTAAAAATGTGTTGATAATGTTGCAACTTATATTTAATTTAATTATAAATAAATGTTGTTGGTTTTAACCAACAACAATCATAACCATTGATCTTACATAGACCAAGCCTTGCCGTTGGATCTATGAGTCCATGGATCCTAAACTAATATAAAAGGAGGGCTAGGGTAGCCTTCCATGATACATCATTAAGAGTTGTACAAGGTGACAACTCTCTCCCTCTCTCTTTCTCATTCTCGCCCTCTCTCTCTTTCTCTTCTCCATTAAGTGGCCGTCCACTCTGTGTTGAGAAAGGAGAGACTCTCGGCTTCTTCTTTGACGACTCGAGGATCTCCTTCTTCTTTGGAGTTTCTTACTCTAAAGAAAGACGACGGATTTCTTTTGACAAAATCGGGGGAGCCATCGCTTGGATCTTCATCGAGGATTGCGGGAAGGAACGTGACTCATCATCGCGCCCACAAGTGCGTTCTTCGTGGATCGGACTTAAGATAGGAGGATCTCTACTTTGGGATCTCGCGATCACAACCACGCTCCAAGAGGTATTCCTTATACTTGGTGGTTTGATGAAACGATCCGAGAAGTGTTCTCGTGATCATGTGGTTTCATCTTTAGTTTAAAAAATTTTAATTTCCGCTGCATCTAGCGACTAGTGCGACTAGTTGCCCCGATTGCATACGATGAGATCGCCACGCTTCCGTGATGCGCTTGAGGATTCTCAATATCCTTCTGTATGGGTTTAAGGATTGTTCCTGAATGGTTCTGAGGGCTAGTGGGAGATTGTTAGCAATTTGAGCCTGGGGCGAACCATTCCTACAATAAATGTTATTGTAATAAATGATTTATCAATAAAAGTTATTGATTATTTTTCACTCCCTTTCTGAAATTGAATGAATGAATGCACTATAAGGTCCCTCCGTACAATAAGGGTTATGTACCAAGGCCAACTTGACGATCAAATAGATGTTGATTCATTGATTGGATCATAGAGGCTGATGCTTGGATGAATATCTAAGGAGTTAGATAGAGGACTCATCAAGCATCATCAAATGATTGTCAAGTGATGATCTCCAGTCTGAGTAGGAGATGGCAATCCTTTCTCATATGGCTGATATCTGACTGACCTCTTGATGCAGGTCCTCTGCATGGGAATAGTGATTTAGAGGTGTCAGGTTCGTTGAGTCAATGGGTTGACTTAACGAGACTGAGATAACCAAAGACCTATGTTGAATGCTGTCACAGCATAGGCATGCATCCTCTGACCAAAGACAGATGTGTTTCTATATGTCTGAGTGTGTACATTTGGCAGACCAATAGGTTGATGACCTAATCAAGGTCTATACACCGGCAAGTTGGTGTGCATGTATGGACATATGGGTAGTATGATCTCTTAAAGGGATTATATAGATTCACTTATGAATCGGAAGACGTGAGCTCACTCATGAGGTATTGGGACTGATCAAATTCCATGCATGGTCGTCTTGCTTTGGAATCATGACATGAATTTGAAGGTAAGATATATGCTTTGGGAATGCATATGATCTATACCAATTCCTAATGACCAAGATTGAGAAACTTAATGATCAAACTCTGAAGATGACAGTGTGAAAGTGATGTATATCTTCAGGATGATCATAGGTCTTCCAGTATGGAGGATGTACAGGTATTTGGAATACCTGAGTGTGATGTGATCATAAACGATTGTATAACCATGACGCTTCCATTCCGAGGGAGTGATGAAAAAGGTTTGGATTTTAGTGACTCCTCTCAATAGAGAAGTGACCTAATCTTAATCCATGTATTGGACATTGATCTGAATGAGATTCAGATGCAATGAGATAATTAGGTCTACGGTCTTGCTTTTATCAAGCATCTAAGGGAGGTCCATGAGATCTGGATTTGAGATATGATCTCAACATCCAAGTCACTATACGTGGAACAATATAATCGCCCTGTCCTTATCTCCAAGTATATGCGGAGAAATCACATTATTCTTGAAGGGGTTCAAGAATAATTCCATAAATCTAAACATTAAAGAATATGATTAAATGTGATTTAATCATCTTGATATGTGTTGAAATTATCCAATACAAATAAATGTGATTTAATTATTGTGGATAAGAATAATGTGGATAGCAATATCCAATTATTCATAATATGTGATAAATATGATTTATTATGTATTAGAGAGAGAGCTAATTATAATTTATATTTGTTGATTAATTATTAATGTAGATTGGATACACATTGTGTAATTAATTGAAAATGTAAATTATATTTTGTTTCGTGTTGTGAATGTGATTCACAAATTTCCAATGGTCAGATTGCAATACTCTAAAAATTAATTATGAATTATTTTTGAAGAATAAATAACAACAAAAGTTGGGAATAATAATGGAGATTTCCATGGATATTTGCAATCTCATGAGATTTCATGAGATTGCCTCCACATCGAAACATGTGGACGACGACCAAGTCCTATATGGAATTGGTGGCTGTCCACCATGTTGACATGGGAGATGTAATATCCATGTTGATTGTCTCCTTATTTGATTGATCTAATTTGGGATTGAATTGTATTTGATTTATCATATATATTTGATCTAAATTAAATCATAAATTTGTTGGCTTTTACCAACAACAATCTTGACCATAGGATTGAACATAAATCAATTTCATCCATTGATTTTATATGTCCCATGGATTGAGATCCATGGATCCAAAAACTCTATAAATTGAGAGGCATACCATGCTCTCTAAGGCTATGCTATTGAAAGCACATCTCTCTCTCTCTTTTCTCTCACACGTCAACTCTCTCTCCCTCTCCTTGGTGGCCATCCACCAAACCCTAGAGGAGAGAGCCGTCGACGCCCTCGCCACCGCACCACCGCTTCGACGTTCTTCGATTCTCCGTCTTCTTGGAGTGCTACGCTCACGAAGAGGACGCTCGATCTTGTATGACGAGATCAGGAGTTCACTGTGCTTGGACCATCTTGTTGGATTGCGAGGATCATGTGGTTCATCCCTGCGCTCGCAAGCGTCTGCTTCGACGATCAGACTTGAGACAGGTGGTCTCTTTTCGTAGATACTCAATCAACCACACTTCACGAGGTATTCCTTTATACTTGGTGTGGTTATAGATGAAATGATCTGAGAATCGTTCTTTGATCATGTGGTTAACATTGCTTGAAAATTTTTTAAATTCTGCTGCACAGAACAACTAGTACAACTAGTCGTTCTACGTCGTATTCAATATGACGATCACGCTTCTATGATGCGCTTGAGGATAATATCATATCCTACAACTACGCTTAAGGCCTTACTCTTTTGATAAGCAAAGAGACTGATCTAGATGCGCTTGTATAGGAGTTGTCACTTCGGACATACGTCTCCTACATACAATCCCTGTGGATGGAACACTTCATGTTGACGGGAGATGATGGATGTCACTTATGTGGTCCTCCATATCATGTTCAAATTCTAATCAAATATTATGAATCATATTCACATAATTAATTCTTCCAAGGAAAATAACAACTCTATTCATAAATGAATGTTTAAATTTGAAGTGGATTCCAATCTATCTAATCACATTAAATCAATGATCCAATTAATATCCACGAAACATTACTATTGTTACTTGAAATATTATATTAATATCCAAAAAACATTACTATTGTCATTCCTCATTCTTATGAGGATACTTGCACATTGCAACCACATACATTATGTGTCCAACTGCAAGTACAATATCCTGATCATGGATCCAATCCATGATATTTTACTTATTATTATTGAGTATAGTATTGAGTGGGTTTAATGAAAGATTATCTGAAATAAGAAATTTGCATAAATATATATTAATATATGTTTTACTTTTATTTAGGACTTCTTATATCAAAGTTATCTTGCCTTGTCAACACTGAAAGTTCATTCCCTTAATCACTTTCAATGTAAGAGATATACTTACCATTATATCTCAGCAAGATTTGGGATCTCCTTCCTTATATTTGTCACATCCCAATAATATGAGAATCTTTAACTTTGATAAAAAGAAGTGGGGACACATTCCGCCTTACAATTCCAACTTACATTCCCAATTCGATCTTTAACACCAGAGCCCACCACCCCTAAGGTGATGTTGACCCGTTATTAATCGAACCAACCGTCAATAGGAATAGTACTCGCTATGCATAATCCAGTATCACCCCAATAATACGAGGACCCGATATTGGGGTCACTACGCATAAGGCCTTACTCATTCGAGAAGCAAAGAGACCGGTCCAGATGCGCTTGTATACATGAGCTGTCACTTCGGACATACGTCTCCTACATACAATCCCTGGGGATGGAATACTTCATGTTGACGGGAGACCATGGATGTCACTTATGTGATCCTCCATATCATGTTCAAATTCTAATCAATTATTATGAATCATATTCACATATTTAATTCTTCCAAGGATAATAACAATTTTATTCATAATAGAATGTTTTAGTTTGAAGTGGATTCCAATCAATCTAATCACAGTAGATCAATGATCCAATTAATATTCAACAAACATTACTATTTTTAGTTGAAATACTATCTCAAATACCTATTATTTCAAATTTTAATAATCGGAAAATACAACAAGATTTCTCAGGCATTATACCAATCGTACCTATTTTCATGGCCAGTATGACAGGAGTGAGACAAACCGTACACGGTGCAACCTACTACCCCAATGCACCTCGACTAGACACCATATCCGCCTTGGGAAAGGATAATGCAAAATCGACAACATTGTACTTGAGATGAAAATCGGTTTTTCAACCAAAGTTATACCATATAATAATAATAATCAAAACATTTTTGATTAATATTATAAGAGAATTTGTTAAACAAATTCCCAATCCTATTCAAGCAACTATGTTTATTGGAAACTTGATTAAGTAAACAATTTGTGATCTAGATCATATCTAATCAATTATTTGTTAAGACAATGTCATTTAATAAACTAATTATCATCAAATATTTCTCAAGTATTTATTTGAAAGTATTTCCATAAATTAACAATTAATTTCACTAATTAATAAAATGTCAATCACAAGGTTCTTTATTAGGAAACTAATTTCAAGCAGTGACCCCCACTTACTAAAATTAGCATATCTCAATCAATTTAAATCCAAATCATGCAAAATAAGTTTCCAAAATTTGATAATTTGATTTAAAAAAGAACCCAATGATTTGCATGCATTTCTATATGGTTCAAAACAGACTCCTTAATTACATCAAGATTCACAGTCCCTGAAACAGTGGATTCATGTTCACTAAAATGATCATAACTTGAGCAAATGGATTCCAAATCACACGAAATCAAATCTCAATGTTTTCTTATTTAATGGTGAACATAATCCAGGTGATAAATTTGTGTTTAAACATTTCAAATAGGGCATAAAATATTCAATAAATAGATATGCAAAAATGAAATGCAATAAAACTTTCACAAATCCTAACGAACCCAAGTCTTCCCATATTTATGCATTGCATCCAAAACCTCTGACCTAAGGCTATGATACCACTTCAAGTATATGGTGAGATCCTTAAGCGCATCACGGAAGCATGAGGAACACATCGTATGCGATCGGGAGCGACTAGTCGCACTAGTTGCTTGGGGCATCGGAATTTTAAAACACATCATGGGACGAAACCACATGATCCAAGTGTTGGACATGTGAGCCCACGGCGAGCCATTGTGCAATAAATGTTATTGCGAATATCATTCCCTGATCTGAAATGAAGAATAAATAATTTGCATAATAGGTCCCTCTATACAATTAGGGTTATGTACCATGGCTGTCTTAATGATCATACAACTGTTGATTCAATTATTGAATCATAGAGGCTGGTGTTTGGATGAATATCTAAAGGGTTAGATTGAGGACTCATCAAGCACCGTCAAATGATTATTAAGATGTGATCTCCAGCCTGAGTAGGAGATGGCAATCCTTTCTCACATAGGCTGATATCTGACCGACCTCTTGATGCAGGTGCTCTACATAGGAATAGAGATTCGGATGTGTCAGGTTAGCTAGGTCAAAGAGTTGACTTAACGAGATCGAGATAACCTAAGTCCTATGTTGAATGCTGTCACAGCATAGGCACGCATCCTCTGACCGGAGACAGATGTATTGCTATATGTCTGAGTATGTACATTTGACAGACCAATAGGTTGATGACCTAACCAAGGTCTATACACCGGCGCGTTGGTGTGCATATAAGGGCATATGAGTACTACGATCTCTCAAAGGGATCATACATGTTCACTACTGAACCGGAAGACATGAGCTCACTCATGAGATATTGGGAAGAATCAAATTCCGTGCACAGTCGTCGTGCTTTGGAAGGTTGACTGAATTTATAGGTTTGATATATACTTTTGGAAAATATATGATCAAGACCTAGGTATGATATATGCATTTGGAAAGTATATGATAGATACCAAATCCCAATGATCAAATGAGAAACTTAGTGATCAAACCCTGAAGAAGACAGTGGAAAATTTGATCTTAATCTTCGGGTTGACCACGGGTCTTCCAGTATGCAGGATGTACAGGTATTGGGAATACCTGAGGGTGATGTGATCATAAACGATTGTATATCCATGACACTTCCATTCCGAGGGAGTGATGAAACAGGTCTGGATTTTAGTGACTCCTTTTAGTAGAGAAGCAATCTGATCTTAGTCCAAGTGTTGGGCATTGGTCTGAATAAGATTCAGATTCAATGAGAAGATTAGATTTGCGGTCTTGATTTAATCAAGCATCTGTGGGAGGTTCGTAAGATCTGGATTTGAGATAAGATCTCAATATCCAAGTCACTATACGTGGAATAATACAATCGCCCTGTCCTTATCTCCAAGTATCTGCGGAGAAAGCACATTATTCTTGAAGGAGTTCAAGAATAATTCATTTGATGAATTCCATATCCAAGCAAGAAGAACATGATGATTAAATGAGATTTAATTATCAAGATTAATATGAATATGATTCATATTATGAGAACTATTATCCAAGATAATTAAATGAGATTTAATTATCAAGGATTAGAGAATGTGGATAATACTATCCATGATATATGTGTATTATAAATATGATTTATAATACATATATTGAAGAGAGAGAATCTATGTAAATAGCATTTGTTAATTAATAGTGTGGATTGGATTCATATTAATTAATTAATTAATTGGAATGTAATTTACAAATTAGTTTGGGTTGTGAATATGATTCACATAATGTTCAATGGCATGATTGAAATATTCACAAATTAATTTGGAATTAATTTGGTGAATAATTTTGTGATAATTTTTATTGCAAAATTAATTAAGAAATAATAAGATAAAATAAAAAGGAGACAAATTAACCACCTAAATAAGAGGTGGCGCCACCTATGACTCATTCATAGGTGACGCCCCCTATGATTTAGGGAGGTTAGTTGACTCCCTTTTGTTGTCACATTATCTCTTAATTAGTTAAATTAAATTATGTTGATAATGTTGCAACATATTTTAATTTAAATTAATGTTGTTGGTTTTAACCAACAACAATCATAGCCATTGATTTTATATGGACCAAGCCTGGCCATTGGATCCATGTGTCCCATGGATTGAGATCCAATGGATCCTAAACTAATATAAAAGGAGGCTAGGGTAGCCTTCCAAGGCACATCATAATCAAGAGTTGTAAATGGTTGCAACTCTCTCTCTCTCTCTCTCATATTCTCGCCCTCTCTCTTTCTCTCCTCCAAAAGATGGTCGTCCATCTTGTGTTGAGAAAGGAGAGACTCTCGGTTTCTTCTTCGACGACTCAAGGATCTCCTTCTTCTCTGGAGTTTCTTACTCTAAAGGAAGACGACGGATTTCGTTTGACGAAATCGGGGGAGCCATGCTTGGATCTTCATCGAGGATTGCGGGGAGGAACGTGACTCATCATCGCTCCCGCAAGTGCATTCTTCGTGGATCGGACTTAAGACAGGAGGATCTCTACTTTGGGATCTCACGATCACAACCACGCTCCAAGAGGTATTTCTTATACTTGTGGTTTGATGAAACGATCCGAGAAGTGTTCTCGTGATCATGTGGTTTCATCTTTAGATTTAAAAAATTTTAATTTCCGCTGCATCTAGCATCTAGTACAACTAGTTGCTCCGATTGCATACGATGCAATCGACACGCTTCCGTGATGCGCTTAAGGATTCATAATATCATTCAAGTGGTATCAGAGCCATAGGTTGAATAAGGTTTTGGATATGATCCATAGACCTTAGACGATTTGGTTCTTGAAAGGGTTGCGAAATTTTTATTGCATTTCAATTTTCGCACCTCTGTCTAATTGAATTTTTCGGTACTGTTTAAAACGTTTAAACAAAAAATTTTCAATTGGATTTTGTTACCTATTAAACAAGGAAACCATAGGACTTGAGTTTACTAAATTTTGACTTCATTTGTTCAAGATATGACTTTTTGAATATGACTATATTCACTGTTGCGGGAACTGCGGATTTGAACGTGATTAATGAGATAATTACGGTTTTAATCCGCCTTGAAATGCGTGAATTATTACTTGAGTTCTTTAATAAATCAAATAGGCAATCTTTGGAAACTGAGTTTGCATTTTTTGGATTTAAATTGATCAAGATAAGTTAATTTTAGTGATTGGGGATCACTGCTGGAAATTAACAATTTTGATCTTGAACCTTGTGATATGTCATTCAATTATCATGATGAAAATTAATTGTTAATTTTCTGGAATAATTAGTGATAAATATTTGTGAAATATTTAAAGAGATAATTATTTCATTGAATGACACTTGCCTAAACCACAATGATGAGATATTAGATCTTGATCATTGGTTCATCAACAAACATTGCCTTCATGAAAACTATAGTTTATCCTACAATAGTTGTAGGACAACTTTTACATGAAAAACCCTTTTGCTTGAATAGGATTGGGGATTTGTCTAGCAAATCTCCTTATAATCAAAAATGTTTTGATTTATATTATATGGTATAATTTTGGTTGAAAAACCGAGGAACATCTCAAAGTACATGATGGTCTATCTGGTATTATCCTTTCCCGAGGCGGATGTGATGCCTAGTCGGAGAGCATTAGGGTAGTGGGTTGCAACGTATGTGGTCCGTCCCACTCTCGTCGGTACTGGCCATGACGGCGGGTAGGGACTGTATAATACCGGAGACAGACAATGTGTATTTTTCTAATTATTAAAATTTGAATAATACGTACTTTGAGTATATACCTACTATTCAAATAAAAGACATGTTTTTGATTGATGATTGGATTAATGATTAATTTAATATGATTAAATTAATTATATCCAATAAACACTCTATCATGAATAGATGCGTATTTCCCTTGGAAGAATTAATTATGTGAATGTGATTCACGATAATTAATTATAAAATTTGAATATGAGGTGGAGGATCACATAAGTGACATCCATGGTCTCCCGTCAACGTAAAGGATTTCGTCGCCAGTTGTTGTGTATAGGAGGCGCCTGTCCGAAGTGACAGATCCTGTATATGATTTAATTGGATCGGGTTCTTTGCTTCTCGAAAGAGTAAGGCCGTATACGTAGTGACCCCAATATCGGGTCCTCATATTATTGGGGCGATATTGGATTGCGTATAGCGAGTATTAAGCATGTTGACGGTTGGTTCAATTAATGACGGGTCAACATCATCTTAGGGGTGGTGGGCCCGGGTGTTAAAGACCGAATTGGGAGATGCAAGTTGGACTTGCAAGGCGGAATGTGTTCCCGCTTCTTTTTATCCTAGTTGTAGGTTCTCATATTATTGGGATGCAATGAAGATAGGAAAGGAGATCCCAGATCTTGCTAGAGATATAATGGTAAGAATATCTCTTACATTGAAAGTGATTAAGGGAATGAACTTTCAATGTTGACAAGGCAAGACAACTTTGATGTAAAATTCCTAAATCAAAGTAAAATATGTATATATATAATATATATACCCTTATGCAAATTTCTTATTTCAGATAATCCTTCATTAAACCCACTCAATGTTTACTCAATGATAACCAGTAAAAATATCTTGGATTGGACTCATGATCCAGATATTGTACTTGCAATTGGACACATAATGTATGTGGTTGCAGTGTGCAAGTCCCCTCAACATAATGAGGAAGGGCAATTAAATAAGACAATAAGACATCACCTTGGGGTTTGCATGTCTCTATAGTCTTGATCTTTCATCGAGTGTACTTTGGATGTGACATGTCGATGGTGATCGTAATTGTCGAATAATCCTTATAAAATAAAAGAAGATATTTTGGCATACGTATGTGCTCTAGACATTTAATCATGAATGACATGGTTCTCTGTATTATGCAGAATGGTGGCTCGAAAGAGATGATGTATTCAAAATTTTTGAATACCTACCTGAACCTAAGTCTAATAGTTAAGATGTATGTAGATATGATGAGTGTCATCATTCTACTGTCTATACTCTAGTCATTCGTGAAGCTTCATATTAATCGTTTTGAATGAATTTAATGAAGCATGTATAAATGTTGAAATGCTCTTGTATTGAAATCCTTAGAATTCAACATAAGAGATTCTTTGTCTTGAACAATGGTTGTTTTTAGATGAAGAGAGCGCAGTGGAAGCATGGGTCAGACCCGGGTAAGAAGGAAAGTCAAAGAGTTGACCTACTTCTCTGACTTCCATATGACATCCAAAGAGTTGGATGAATGCCAATACTGCAATAAGTTGATGTGTTGATAGTATGACTATCAAATCTTTCTAAAATCCTTAGTGAAGGACTCAGATAGAGCATCAAAATAATCTACATATAATCATTGACTTTGATAAGATTAAGTCTGACAATTGTATCCCAATCTTCTAGTGACATTTGCAAATTGGTTGCATATATATTAGAAGACTAGAAATTTGATCTTAAGGTTTAATAGTCATCTACATGGATATTGCTGTAATTGTTGCAGCAATCTCTGTTGGATAGATAGACTTCATATTCTCAGTGTGAGAGCCCTTAGTCTTGGAGAATGTTTCTATGACCTAGATAGTAGAGTACACTCATTGTTTGTTTCTAAATGTTGGAAATAAACATGAATTCTGAGATAGAACTATCATAAAGAGTTATGATGGAAATATTTCAGATAGTAATCTAACATCTAGTGGACTCCACAAAATTAGAAAATTAATGAATGGTTCATTAAGATTTCTAATACTGAAAATCAAACCTTATAAGATCAATTGGAGGATGAAGATCATTTGACAATGATCTGGCATCAAGTCTTGGACATATGTCTGCTGATGTGATCAATAGACTAGTAAGATATGAAACTTTAGAATGTCTAAAATTTCAAATCTTACATACTTATGAATATTGTATTCAAAGTAAAATGTCCAATACACCCTTCTCTGGGAATGGTGTTAGATGTCGAGGTATTCAAGATCTCATACATACTGATGTATGTAGATCATCTATATCATAGTAAACATTATGGATATGTGATATCTATTGATGGTTATGTATGATATGAGATTTCTTCTCTTCACCTGAGAAACCTTTGAAATGTTCAAAGATTTCACAATTTTGGTTTAGAACCAAAGTTTGGAGAAAGATGAAATGAATTTGATCTAACCTAGGTAGCTTGTACCTGCTAGATGAAATTCAAAGAATACCTTATGGAGATATGAATATCATTTCTATCTCAATCCTCCTAATACACCTAAACTCAATGGAGTTGTAGGGTGATACAATTGGATCATGTGTGACATGATTTGATCAATGATGAATTTTAGCACAATTATCCTCTTAGTTTCATAGTATATATGTGTAGTAGAGACTACAATATATATATATATATATATATATATATATATATATATATAATGAGGTTCCGTGCATGTAAGCTGGAATCTGGCACTTGAGAGTGCTACTTCATTAGGAAAATAAAGCATGGTATTGGATACCTACTTTATGACCTTGAGATTCTTAAAAGATCTCATCTCTGAGAATATGATTATTGGAGGATTGAGACTCTTGAGAATCAAGATGAAAATGAAGTGAAGGAACTCATTTAATCTTGAAATGACAATGAGGCTCCTGAAATCGGAAACTAAAAGGGACAATTAAAGAAGAAGCACTAATACCTCTTCAAATAAGTTTGAGGATGTATTCCATGTGTCAGTTGAGTCTGACAATGATCGGACTTCATGTGATGAAGCTCCTGAGGATCGTGACATGGAAAGATGGATATTAGCAATAAAGTCTAAAGTAGACTTCATATACAAGTGTTGTATATGGACCCTAGAGGATGCACCTATAAGGGTTTGACCCATTAAGGTGTAAATGGATCTTCAAGAGAAGAGGGAACCTGATGAGAAGGTAGAGACCTTCAAAGCTCGATTCGTAGCCATAAGCTACACACCGGAAGAGAAGACATTGCTTGCAATGAGACTTGCTCTTCGGTAACCATTCTTAAAATCGTCAGAATATTGCTAACCCTAGATGCACAACTTGACTGTTGCATCTTCAAGATGTAAGTCAAGATTGCATTCCTCTAAGAATACCTCTCTGGGGATATTCACATGAAGTAGCCCCAGGGCTTCATGATTGGGGAAAGTAAGGTGTAAAAGCTAAAGAAATCCATCTGTGGACTCGAATAAGCTTCTTGAAGTTGGAACATAAGATTTGATGAAATTATAAATGTTATGATTTCAAATAGAATCTTGATGTACCATGTGAAGCTTAGTGGGAGTGCCATTGTGTTCATCGTGCTAAATGTAGATAATATCCTAATCATTTGGAATGATATAAGGATGAGAATAAGTGTTTTATAGACTGGTTATTCCTCCTAGATCTTAGTTCTGATGTTGTTCAGAAGCAAAAAAGAGAGGGTATTGCGACTGTCACATTTGTAGTACACCTTGGACATATTCCATTAATGTAAATTCCAAGAAAGGCTTCCTTTCCCTTGAGATTTGATACTAACCTATCTAAAGGGATAGCACCTCAAAGAGTTGAGGAAGTGAATGCTAGAACTGCTTACACTTGTGCATCAGTTACGAGAAGCTAAGTATGCTAGATGTGTACAAAAGCCAGATGTCTGCCATGCAGTGGGAGTAGTAAACTATTACTAATCCTACTATGGAGAAAGAACACTTGATTGCAGTAATAACAATATCTTCAAAGATGACAAGGCTTTAGAGATAGTGATCTCTAAGTCTTATCTTCAAGAGTTAAGACTTTATAGATAGAGATCTAAAAGGTCTTAACTGTGGATACCTTGAGAGATAGTGATCTCCCGGAATAAGGGTATTCTGATAAGAATTATGGAAATACTGGTTATAATAATTATTGAGCAATAGTGTCAAGGACACTATAACTGCTTTGACTAGATTGAGTATTGGTTGCATTAGATGCAACATTCGCATTGGATGCGAGCATTGTTACCTAGGGATATGCAAGTGCCATAAAATGACTTGGCATAGTCTTTTGGGAACAGAGTGACTGATCGGCTTACCTAGCTATTTTTTCTAAAATAGCCTATGATTGTCACATGAGTGTGGGTTTAAATGATTAGCCCATTAATGGCTCTTTTGGCTAGTGGGAGATTGTTGGACATGTGAGCCCACGGCGAGCCATTGTGCAATAAATGTTATTGCGAATATCATTCCCTGATCTGAAATGAAGAATAAATAATTTGCATAATAGGTCCCTCTATACAATTAGGGTTACGTACTATGGCTGTCTTAATGATCATACAACTGTTGATTCAATTATTGAATCATAGAGGCTGGTTTTGGATGAATATCTAAAGGGTTAGATTGAGGACTCATCAAGCACCGTCAAATGATTATTAAGATGTGATCTCCAGCCTGAGTAGGAGATGGCAATCCTTTCTCACATAGGCTGATATCTGACCGACCTCTTGATGCAGGTCCTCTGCATAGGAATAGAGATTCAGAGGTGTCAGGTTAGTTAGGTCAAAGAGTTGACTTAACGAAATCGAGATAACCTAAGTCCTATGTTGAATGTTGTCACAGCATAAGCACGCATCCTCTGAGTGGAGACAGATGTATTGCTATATGTCTGAGTATGTACATTTGACAGACCAATAGGTTGATGACCTAACCAAGGTCTATACACCGGCGCGTTGGTGTGCATATAAGGGCATATGAGTAATACAATCTCTCAAAGGGATCATACAGGTTCATTACTGAACCGGAAGACATGAGATCACTCATGAGATATTGGGAAGAATCAAATTCCGTGCACGGTCGTCTTGCTTTGGAAGCTTGACTGAATTTGTAGGTTTGATATATACTTTTGGAAAGTATATGATCAAGACCTAGGTATGATATATGCTTTTGGAAAGTATGTGATCGATACCAAATCCCAATGATCAAATGAGAAACTTAGTGATCAAACCCTGAAGAAGACAGTGGAAAAATTGATCTTAATCTTCGGGTTGACCACGGGTCTTCCAGTATGCAGGATGTACAGGTATTGGGAATACTTGAGGGTGATGTGATCATAAACGGTTGTATATCCATGACGCTTCCATTCTGAGGGAGTGATGAAACAGGTCTGGATTTTAGTGACTCCTTTTAGTAGAGAAGCAATCTGATCTTAGTCCAAGTGTTGGACATTTGTCTGAATAAGATTCAGATTCAATGAGAAGATTAGATTTGCGGTCTTGATTTAATCAAGCATCTGTGGGAGGTTCGTAAGATCTGGATTTGAGATAAGATCTCAATATCCAAGTCACTATACGTGGAATAATACAATCGCCCTGTCCTTATCTCCAAGTATCTGCGGAGAAAGCACATTATTCTTGAAGGAGTTCAAGAATAATTCATTTGATGAATTCCAAATCCAAGCAAGAAGAACATGATGATTAAATGAGATTTAATTATCAAGCTTAATATGAATATGATTCATATTGTGAGAATTATTATCCTAGATAATTAAATGAGATTTAATTATCAAGGATTAGAGAATGTGGATAATACTATCCATGATATATGTGTATTATAAATATGATTTATAATACATATATTGAAGAGAGAGAGAATCTATGTAAATAGCATTTGTTAATTAATAGTGTGGATTAAATTCACATTAATTAATTAATTGGAAATTTAATTTACAAATTAGTTTAGGTTGTGAATATGATTCACATAATGTTCAATGGCATGATTGAAATATTCACAAATTAATTTGGAATTATTTGGTGAATAATTTTGTGATAATTGTTATTGCAAAATTAATTAAGAAATAATAAGATAAAATAAAAAGGAGACAAATTAACCACCTAAATAAGAGGTGGCGCCACCTATGACTCATTCATAGGTGACGCCCCCTATGATTTAGGGAGGTTAGTTGACTCCCTTTTGTTGTCACATTATCTCTTAATTAGTTAAATTAAATTATGTTGATAATGTTGCAACATATTTTAATTTAAATTAATGTTGTTGGTTTTAACCAACAACAATCATAGCCATTGATTTTACATGGACCAAGCCTGGCCATTGGATCCATGTGTCCCATTGATTGAGATCCATTGGATCCTAAACTAATATAAAAGGAGGCTAGTGTAGCCTTCCAAGGCACAACATAATCAAGAGTTGTAAATGGTTGCAACTCTCTCTCTCTCTCATATTCTCGCCCTCTCTCTTTCTCTCCTCCAAAAGATGGCCGTCCATCTTGTGTTGAGAAAGGAGAGACTCTCGGTTTCTTCTTCGACGACTCAAGGATCTCCTTCTTCTCTGGAGTTTCTTACTCTAAAGGAATACGACGGATTTCATTTGACGAAATCGGGGGAGCCATGCTTGGATCTTCATAGAGGATTGCAGGGAGGAACGTCACTCATCATCGCGCCCGCAAGTGCATTCTTCGTGGATTGGACTTAAGAAAGGAGGATCTCTACTTTGGGATCTCACAATCACAACCACGCTCCAAGAGGTATTTCTTATACTTGTGGTTTGATGAAACAATCCGAGAAGTGTTCTCGTGATCATGTGGTTTCATCTTTAGATTTAAAAAATTTTAATTTCCGCTGCATCTAGCATCTAGTACAACTAGTTGCTCCGATTGCATACGATGCGATCGACACGCTTCCGTGATGCGCTTAAGGATTCACAATATCCTTCACCAAGAACACTTCTCTGATCATTTTATCTAAACAACAAACAGGTATTGGGATTACCTCTTGAAGCGTGGTCGCGATCGAGTCTCTAATCGAAGGGACTTCCTATCTCAAGTCCAATCCGTCGGAGGAGACGCTTGCGAAAATACATGGTCCTCGCAATCCTTGTTTATGATCCAAGCGACGAATCTCCCGATCTCATCACACAAGATCCGATGTCTCTTCACGAGCGAGGTGCACCGAAGGAGATGGAGATCGATGAGCGAATGATCCGGCAACATAACGATGATGTTGCGGCGATGGCGACTTTCTCTAAGGCTCCATGGTGGACCACCATGAGAGAGAGAGGAAGTTAGCGTTTAGAGAGAATGGGAGAGAACATATTTTTGGTAAACTTAATAAGAGAAAGGGGTGCCTCTCTTATATAGGGTTTTTGGAGTCCATGGATCATAATCCATGAACTATACAAAATCAATGGATGAGTTTGATTTATGCTTCTTTTAATGACTAAGATTTTGTTAGAAAAATACAACAACAACTAATTTAATTTAGATTAAATATATATTGGTATAACAATATAATTTAATCCCAATTTAAATCGATTAAACATGGAGACAATGAAAAGGAGGTTCTCTCCTTCCACATAGGAGGGTGGACGACCACCCTTTCCTTGTTGGAATTGGTGGCCATCCCTTCTCCTTTTAGGAAAGGGATATTTCTAGTGAAATCTTCAAGATTGCGTGATTCCGTGAATCTTCAATATTTACAATAAAAATTGTTGTAAATTATTCTATAAAAATTAATTCATAATTATTTTGTGAGTATTACAATCTTGCCATTGAAAATTTGTGAATTACATTGACAACCCAAAATAAAATTTAAATTACAATCTCAAATTGTCCAATGTGAATCTAATTCACACCAACATTTAATTAGCTAATGCAAATTACAAATCACTCTTCTTTTCTATTATAAAGCACATTTATAATATATATGATTAATATGGATAATGCTTTCCACATTATTCATATTCATGACAAATAAATCACATTTAATAATCTTGGATCTCTGACGAATCTGCGATTCGTCATTTTTATTCATTTATTTTAGCTTAAAATCCCTTGTAAAACACATGTACGTAATGCTAACTTCATATTCTTACTAACTTCCACAAGTGTGTAAATATTGTATATTTGTATATTAGTTTAACCTAAAATAAATAAATAAAGAAAGAGAGGAAAAATAAAGAAAAGAAAAGAAAAGAAGTCTATATATAGGTAATAGATACAGGCTAACCAGAACCCCGAGAGAAGGTCAAGACTTGACCTGATTGACCAGGAATAAAGTAGGGGGAGATTGGGTTCTTAATCAGAAAACCCCCAAAAATATGTGTGTTGTAAATACTTCTCACTTATTGTTTAAATATGCATAAAACTAACACTATTTTTATTTGTATATAAATAAAGCTTAAATAAAATGATGTTCAAAATAAAAGTTGTAAATAAAAATGTTGGCGAAGTAATAAAAATAATTGCACAACGAAATCACGTATATAATAAAAGTAACTACGTTCGGAAAAAGCCATTAAGCGATAATTGAAAGATCAATTCTGGCTCCATATGAACTCAGATTGAACCAAACTTACTTCCATTGTATTCTATAATAAATTGTCTGTAAAATGGCTAAAATTTCATAATTTCAGGAGTTACGGTTGAAAAGATGATTTTCTAGGTGGTTTGTGCAATTTTGCCATTTATTTATACATATTTATATTTGTAAATATTTAAACTAATTACTGAAAATAAAAAATCTTAAAAAACTAATTTGTTATTTACCTAGGTAGATAATGTCATATTTGAATATAGCACATGTATATAGTTAGTTTTCATAACTTGTTGTAAATTTTTATCTTACTACTTTATCTAATTTCAATCTCTCTTCTCTCATCCAAAAATTTAAAAAAAATCAAACTTCAATCCCATTTTATCTATTAATAAGGCTCCTTCTCCATCTTTTTAACTCGATCAATCTTTGGTGAGAGGAGCCCGATCTCCGAGAGTCATCTTATCACAGAAGGGTTCCTAGCCTCCCAGCCGTTCGGTGACAGCGAGCCGGCCTTCATTGAGATCCTTTTTTATCTAGTTCTCTGTATCCATCACAATTTTGATTTATCTTTGATCCCAATTTTTCATCCCATTTTCTTGATACTATCACGTTCTTTTCTATCTTCCACAATCTCTCAACTCCGGACGCGTACGGTGGCCGGAGATCCGGATCCATCTATTATTTTTTTGCCAAATCGCTGCTCATGCATCCATTTTGATTTGGGACCGAGTCATCATGCTCGCATTCTAATTTGTTTATAAATAAAAAAACAACAAAAAATAGCTTTATTTCATTTCTCTCAAACTTTTGTTTTGCAGGATGGTCTAAAAAATAAAAAAATAAAAAACAATTATTTTATATTTTTAATCTCTCTATTTCAGATTTAGAAAGAATTCTGATTACTGTCTACAATTGAAAATAAAAAATTATTAAAAAAAAGGCCGGTGGCATCTGCCGCTGCCCATCCTAGTGTTGTCTGCCGCTGCCTGACTCCGCCGCAACCACCTACAGCACCACCTCTTGTCGTGCCATCGTCAGCCCCCGTAGAGGAGCCCAAAGACCGACGCTCCCGTCTGCATTGATCATGCGCACACACGTCGTTAGATGATCGCCGACCTCCACCGTCGTCTTCGACCGTGCCCCCGCGTGAATCCGTCGGCGTGCCTCCTTAACTTCTAGCCATCTCATCTTGGAATTCCCTTTAGGTTACTCCTCCTCCATTTGAGCATTGTAGCCATCCCACGGCAGTTCCGTCGCTAACGCGACCCCCGTACGTCGATCATCACTAACGCTGGATCCTTCTCATCATCGTTGCCATCGACAACCATCGGTCATTATCGTGCGCTTCAGCTGAGTTCTGTCAACGCCTTATGGACAAGCTGCAAAATGCCACTGCTGTGCACCTGGAGAGAGAAAATGAAAAGGTGGCAGCGTACGTCCCCTTTGCATCTTGAAGAACGAAGAGCATGACAGAGCACTAACCCTAAAGGATAAAAAAGGGTTGGAAAAATTATAAGTTTCCTTCTGGAGGTTTCTGAAATCACCAAATAGCCCCTGCCAGAATCAAGCATGTGCGTTATACGATTACATTTGGGTAAATTACATTCAACAACCCTGGAGATTCCAACAATTACAAAGAAGACCCCCCGATCCTCAAGCACACGCTTGGCACACATAATTTGGGTAAATCACGTACTTCATACTGTAGTTTATTTTTATTATATTATTCATGGAAAAACACTGACTTTTCACATTTTAGACCTTGTGTATTCAGAATACTTATTGCATTTCTTTTTTATTGAAATAAATGTTTTGTTGTGCCAATAATGTGCATCTTGACCGTGTAAAAATTACATTGCATTTTATTTTCATTTGATATTATTTAAAAAACCAAAACAATGTCATGTTTTCTTCCTGAAATTCAAAAATTTATCAAAATTTGATATTTCATCAAAAATTCTAAAAAAAATAGAGTAGTTTTATTTCATTGTCTTTTAATTTCTTTCCAGATTTCGTGCATTAATTCTTTTCAAAAAGTAAAAGAATGAAAAAAAGTAAAAATCTTATAAAAATAATAAAAAAATCTACAAAAATCCAAAAATCGTGATTTCAGTCCCTATTTATGCATATTTGTCCCTATTTGATCATAAAAATAATTTCCAGGAGTTTTGGCTACTTAAAATATTTTTAAGTTGCAAATTTCTCAAGATAGTGCATTGTTTCTCATTTTTGCCACTATTTGATTTTTATAAAAGTACAAAAACATCTAAAAATTTAAAACAATTCCAAAAAATATCTCAAAAACTTTTAAACACAAAAAATATTTTCTCTAGATTTTTCTAAGAATTTTTGATATACCTGAAAAATACAAAAATAGTTTGGTATGCGTCTCTCTTTTCTTTTGCATATTGTCCTTTTTTTGAAATTTAAAAAATCGCAAAAGAAAATCATTAAAAATTTAAAAATAAGAAAATAAAAAAAAGAAATAAAAAATAGAAAGATAAAATAGATAAAAATTCCACAAAAACCAAGGATAGTTTGCCTATAAGATTCCTGCTTTTTGTCTTAATTGATTTTTCATCGATTATTTGAATAACCATTTGGAATTGTAGCCTCCTTGAGTTCGATCCTGTCCTCTATACAAGTAAATAAGTAGCAAAAATCTATTTTGCTTCATTATTTGATTTTAGTTAATTTTGCAGCTTGAGAAAAAATAATAAAATTGTTTATCTGTTGATGCTTGATTGGGTTGCGACAACTTGTTCATAATTCAAATAATTAAAACCCCAGAAAAGGGCATGCAACAAAATGGCACCATTGTCGGGGAGGCACGGCGAGGGTAGTTAGGTTTCTCTTTTGACCTACTATTCTTGGCTGTAAATATCTATTTATATTTTGTCATTCACTCCATTATTTATTTCCATTACATTGATTTCATTATTTATGCTCATATTTTATAATTATGTTTCTTACACATTCTCTCTTTTCCTTTTCTTGCAAGGGCCCATGGAGCAAAGGATGTGATCCTAAGAGAGCCAAAGCACCCAAGCGAAGCGGAGGTGATTTGATTCTTCACCAAGCCACATGATAGCATGAGAGGAGGAGAAGAAGAATTGAATGAGACCAAATAAAGAGAGAGAGAGAGAGAGAAACTTACTTTTCTTATTTATTTCTTGCAGTTGAACACTTGTAACAAGGACATTAATTTGTTGCAGGGTCTGTTTCACCAAGTGCCGGTGTATTTGGGGGACCTCACGGGATTTGGTTTCATCGCCTTTATTTTCTTTATTACACGTGGATTTCGTGAGCTACATCGTGATTTTTTAATTAATTTGCTTGAGCCAGGTAATTAATTAGGTCCAAACTCCCAAAACTAGAACTTCCGTGCCTATAGAATAGAGAGTAGGAGTTAGTCAAATTAACTTGTTCTTGCCCATTAATAAAGTTATCATCTAGGACGGTTCACTTGCACCATATAGGATAGTTTACTTTTCTGTATTTAAATTCTACGTGGATCATTTTGCATGTAAAGTGCTGGCGACAAGGTATGCATCTCTAACCCCTGCATGCATCATCGTTTTTAATCATACATTGGCATTTCCGATCTCCTTCCTCGTTTTCACTCACATAAGATAAAAAGTAAATTGGACACTCGGTAGGCGATTCTTTGAAAATACTTTAACCAGGTGATAACTGCCTAAAATACCAGATTGCTAAAGAAAACTCGACCCTAAAATAAAACAGAAGGAAAAATCATTATTTTGGGGAGAGTAACCTCGTCATTGTTTGGTTTGTATGTAGCGAGAGAGCGGCCCGCACACTATGATAGAACCACGTCCGAACTCTTTCCAGACTACTATCTTGGGTTAGTCGTTCTCTAGTGAGGATCTCTCTGGTCGTCGGTAAATCAACCCATGACGTTCTTAAGATTGAATTGATCGAGTAGCCGGTAAATGGTCCACAGTTCATACTGGCTAGGAAAGATCTAACTTTGGGATTAGGCTAGTCTCATGAGAGCATTGAGTTCCTAACATCTCGCTTTAACCACTCTAATATATTGTATTATCATAAAACTCTAAAATTGACAAGGTAATTGATCAAACCTTCACGGTCTTCACATTGAGTTGAGTTGGTGAACTGGGGTTTTGTATTATGTTTGATTGCTTGTATGCATACTATATCCTTCTGTGCATTTGCGCCATTTTCTTCATACCTTTTGACTTGATCCTCATACTCTCCCAATTATTTTCTCTTATTTCGAGGATGGCTGACTGGAGTTATTTTAATCTGATCTTCACGGATCCCTCTTACCTTTCAGCTGATGCACCTTCCTTTTTCCAGGAGGACCTTCCTCCGTATTTTTGTGTATATCCGCCTAGCCCATTATTTCAAGAGTCGGATGACTTTCATTCTTACCCACCCTCATCCCACACCTGATCTTGGGATTTTTGAGTCACCTTTCATGTTGTCCACACTTGAGACCTTGAAACAGATTATGGAGCATATGAATTCAAGGATTACCAATTTATTTAACAGCAATAAGAGCCAGAACGCTGCTCCACTATTTAAGGATATGGATTATCTTGAGGATAATTGTGAGAGCTTACAATCGCCTAAAATACAAAAAAATGATAAAAATTCAAAAATCCAAAAATAATTCAGGAGACACATTGATGATTCATTTTGCGAAGAGAGGGCACCTATGCCAAATCATTTTCCAACACAATCACTCACCGCATGTCCCACCTTTGACCCTGAGGATGCCACTATACAGACTGCTCTTGGCAATCCTAATGTATATGCTGATTCCAATCTCCTCCCTTGTATGGAGGGGGTCCAAGAATTTAAAATCGACTGAACCCGAAGTGGGGGCCACTATTTATGATATCATTAAAGCCTTACTTCAACAGGCCATGACAGATTTATCTACTCCTCAACACAAGAAGATAAAGCAAAGGAGAAGATCTGAGCGTCACATCTTGACCATGGCCACTGCCTACACCATCTGTCACCGTCCACATTTTAAGAAAATGAACATTACCATAACTCTTGTGAGTTGCTCCATCTCTAACCATTCTTGTGATAACACTCTCCTTGATGATGGTTCTTTAATAAATATAATAGCCTACTCTATTATACAATCTCTTCATCTTAGGCCTCTCAAGAAAACCAAGATTATAGTTTAATTTGTTTATCGATCTAGCAAGAGGCCGAAGGGTATTCTAGAAAATGTTGTCATTCTTATTAAGGGCATGAAATTCACTTCTGATTTTGTCGTATTTCCCATAGAGACCTCCATCCCTGTGGAGAACCCTCCAATCATCTTGGGATGACCTTTCCTTGCCTCTACAGGAGCCGTTATTGATTATGGATCAGGAGAGATTCGCTTCTGTTCTAATGTAGGGAGTAATGTGTTGATCACTACACTCATTACTGACCAGAGACATGCATCCCATGAGAGTGTGCATGTGTTAGCCAACCCCAAGGACTTCGACCATGATGATTCTACCAGAGATTTTTGTTATATGATGGATGATACCGAGATCCAAGAATTCCTCTTCAAAGAGGAGGACACAAAAAGCACAAACCTGGGAGTTCCCTCTTCTGGTACGTGGCGATGCATTGATGACATCCGTAGGATTTACACGATAGACACCCTAGAGCGGAAGGCAGACTCTGAGACTAGACATGACAGACATGATTTGATTACTTTCACTGATGAGTCCGTTCCTATTAACCATGATTTAGAAGAGACTGATAAGGCCAAATTTGCTTTTATTACTTTTATAAAGGAATTTGGGCCTTTTGATAAAGATAATGATACAATAGAGGCTCGCCAGGTTGGAATCTATCTTACTTGTTCGGATAATGAATTCGAGCCTTTTTACTTTGGTATTTGCGATACTTCTCGAACCGGACATGACCATACTACTTCCAGTGACCAGTTTAGGCCTGCACCTTCTGAAAATGCTGAGGATACATTTATGGTCGATCCCAATCGATTTCTGTCCAATGATGATATCGACCTACACCTTGTCAGATCCATTCCTCAACGGTCCCGCAAGAAGGTTCGCTTTTGACCTTCTTGACCTTTGTACATCCACTCCCTCTTGTATATCTTATCGTTTCACTCTTTCTCTCGTCTTATCGTTCACCCATTTTCCGTGTGTATATATGCTATACTTAGGATGTGCTTTATCCTAAGTATAGGGGGGTGAAGGATTAGTGTTGTTCATATTCGTCCTGTTCATCATTGCTTTTGTTGCCTATAGTTAGGGACGCTCTACCCTACGAATAGGGGGGGTGATGTTGTACATATCGTGTTATTTGTATTTTCCATTGAGTCTGTACATTCTTTTCAACAATTTTCCCTTTTGTACACTCTACTATACTTAGGATTACTTTATCCTAAGTATGGGGGGATCACCAACTTCTCTTCTTTTTATCTCTTCTTTGAGTCGTTGTTGAATAGGAGTCTTTTCATGTTTCTATACTTAGCACATGTTATGTCTTCCTTTGTCGCTCTCTGATCACAATGAGGACATAGTTCATGCTTAGTATAGGGGGGTGTCGTATATATTGTATATATACTTTAGACAAAACTCACACTTTTTAAGATAATTATTTTGGTGGATATATATATAATTCTATAAAATCCACATGTGTAAAAAATCAAACAAAACAACAAAACAAAAAAACAAAAAAAACAAACAATATATATATATATATATATCTTTTATATATCCTACTAACCCTTGTCCATAAAAAATTACAAAACTAAAAAAACTATAAAAACTTGCATTATTAAAAAAACTTTCTTTTACATCTGCATTTTTTTCCAAAAATCCATAAAAAGTTCAAAATTAGAAAATTGTTTCAAAAAATGTGTTCTTTTCACATGTACATCATTTTAAAAAAATGCTTTCTTTTCATTGTTCATGTTTGCTTGCATTTGCATGTGCATTTTCAGGATAGTATTGACGTTTAAACTAAGTATGGAATAAAATTGAAGAATGGAGCTTAGCTGGACTTGAATCCTCTTAATTTCTGAGGAACCTTATAAGAAATAGAGTTAAGACTTTTCAGGTACTAGTGACTTAATTGTTTGAGTCCATAACACTATGTTCACATGTCATCTTGAGTAGTCTAAGTAGAATATTTTAAAACACATGCATGATTATTTAAAACCATGGCTTATCTTGGACAAAACATTCTACACAGAGCTCTTTATGGATGAGGTAGTGAGGAGGCAGAATCTTTTGGCTTGAGGTAGCATACAAGGGTAGTACATATTGGCGGAACCTCTCATCTTCCTCTAGGGAAGGAAATGCGTCTCAACCTAGTCTAGCGATTCTGAGGTCTAAAGATAGGATGCTGCGGGGATGCAATAATGCTTCAAAAGAGGGATAGTCTATTGGCTCAAGAGGAAAAATTCCTTATGTACGTGCTGAATCTTGTATATACTTTTAAAAAAAAGAGTATGGAAAAATGCAGAATCTCCAAAAGTGGACATGCATGTTTGAAAAGTAAAATATCTGCCGGAGTGTATATACAAGGATAAAAAAATAATAATAAGAGATTCAAAGATAACTTTTTGTAAGCTTGTAGCGGATGACTTGGCTACACTAGTCATGCATCCAAGGATAGGTAGCTATGCTGGTTACCATCCATTCTTTTCTTTATCCCCTCTTCTTGAGCTGGTTGCACTTGAACTTAGAAGGTAATATCTTCTCTTCTCAAGGAAAGAGATGCAAGACCAGGGAACTAGGGTTACCTTGTTGAGGGAAGATGTTTCTTTGCTACTTTTGAGATGGGGAGCTATATCTTACTTATACCGTACAAGTAAAGATTCATAGTCACAAGAATTTGTGTATGTAGACTTGTTCTGATTTGACTGTTGAGGTGACCTGAATAGGAGTCTTATGAAACTTAGAGGTTGTTAGGTTTTAAATTTTTTTCCCATTAAGATTCCGACACACTAATAATCCAAAGGTCTGACAGAGCTCCAAACTACAATTTTGTGAAAAAAAGTTTAATACTCAATATTGTCCTAACTTCTTTATTTTTCCTTCCTTTTTTCTTCTATTCACTTATTCTTTCAAATAAGTGTTTGCTAAGGGACTAACAAAGGTAAAGCATAGGGGGATGATGAATCTGTGATTCGTCATCTTTATTCAT
Source organism: Ottelia alismoides (assembly GCA_037367405.1). Taxonomy (NCBI): domain Eukaryota; kingdom Viridiplantae; phylum Streptophyta; class Magnoliopsida; order Alismatales; family Hydrocharitaceae; genus Ottelia; species Ottelia alismoides. The sequence continues at coordinate 220,793 of JAZKJV010009306.1, forward strand.
TTAGTTTAGCTTAAAATTCCTTATAAAACACCTATACATAATACTAACTTCATATTCTTAATAACTTGCATATGTGTTTAAATTATGTATGTTTGTATATTGTTTTAACCAAAAGTAAATAAATAAAGAAAGAAAGGGAAAATAAAGGAAAGAAAAGAAGTCTATATATATGTAATAGATACAGACTGACCCGAACCCCAAGAGAAGGTCAAGACTTGACATGATCGTCCAGGAGTTAAGTAGGGGGAGATAGGGTCCTTAGTCAGAAAACTCCAAAAAAATGTGTTGTAAATACTTCTCACTTATTGTGTAAATCTACTTAAAACCAACACTATTTTTATTTGTGTATAAATTAACCTTAAATAAAAAATGTTCAAAATAAAAGTTGTAAATAAAAATGTTGGCTAAATAATAAAAATAATTGCACAATGAAATCATGTATATAATAAAAGTAACCACATCTGGAAAAAAGCCATGAAGCGATAATTTAAAGATCAATTATGGCTCCACATGAACTCGGATTGAACTAAACTCACTTCCATTGTATTCTAAATTAAATTATCTTTAAAATGGTTGCGATTTCATAATTTTTGGAGTTACGATTGAAAAGTCAATTTTCTGGGGTGGTTTGTGCAATTTTACAATTTATTTATACATATTTGTATTTGTAAATATTAGAAATATTTTTACTAATTATAGAAAAATAAAAAAATTAAAAAAATTAAAAAAACTAATTTTCTTATTTACCCATGTAGATAATGTCATATTTGTATATAACATATGTATATAGTTAATTTTCTTAACTAAATATCACAAAAAAATGAAAAAAATAACATTTAATTTTCCCATAAATAAAGAGATGAAAATATGAAAAATCAGTTATTTTTGTAATATTCCCATTTTCTTGATCCTATCACGTTCTTTTCTACCTTCCACGATCTCTTAACTCCGGCCGCGTACTGTGACTAGAGATCTAGATCCATCCATTCATTTTTTTCCGTATCCCCGCTCATGCATCCATTTTGATTTGGGACCGAATCATCATGCTTACATCCTAATTTGTTTATAGATAAATAAAAAATATATATTTTTCTCCATCCTCTCTAACATTTGTTTTGAAGGATCATCAAAAAAACGATAATAAATTATAAATTTTTTTTCTATTTTTAATCTCTCTATTTTGGATTTTAAAAAAATAAAAAATTCTGATTAGTGTCAACAATTGAAAATAAAAAATTAAAAAAAAGGCTGCCGGTATCTGTCGTCACCCTTCCCAGTGCCGCCCGCCACCACCTGACTCAGCCGCAGCCACCTGTGGCACCGCCCCTTGCCACGCCATCGTCAGCCACCGTAGTGGAGCCCAAAGACCGACGCTCCCTTCTACCATCGACCTAGTACAAGTGCGTCTCCAGACGATTGTCGACCTCCACCACCGTCTTCGACCGTGCCCCTACATGAATCCGTCGGCGCGCCTCCTTGACTTCCAGCCATATCTGCTTCAAATTCCCATCAGGTTGCTCCTCCACCATTTGAGCGGTATAGCCACCCCATGGTAGTTCCTCCGCCATCGCGACCCCCACGCGCCAATCGTCACTGATGTTGGATCCGCCTTACCGTTGTTGCCGCTGACCACCTCCGGTCGTCCCCGTACGCTTCAGCCGAGCTCCGTCAACGCCTTATGAACCGACTGCAAAATGTCGCCACCGTATGCCTGGAGAGAGAAAGAGAAAAGGTGACGGTGTACATCCTCTTTTCATCTTGAAGAATGAAGAGAAAGACAGAGCACTAACCCTAAAGGATAAAAAAAGGGTTGGCAAAATTATAATTTTCTGTTGGAGGTTTCCGAAATCACCAAATAGCCCCTGCCAGAATCAATCACGTGCGTTGCACGATTACATTTGGATAAATTACATTCAACACCCCTAGAGATTCCAATAATTGCAAAGAAGACCCCCAGATCCTCACGTACATGCTTGGCACGCATTATCTTGGAAAATCGCATACTTCATCCTGCAGTTCATTTTTATTATATTTTTCATGCAAAAACATTGACTTTTCACATTTTAGACCCTATGTTTCCATACTACTAATTGCTTATCTTTTATATTGAAATAAATGTGTTTTGCGCCTCAGAAATTCTAAAAAAAATTACTCCTGTTATGTGTACCTTAATCGTGTAAAAATTGCATTGCATTTATTTTCATTTGATATTATTTTCAAAATAAAAAACAGTGTCATGTTTTCTTCCTGAAATTTAGAAATTCATAAAAATTTGAATATTGCTCCAAAAATTCTAAAAAATTAGAGTAGTTTTATTTCATTTTCTTTTAATATCTGTCCAAATTTCTTATTAATTTTTTTAAAAACGAAAAAATGAAGAATACTAGAAATCTTTTAAAAAATCGAAAAAAAACTATAAAATTCAAGAATCGTGATTTTAGTCCCTATTTGTAGATATTTGTCCCTACTTTATCATAAAAATAATTGCCAGGAGTTTTGGGCACGTAAAATATTTTTAAGCAGCAAATTTCTCCATGTCGTGTACTATTTCTCATTTTTGTCACTGTTTGATTTTAAAAAAAATACAAAAATATCTCAAAATTCAAAAAAAATCTCAAAATTTCTCAAAAATATTAAAACACCAAAATATTTTCTCTGGATTTTTCTAAGTATTTTTGATACACCTGAAAAATACAAAAAGAGTTTGTTGTGCATCTTTCTATATTGTGCATATCGTTTATTATTGGAAATTTAAAAAATTTGCAAAATAAAATCATTAAAAATGTAAAAATTAGAAAATAAAAAAATAGAAATAAAAAAATAAAATAAAAAAGATAAAAAAATCCACAAAAACCAAGGATAGTTTGCCTTTGAGATTCGTGTTTTTTCTCTTAATTGATTTTTCATTCATTATTTGAATAACCCTCGGGAATTATAGCCTCCCTGAGTTCGTTCCTGTTCGTTATATAGGTAAATAAGTAGCAAAAATCTCTCTTGCTTCATTATTTGCTTTTAGTTAATTTTGCAGGTTGAGAAAAAAATAATAAATTTGTTTGTCTATTGACACTTTATTGGATTGCAACGACTTGTTCATAATTCAAATAATTAAAACCTTAGAAGAGATCAACAACAATCTCTATTCTCATATGCCCAAATAGTATGAATCACATTCACATATTTACATCATTGATAATTAAGGTCTGAATTTTAGTGAGTCCTCTCAGTAGATAAGTGATCTGATCTTGGTCCAAATGTTAGACATTGATCTGAATGTGGTTTAGATGCAATAAGAAGATTAGTATTGTGGTCTTGATTTATTCAAGCATCTATAAGAGGTCCGTAGGAACTAGATTTAAGATGTGATCTCAATATCCAAGTCACTATACATGGAAAAATACAATCACATTGTCCTTATCTCCAAGTATCCACAGAGAAAGCACATTATCCTTGAAAGAGTTTAGGATAATTTCGTTGTTGATATTATATCTCCGAGCATTGAGAAAGTTGATAATTAAATTTGATTTAATTATCATGAATAATATGAATTTGACTCATATTATCACTCCTAAGGAATTGAAGCATCGTGGTTATACAATCGTTTAAGATCACATCACCCTTAAGTATTCCTAATACATATACATCCTGCATACTGGAAGACCCAAAATAAACCTAAAGTTTAGGATCAATTTTACACAATCTACTTAAGGGATTTATCATTATGTTTATCATTCGAACATTGGGAGTCGATATCGACCATATACTTTCCAAAATCATATATCATAGCTAGGTATTCATCATATACTTTCCAATATCGAACTTTACACATTCAATCAAGCTTCTAAAGCAAGACAACCACGTACAGAATTTAATTCTTCTCAATATCTCATGACGGAGATCATGTATTCCGGTTCAGTAAATGAACATGTATGATCGCTTTGAGAGATCTTATTACTTATATGCCCTTGCATGCACACAAGTGCACCGGTGTATAGACCTTGGTTAGGTCATCAACCTATTAGTCTGTCAAATGTACATACTCGAACATATAGTTACACAACTATCTTCGGTCAAAGGATGCGTGCCTATATCGTGACAACATACGACATAGGACTTTGGTTATCTTCATCTCGTTAAGTCATGCTTTTGACCTAGCTTATCTAACACCTCTGAATCTCTATTCTTATGCAGAGGATTTGCATCAAGAGGTCGGTTAGATATCAGCCTTTAAAGAAAGGATTGTCATCCCCTTCTTAGGTTGGAGATCCTCTCTTAATAATCATTTGACGATGCTTGAAGAGTCCTCAATCTAACTCCTTAGATATTCATCCAAGCACCAAACTCTATGATTCAATAACTAAATCAACAACTGTATGATCATTAAGATGGCCATGGCAAAAAACCCTAATTGTACTAAGGGACCTATTATGCAAATTAAATATTCTTCATTTCAGATCAGTGAATGATATTTGCAATAGTATTTATTGCATAATGGCTCATCATGGGCTTGCATGTCCAACAACAACCCATACAGTTCTCATCTACGCCGATATGAGAACCCAACCCTTGATGATCTCGCCGCATATTGACTGACTAACAGGCCACCTTCCGGAGAGAAATGGACGAGTTCCAAAAGAAATGAGGGAGATAATAAAGGGAAAGATTGAATCTAACCTGAACAATTTGAAGCGAAAATCTGAGCAAGTACTATCCATAGAGACCACCTCTACTGGTGATATTTTGGATGACACTTCTTCTTTATTTGATGTTGATTTTGTGACACAGGAGTTTTAGGAAGCCAGCCTGCGGTGACTCCTCTAGGCCACATCACGATGCTGAATCTAGGGTGCCAGACAAAGTCAAGAGCAGTGCTGATGTTGCTCACCATGATGGTGATGATGGTGGTGCTGAAGCCATCAAGGATGTTTATCAAAATGACGGTGTTAAGGCCATCGAATATCCAATTGCACACGGTGGTACTGAATCCGCCTGTATCCAGTATATAGTCCAGAGCTTTATGTTGATACCGCAAGTTCATATGTTGTCGATGGTACTGATGCCACCAAGAATCCTTCTATTTTGTTGACTCCTCTTATACATGAGTATACTTCTAGAAAAATACAAAAAATGGAAAAACTCCAAAAATAAAAAATATGAATGAAGGAAAGGTTTTTGTATCTCATGTGAGTCCACCTGTGGTACTTGATGATCTATGCATGGATTCTAGTCTTTTGAATTCCCAGGAACCTACTCCTGACCCTCATTTTTATGAAGAGGGTCCCTCTATCCCCTTTCCTCGAGCACGCCGCTTAGGGAAGGGACTTAAAACAGAAAATCACAAAAAGAGACAACAACTAGAGTTCAACAAGCAGATGATAGACAGATTTCAGATCCAGTTGACTCTTCTGGAACTCTTCCGGAATCACTTGAGCACATTCCTCTATTCTAGAATAACCTTAGAGAGAAGACCACCATTCGTAGGAAGAAGATCAACTACAGAGAAGAAATCCACGTGCTCACTCGTGCTACATGCTTCTCCATCAAGGACCGATTGCGAGCAAAGAGACCCGTCGCAGTAGCTCCTTATGTCAGATGCCACATTCATGAGCAGTGGTTCTATTGGACACTTTTAGTTAGCGGTTCCTTGATTAACCTGCTCCTGGCTACCTTACTTTATCGTTTTAAGTTTGGACCTCTTAAACAGAGTAGGTCAGTCCTTCAGTTTGCAGATTGATCTATTAAGAGGCCAAAAGCATTATTAAAGGACGTTGTTGTCACATTCATGGTCTGAAATTCCTCTTGGACTTCATTATGTTGGACATGGCGATCCATGAATCTGTGAACGATACCCCCATCATCTTAGGATGACCATTCTTGGCCACAACCAAGTAGTGTCTGATCGTGATAGTGGGAAGGTATACTTTTGCGTCGAGGGCGAGAGTGTACAAACAAAGATGATTGAGGAGATTAGAGCTAGAGACTCAACTTGCTCAGAGCAGACCACCGATTCAGAGCAAATGACATATACTGAGCTAGACGTCCACCATGATTGTAATTTTGTGATTACAGATGATGAAGCAGTTTGGACAGATCCAGCATCATGAGCTCTTACTACACCTTCATACACTGCAGAGTTACATGTGATAGCAAATGAGAGTTCGAAGAGCGCACTCATGGCACAGAACACTATAGAGGCTGACGAGTGTGATTTGGGTAGCAAGGCATATTATATTTCACGTGATTCAAATTCAGATCCCTCGAACACAGACACCAATTTCGATTGGCAAGACTTCTATGATTACTTATAATATCTCGTGTCTACAGAGCCAAAAAATAGGGTAAAGATCGAGCCAATACAGTTGATTGGCACACCAGCAGGGCCATCTTTGTCATATCTATTAATTCAGAGAGAGTTCTCCCATGCAAATTTGGTTACTTTCACGCCGTCTTTTCAAAGGCCAGACCTACCATCTCCCACTTGTCCTGAGTTGAAGACCTTTCCACAGAACATGAAGTACATATTCCTTGTGGGCAATCCTTACATTTTCCCAATCATAATCTCAACATATTTAGATGAAGACCAAGAATCTCACTTGATGGAGGTTCTTGAAAGAAATCGCAAGGCAATCGGATGGAGCATAGCTGATATCTAGGAGATAAGTCTATCCCTATGATTCCACCACATATATATAGAAGATGATGCCAAGCCATCACGTGAGTTTCAACATTAGCTAAACTCTAATCTTTGAGATGTGGTCATGAAGGAGATATCTAAGTGGTGGAGCGTCGGTTTTATCCCTACCCCATCTCCGAACCCAAATGGGTTAACCCGTTGCATGTGGTACCCAAGAAGACAGGTATCACCACAGTTGTGAGCGAGTCTGGAGAGGACAAAGCTACCCGAGTACCCACTTCATGGAGGGTTTGTGTGGACTAAAAACGATTGAATCAATCCACCAAGAAGGATCATTTCTTGCTATCATTTATTGATTAGATTATCAAGAGATTAGCTGGGAAGTGTCACTACTATTTTCTTGACAGGTACTCGGGGTGTAATCAGGCGGCCATAACGCCTGAAAACCAGGAGAAAATGACGTTCACATGTCCATTCGAAACATATGCTTTTAGACGGATCTCCTTAGGTTTATGTAATACCCTGACTATATTCCAAAGGTGCATGCTTTCTATCTTCTTGGACATGGTGGGAGAATGTTTAGAAGTCTTATTGTATGACTTTTCTGTCTACGACTATGGGTTTGATGCTTTTCTTGATAATCGAGTACATCAACGTTGTACTTAGGTCAACCTTGTTTTATCTTGGGAGAAGAGTCGTTTAATGATGACTCAGAGGATTGTCCTTGGTCACATCATCTCCAACAAGGGCATGGATGTAGATCCGACCAAGGTGGATGTCATCGAGAAGCTCAATCCATCATCCAATTTGCGATAGTTGTGGTCTTTTCTAGGGCATCTCGATTTTTAGCAATGGTTCATGCAGGACTTCAGCCCAGTCTCTTAACCGCTTACTAATCTATTGACGAAAGACATTGAGTTCCTTGTAGATGATAAGTGTCTTTCGTCATTTGAGACCCTCAAAGGATTAGTTGTGCAAGCTCCTGTCCTTTAACCACCCGATTGGTCTCTCTCATTCAAGATCATGACATACACCTATGATTTTGTCATAGGGGTTGTGCTCGAACACAAGAGGGATGGAGTACCATTCGCTATTCATTATACTAGCCAGACTTTGGATGTCGCTCAGTGAAATTATACTGTGACTGAGAAAGAGATAATAGCAATAGTATTCGCTCTTGATAAGTTCAGATCATACATTCTTGTATCAAAAGTGACTATTTATACAGACCACACTGCAATCTGATACCTCATGGCAAAGAAGGATGCTAAAGCTAGATTGACCAGATGAGCCCTTCTACTCAAGGAGTTTGATATAGAGATTAAGGATAAACATGGAGTTAATAATGCGGTGACGGATATCCTCTCCTGATTAGAGCATCTTGAGGATTCAGAACATACTATACCTATTACTGATAAATTCCCAGACGAGGTGATTCTTTCTAACACCCTGCTCCCATGTTACGCTAACATTGTGAACTATCTTGTTGCTAAGAAAGTTCCATAAGGTTGGCCCATGCAGCGACTTGAGACCTTCCTCGCGAAGGCCAAGTCATACCACTGGGAGGATCCCACTCTTTACCACGAAGGGGGAATAGTGTCTAGCCTCGGTGTATTCATCAAGAGGAGCACCATAGCATCCTCACCTATTGCCATAAGCTTGAGGCAAGAGGACATCACTCTGGGAGACAAACAACACAGAAAGTTCTCTAGTGCGGCCTTTGGTTGCCAACTCTTTTCAAGGATTCAAATGAATTTGTTAAGAGGTTCACTGGCTGTCAGGATGGGCACTTGTGGATAGAGAGATATGATGCTGATGCATCCCATCTACTTATATGAGGTTTTTGACGCATCGGGCATCGATTTCATGAGTCCATTCCCTAGGAATCGGGTATTTGAGTATGTTCTACTTGCTGTAGATTACTTTACTCGTTGGGTTGAGGACATCTCGCCCGAGCTGCAGATGCGAAGACTGTTCGCAAATTTTTGAGGAAAAATATCATTTCATAGTTGGGGTTCCTATAGTCTTGATTTCATATGGCGGACTCATTTTATCAATGACAAGGTACGTGCCCTTATAACGAATTCAACATTGGCCATAGAGTTGCCACTCCATATCATCCACAGACTAATGGTCTCCCTAAGGTTTCGTATAGGGAGATTAAGATTATTGTGCATAAAGTTGTCCGCCCAGACCGGAAGGATCGGTCACAACTTTTAAACTCAGTCTTGTGGGCCTATAGGACTTCCTTCAAAATATCTTTGGGCACATCTCCCTTTCGACTTGTTTATGACAAGGCATGCCACTTATCAGTTGAGATCAAGCATAAGTCACTTTGGGAACTAATTGAGCTATTATTGGAACCCAAGAGTGTAGGAGACTAGAGGAGAGCAGAATTGGCAGCCTTGGAGGAATTGAGAGACACAACCTTCTCGAGTAGCCTACAGTATAAGGATAGAGTGAAGATATGACATGATTCTCACATCAGCTATAAGCAGTTTGAGCCGAATCAGAAAGTATGGCTATTCAATACAAGGTTTAGTTTATTTTCAGGGAAATTGCAAAGTAAATGGAAGGGACCATGGTCAAAAAGGTGCACGAAAATGGTAGTATTGATTTATCTGAATTGTCTTCCGATTCCACCTTTCGAGTAAACGGTCAACGCCTGAGGCCATATCTTGATCATGATCCGTTGATCGTCGATGTTGTCCCTATTCATTTTGTATGAGATGTGATCTTTGACTCACATCACCTGCATCACATACCTGATTTTCACTTATTCTCCACAGTTGTATAGATCAATTATATTTATATCATTCATTCTTTTGGTTTAACACCCCAATCTCATCTTATGATTATGTTATACTTAGGGTGCACTTTACCCTAAGTATAGGGGGTACTTAGGGTGCACTTTACCCTAAGTATAGGTCATTTATACCTATATTTTGGGTTTTTTGATTTTATTAAAATAATAAATAGTCTCCAAAAATTATGAAATAATTTATATGGAAACTAAAAGATCATGAAATAATTTAAAAATTATAAAATTAAGAAAATGATAAATATTGTGTGTTACATAAAATAAATAGCCCAGAAACCCCGTTGTCTTTTGGTCCCAAAATCGACTTTTTGCAAACGGACTCCGAATTCGATGAAACCACCTTTATTAATTAGAAAATATTATTTTATGAATTTTAAAGGTGAGTAGAGTGAAATTGGAGTTCGTATGAGGAAGTTATGATGTTCGGAAGTTGAGATTTTGACAATTTCCAGGTTGGGTTTCTTGACACATATACATGGTAATATTTTAACTTATTTTTATATTTTTATATACATTTTTAGAAATAATTAGGAGAAGAGTTTGGTGAAAAATATGTTCATATGAAATAATTAAAATTCCTTGAAGTTTTTTTATTTATTGTATAAATAATGAAGAGTATATATGTGTGTGTTAAATTATTTTTCTTTGGTTTTCTTTCCTTATCTCCCCCTACTGTTTGGTTTGTCGACCAATTCATGCTGACTTGGTCTCGGGGGTTGGGTTATAAATATATCTTACAACTATATTTCTATTTTAAGTCATATTGTACATATATACATATATTCAATCTGCCTTTTTGTTTCTTTTCTTGTTCTTTATTTATTTACATGATTTTAGTGGTTAAAAGTGAATATTTACATGTGAATGGTGTTTTGTTAAAATATAAGAATTAATGGATATTTACATGTATTTATTAAGGGTTTTAAGACAAAATGCGACAGAAAAGTTAATGAATCATGGATTCATCAACCCCCTATACTTAAGCTTTGCTAGTCCCTTAGCAAACACTTATTTTGAAAAAGTAAGTGAAAAAGAAAGAAAATTAGAATGAATTTGTTTTCCTAAACCAATTCATGAGAACAGACAAAGGACAGAGCTCGATCGGGCCTGAAACAAGCATTTTGTCGGAACCTTAAATAGGATTAGGATTTTGTCCTCAACAGTCTTCAAGTTCCATAATCCTTACTCAAGATCTCTTCATCGGCTAATTCAGACTCACTTATTCATATCGCAAACTCTATCATCCTTGAAGTCAACTTGTACAGTGTGTGAATTGATTTAGCTCTTCCTGCCTAGAGAACCGAAGAAACCGTCCATCCCGGCTATACACTCCTATGGCTTCCTCATCTCGCTACTCTTTCCTCGAGGAGGGAGGTATTCCCTTCTGAGTTCAGTTCTGCTATGTCCACAATCGAATATAGGGAGAAGTTAGAAGAATGAGAAAAGAAGTGGAGTGCGACCAGTGTATACGCATCTCCTTGTGAAGCCCAACCGGTGTAGCTGAGTCTCCACCAAGATGTGCAGGCATATTTGGTGGAAGCTTGGACCATTGTGGTCTTATTTGGTGGCTTCTGCTTTGCTTTGACTTTGTAATTTGCTTGCACTGCATTCATCTTTTTGTGCCTCAACGGATATAGCATCTTTTTAGTCCGTCCATTTTTTGAGGTCTTAGAAAAATTGTGTCAGCAGATCCTTCCCTCATCCAAAGCAACTATCGCAACCCCAATCTCTCCAATCTTTAGACATCAATGCCGCAAAGATAAGGATAGAAACGTACTACCAAGGTGTACTGCCCTTCGGAACTCCATGCAAGTCGAGCTAAGTGCAGAGTGCATGTGTTCAAGATTGGTTCACTGGTGTAGAGTTGTACGGATGACTCCAAATGGTCTACTTAAGCTCAGATGACTTGATTTCCCGAATATGGTCTTACGGAACCCAAAGATCTTAAGTCGGTAGACCTGAAGAGTCTAAATTCCAGTTCCCAATCAGGCTCCTTACAATGAACGTTAAAGGCCGTAATCAAGCTCCATCCTTTAGACTAGACTCAGTCCTTAGTTCCAGAAATCAAACTTATTCTGAAAAATGCGAATGCAAATGCAACCATATTTTTGTGAAGTGTATTTTCTGAATTTTACTCATTTTTATGGATTTTAAGAATTTTGTAATTTTCTGAATTTTAGGACTTTGTATTTTTTATGGATTTTATGATTTTTATAAACAAGGTTTTATTCACAAATTTTACAATACATATTTTATTCAAGTTAAGTCTCTAATGTATTTTACAAGTTTTATCTACAAAGTATTTTACAAGGGTTAGAATGGTTTTTACACATGTTTTAATAAATAGGATTTTAAATAAGTATTATACATATTTTAAGGACAAATTTTAAGTACAAAGTTTTAATTACATGTTTTAATTACAAATTTTAAGCATGTTTTTACTTATTTACAAGGATTTTATAAAAGAGTGGATTTTAAATTAACCCGTACCCACTTTTTTTATGGATTTTATAGATATAGAAAATACATAAAAGTACGAGTTATGGCCGAAAGTATATATACAATATATACGCACCCCCCTATACTTAGCTTGAGCTATGTCCTCATAGCGTCAAAAGAGAAAAAGGAGGACATAACTCGTGCTAAGTAAAAGTGGGTGAAAAAGGATATCGATCACAAGTCAGTCAACCACCCCTATACTTACGATCAGGTCATCATAAGTATCATGGGAGAGCAAAAATGGGATGACTGAATGAAAAGGATAAATAACGAAAGTTCAAAAGGAAAAGAATACAAAATCATCGAAATCACTCGGTCCCCCCTATACTTAGGATAAGGCATCCTAAGTATAGAAAAGAGTGTAGCCAAAAATTGGGAACCAGTGATTCGTGAAAAAGAAAGGCTATACAAAAGAATAAGTACAAAAAATAAAACGTAAATCAGCGGGCAATTGGTCCCCCCTATACTTAGGATCTGGTATCCTAAGCATAGAAGACGAGCAAAAACGGGGATGATTGTGGTCTACAAAGAATATACAAGTGTTGTGAATCTCCAGAAAAAGAATGGCTCAAAAGAATTTGTACAGGAAGAAGTGAAGGAGTGATCTTGATTCCTGTACAAAGTAGATCACTCCAGCCAGGATCATACTGAATTTTCTGCTTTTTATGTGCATACTAATCGCTAGCGGCAACAGTAGAGCCTTTTCTGTAAGTGAACTCTGTACATGGCATAGCTCTCTTTTCTGAAATATGCGTCTCTGGAGTCAGACTACAGAAGGTGTCCATATGTGTAAACATTACACCATCCGACTCTCTACGCTGAATAGACTGTATGATCTGTGTAATATAATTGATTGACTCTTGTGATGTAAAATGTGTTCTTTCAATCTGTGGCACAGAGATATCCACTGCAGGTGACTGCTCATCTGAGTCTGATATCAAATCTGTCTCTGTATGTGAACAATCATCTGAAGAACTAGGTACCAAGTGATCTACCCTATCCTCGTGTAGGATATCTTGGGTATCAAAATAAACACTCTCAAGATCAGGAGACTGTGTCTCATCTATGTTCTGGCAATCTTCCGCAAGGCTGGTGTCCTCTGAAGTGAATGACAATACTGATCTAGGACTGCTACATTCTCTCTCCATCTCAATGTGTATCTCTCTGTTGTCTGTTCGGAATGATACTCTCCCAGCATCATAATCGAAGAGTGCTCTTGCTGTCTGCAAAAAGGGTCTCCCGAGAATGATTGGAGCAAGGTGTAACTGTGTAGGGCATGTCATGTCTAGGATCGTAAAGTCCACGGGAAACTGCAAGCCCTGAACGGTCACGATAATGTTCCTCAGTATACCTTTAGGTCTCTTTGTAGATCGATCTGCAAATTGGAGTATCGCTCGTGATTTATAGAGAGGACCTAGCTTGAGCTTATCAAGCAAAGAGTATGGAAGTAAATTGATCGAGGAACCATTATCTAAGAGAGTTCGATGGAATGTAGTGTCTTCAATCTGACAATTGATATAGTGAGCTCCCAAATCTTTCTTCTTCTTCGGTACCTTGTTCCGAATTGCACACGAACTTGCCTTCAATATATGCTTCTCAACTCGTGATCTCTTTTTCCTACGCATGGTGCATCTGTTTTTCAATTGATTCTTGAGCGTAGGAAATTGATCTAAGGCATCATGAAGAGGGATCTTCAGAAAGATGTGATCTTTGAGTAACTTTTCAATCTGTAGAGATTCGAGATTATTTTTGGTCTTTTTCTTTCCTTTTCCAAACAAAGCATCGGGAAAAGGAATAAAGTCAGGAGTCAGAAAATTAGAATTTTTATTCAACTCAGAATCAGCATTTACATCGAGAGTCTCAGAATTATTTACAAAACTCTCTAAAACAGGGGAAGAAATGTTTTTGTCCGGGCTCTCTGCCTGATCTGGCGTGATATCATCGTCTGAGTCGCCAGTATACATATCTGATGTGTTGGCATTGCTCCCGTCTCTTGAATCTGCATCCTCATCTTCTTGCGGTTTCTCCTCGTCGGCTTCAGGATCATGGCTCTGCTCGTGCTCCTCCAGTGCCCTCTCCTCTTCTCCAGCAGGTGCTTGTGGTGATCTACCGCTCCTGAGACGAATGAAGTTAGATAAAAATTCAGGAAACGAGATCTTACCTGTAGTGTCTACCTGCTCTGGATGCCTCCTCTTGTTGTTCGAGTTCATCTGAGGCTGGGCTGGGAGAGGGGTCTTCGGCACGGTTAACTCGTCCAGACGATGGTTAACCTGCTCCATCTCTGTCTTGTGCGCGATCTGGAGCATACTCAGCATATCCTTGATCTGGTTGAGTGCCTGGGCCTGTAAAGACATCTCCGGTTTGGTATGGTGGCCCTAACTTGCTCCTTTCTCCTGCCTTGGCGTGAATTGCTGAGAGGTGGAAGGCTGGGAGTAGCGCTGAGGTGTGGCGGAAGACTGCTGCGACGGCTGATAAGGATAATTCAATGAAAACTGAGCAAGGTGCTGATATAAATGTTGCGGTCTCTGATGGTAGACATTCGGATGAGACTGCTGTGGCGTGAAGCTCTGGTGGTGCTGAAATTACAGACGTCCGTGCTGTGGATGACCGTACGGCTGATGTGGCTATTGATTTGGTATACTCAGTTGCTGCATCGGAGTATACCAAATTCCGTTGATCTCGAAAGTGGATTGCGGCTCCACCTCCATCTCTGCGGTGCTGGTGATCTGGCCGGGATTGGCATGAGACTGATCCTCATGCCAATCGAGCTGCGGAATCTCGGGCTCGCTCTGGATGTAATGGATCTGACGGGTGGGTGGAGCGGGTGCGATCCTCCATGCTGGTTGCGCATTCGAAGAAGTCTGGCTCTGTTGGTACTGGATCTGAAGTTCAGCGACCTTCTTCGATAGATCACTCAGCTGCTGAGATAGAGACGAGAGTTTCTCCAACTCTCGCAGTAGCTGTAGGTCTTGGACCTTCTTGTGAATCACATCCACCAACATCAATTTCTCGCTAATGAAGCCCATGTTGGTGTTGGATTCAGAGTCCGAGATGTTTGCCACCTTGTGATGTTCTCGGTGATGTGGTGGCTGTGGGGCTTTCTGAAATGCTCGAGTAGAGTCTACGACTCTTGAGTTCTCGGCCATCCCTTCGAAGATGGCCCAGACTGACTCGGCATCCTTGTTCAAGTAACTGCCGCCACATGCGGCACTGACTAGTCCCTGAACTTCCGGCTGGAGTCCTCCGAAGTAATTCTTTACGAGCACCTTCATCGGGATCTCATGATGCGGGCATCTCTCCGTCAGGTCCTTGAATCGATCCCATGCCTCATGGAATGATTCGTGCGGCAGTTGCGTAAAGTTGGAGATCTGGCTCCTCATCATGAGTCGGCTTCCGAAGAAACCAGTTGAAAGAGAAGGAGTCGACCTCTGCTCTTTCAACTGGCTCGGCTTCCGAAGAAGCCGGTTGATCCTACAGGCCCTGCAAAAATTGTTAGCAAGTAAAGCCGATCGAGAAAACCGAGAAAGCCGTAAGAAGACGAAAAAGCAAAACACGAAAAAGCTGTACGAAAAACCGTACAAACAACGAAACAAAGAGAAGAGAGAAAAATAAAATCACGAAGAAATGAAAAATCAAAAAGAATCTAACGCCTCCCCGGCAACGGCGCCATTTTGATGAGGCTAAAGAATCGGTTTCGCAGCTTTCTTTTTATTTGATGAAGAAAGTAGTAGTCAGTTGTAGCAGAAAGCCGCGAAACAAAGAGTCGATTCTTGAACCTATCAAACAATTACGGTTTTTTGTCGGAAAACCGTTCACTAAATATTTAACCAGGCAAGTGTTCCTGGGTCGAACTCAAGGAGGCAGAATAAATTCCTCAGATTTTTGTCCTCGTAATTTTATTTTTAAATTCTTCTCTAAGTGATCAAGTCAAAACTCCTTTTTTATTGATTTTTATTTTTCTTATTTTTATTTGATTTTATTATTTTCAAATTTTTATTTAATTTTCAAAAAGGGAAATTTTTCAAAAGATTTACGTATTATATAATAGGTGAATAAAAGCTAGGTGATACTATATAATATGGTGATCGGGGTCGAGCCGCGAGCTCGAACTACACAAGAAAACAAACCAAAACAAGACGGCTTTCGATAAAATCAAAACGCGTCGAAAACTTGTCAAAAATCCACGAAATCTTTATACTAGGTAGTTGGGGTAGTTATGTAACTACCCTCAAGAAATCGTCAAAAACCGAGGTCACACGAGGTAGAAACAACCCCTACAGCCCAGGGGCATAAGCGCAAGAAAATTCTAATTAAAATGTTTGCAGTTAGGTCCTTAAGGACTGTTCTGAAAAAAAAAAGTAAACAAATGTTTACATTTAGGTCCCCGCGGAGGTACCTAAATGTAAATAAAGAAAACTAGTGAGGCAGAAATGGATTCTGGAAGCTGGTTGGGTTTAGTATGCAAATTTCACACCTCTTCAGAACGAGCGGCTGAGATTAGAACGTTCGTGCCTCGATCGGACGCTCACAGGTGCGCCACGTGTCGCGCACCTGTGCGTCCCCTGTTCTTGGGCGGTTGCAGCTGCTGGCAAAGACGTCTTCTTCTCCGAATTACTTCGGCCGACCGACGAAAGCGTGGGCGCTCCGGCGGTGCCAGAGGGGTGGCTCCTCCACCCCTCGAGCTCGCCCGCGGTAGAGAGGTGGCCGGTGCTGCTCCAAGCGATGGTAAATAGTCGATGAAGTCGGCGATCTAAGCCTCCTCGAGGTGGCTCAGAGATGGCGACCCATCTTTGAAGATGATTCCTGATGGCGATCAAAGGTTTCCAGTGGCGAATCAATGCCTCGCGACGAACTTGAATCTGCAAATGACACAATCGTATGCTCGATTCGTATTGAATCAGCCAACAGATGAAAGATCACAAGCTCCAAAGATGATGAAAAATCTTAAGTTTCCAGCCAAACCACCAAATATGTGAAGATGGCGATGATTGATGATCGAGTCGAAACGAATTTAAAAGCGAATCGAGATGGATTTTGAAATGGCGTCTAAGATGGATGATCAATCTACCTAAATCGCGGATTAGCCACGCTAATCGTGGCACATTTATCGAGAAATAAAACCACGAAATGGAGGAAGAGGCCTGGGGAGTCTAGGTGTATTACCTGGACAAAGAAGCTTGACGGCGGCCAAAGACTGGAGCAAAACGTGGCGCTTGGCGGCGATGCAAGGCGATGCTCCGCCTTGGAACCTTCTCCGATGAGTCCTCCTCGCGAGCTCCTCCAAGGTGCTGTCACCACCACGAGTTGGTTGTAACAAGGCTTGGAAGCAGGGGTATCGGACAACCTGGAGATGGGGCTCTGGGTGGTTGAAGAGTTTTGTGTTAATGGCGACCTTAGAGGGTTTTATAGGAAGGTTGGCGTGGGCTCCAAGTCGAAATCGATGGTGGCGATGGAGAGGGTTGTTGGGAGGAGAGATTTGAGGGTTCAGATCGGTCGGAAGCTTCTGGAGTGGCGCTAGATAAATGGGAGAAGTTGGCCGGCCGAACAGCCTGGGCGCAACAGCTTCTCGAGGAAGAATGTCCCAGGTGCTGACAAGTGTCAGCACCTGGTTGGCCAAAGGTGAATTTAGTTTGTAAAATAGATAATAAATAGTAGATAAACTTATTTTAAATAACTATAAACACAAGAAATGTAAATAAATTAATTTTCTAATTTATGGTATAAATACTTTTTATAAATAATAAATATTATTTCAAATATAAATATTATATTAATTAATATGTATTTATAAATAGGTTTTAGATTTTTAGTTTAATAAATAAATAAGTAAAAAGTAATTTTATATTTTCTTAATTATTAGAGTATTAAATAAAGTTTATACGATTTTTTATAGATTTTTATAAATTAATTTACATATTTTAATAAATAGAGTTAGTATCTAAATAGGTCATTTATACCTATATTTTGGGGTTTTTGATTTTATTAAAATAATAAATAGTCTCCAAAAATTATGAAATAATTTATGTGGAAACTACAAGATCATGAAAAAATTTTAAATCTATAAAATTAGGAAAATGATAAATAGTGTGTGTTACATAAAATAAATGGCCCAGAAACCCCGTTGTCTTTTGGTCCCAAAACCGACTTTTTGCAAACAGACTCCGAATTCGATGAAACCACCTTTATTAATTAGAAAATATTATTTTATGAATTTTAAAGGTGAGTAGTGTAAAATTGGAGTTAGTATGAGGAAGTTATGATGTTCGGAAGTTGAGATTTTGACAATTTCCAGGCTGGATTTCTTGACATATATACAGGGTAATATTTTTAACTTATTTTTATATTTTTATATACATTTTTAGGAATAATTAGGAGAAGAGTTTGGTGAAAAATATATTCATATGAAATAATTAAAATTCTTTGAAGTTTTGTATTTATTGTATAAATAATGAAGAGTGTATATGTGTGTGTTAAATTATTTTTCTTTGGTTTTCTTTCCTTATCTCCCCCTACTGTTTGGTTTGTCGACCAATTCATGCTGACTTGGTCTCGGGGGTTGTGTTATAAATATATCTTACAGCTATATTTATATTTTAAGTCATATTGTACATATATACATATATTCAATCTGCCTTTTTGTTTCTTTTCTTGTTCTTTATTTATTTACATGATTTTAGTGGTTAAAAGTGAATATTTACATGTGAATGGTGTTTTGTTAAAATATAAGAATTAATGGATATTTACATGTATTTGTTAAGGGTTTTAAGACAAAATGCGACAGAAAAGTTAATGAATCATGGATTCATCACTTGGTTAAGACCTTAATCCACTTAACTTAAGAGGAGCCTTATAGGATTTGGTGTTAAGACTTTTCAGGCCCTTAGTGACTTAATCTTCGAGTCCACTAGGCTATGTTCACATGTTATCTTGATAAACCTAAGTAGCACACTTAAAAACACATGCATGACTCTTAAAGACAATGTATTGACTTGGACAAGCACTTTACACGTAGCTCAATCGGGATGAGGTAGTGAGGAGGCATAATCCTTTGCCTTGGAGTAGAATACAGGGGTAGTACTGCCACTCAGAACCTCCTGTCCTACTCTTGGGAGGGATGTGCACCTGAACCTAGTATAGTAGCATTGTGGTCTAAAGATAGGAGTCTGTGGGTTGCAATAATGCTTTATAAGAGGGATAATCTACTAGCTCAAGAAGAAAACTCCTTATGTTTATGTTGCACGATGTAGATATGTTGTTTATATACAGATAAAAATGTGCAAAATTGTGAAAAACTACAAAAAAGGAACATGCCTGATTGAAAATAAAATGCATGTCGGAATGTATATAGTGAATAAGCAAAGTTTGTATTCCAATGTATCATCTCATGGAATCTTGCAGCTAGAGACTTAGCTACATTGGTTAAGCTCCAAGGGATACGTGGCCACGCTGAGCATGGTCCATTCTCTTCTTCCCCCTCTTCTTGAGATGGTTATACTTGAACTTAGAAGGTAGACTTGGGGTCTCGAGTTATCTTGTTAAGGGAGGCTACTTCTTTGCCATTTCTGAGGTGGGGAGCTGCACATCAATTACACAGTACAAGAAAAGATTCATAGTCATTAGAGTTTGCATATGTAGACTTGTTCTGACCTGGTTATTAAGGAGTCCCGACCATAGAACTATGGAACTTGGAGGTTGTTGAGTTTTAAATCTATTTCTTAATAAGGTTTTTCCAAATTAATAATCCAAGGTCTAATAGAGCTCCATACTCCAATTTAATTAAGATAAGTTTTATAATCAACTTTTTTTTTTCTTTTCCTTTTATTTTCACTTGTTTTTCAAAAAATGTGTTTGCTAAGGGATTAATAAAGGTAACGTATAGGGGGATGATGAATACAAGATTCCCATTTTTTATTCTTTTATTTTAGCTTTATCATTAAGCAGAAACACCTACAAATAATGTAAATACAATAAATTAGCATTGAACATGCCCTTTTTAATAATACATAATTAACCTATATTTAAAAAAAAGAATAAAGAGGAAAGAAAACGAAAGAAGTATTTATTTAAATTAAATACAGAGTGACCCAAACCTCAAGAGAAGGCCAAACCTCGGCCTGATCAATAAGGAATATTAGTAGGGGGAGATAGAGTACATTGTAGATAACACCTATATAAATAAATGTTTATATTTTGGAAATACCATTTTATTTTTGAACACTTGTATATGGCCCTAAAAATAAAATGAAAATCATAAAACAAAAAATTAAAATTAAAATTAAACCCACAAGTCATTGTACAAAAGCCACGTGTGTGTGCATTGTATACATTACCTATTTATGTAACACCTTTATTCAATTCGTAAAAATTAAAAATCATTTTTATATTCCTCAAAGTATTTTATAAATAAATAAAATATAAAAGAAAACATTTTTTTGTAAAAATAATAAAAAAAACATGTATACAATATAGAGGTATATTACATCTGTACATAATACACTATACCATATATACTGTATACATTAATTCCTAAAACTTATTAAAAATCACATAAAAATGTTTTGTAAAATAATAAACTTTTTTTAAATCGATTCACTTTTTATTTTAAATCATTTGTTATTTTTTATGCATTATTCTTTCATTTATCAACCTGGAATTTTCCAATTGGACCACGTCAGAATGTTGATCGTCGTCAACCATCTCCCCCAGCTGACCCGACCCGACATACCCTTCGCCAGAGCTTCTTCTCAACATTTTCTTGATCGGGTGAGACCTCCATTTACATTGATTCTTGTGCTTGATTATGCTCCGGTGATACATGATCCTTGTAGATCCCTAAGTGTAACCAGATAACCCTAGGATTTTGCTGAATCTTCCGATCTTTCTAGACCCTAGTTTTCCCCTATAAATAATCTCCTCCTCCTCCTCCCGAGCTCAGTAGCTCGTTCCTCTCCACCTTCTAGCCCCTAGCTACCTCCAGCAGAGTGACAAGAGTCTAGAGCACCCATTGGAGCCTTTTATGGTAGTCCGTTGAGTGTAGATCAGCTCATGGTCGGACTCCTCCGCCGCTATAAGCCTCTAGCCTTTCGTAACTTGGTAGAGGCTATAACCTCACTTTCCACCTCGCTTGAAGCTCCTAAGCACATCAACACCATTAGGTATCCCCGGTTCCCTTTCCATCTACTCACTTTACTTCGATATAGCCATTCCACTTAGCCACAACTCTACCTGCTCTGACCATTGGGCCTAGATCTCCATCATGCAATACTCCCTGCACAGATCGATCTGCTGATACACCCATCATATTCGGACACGTCCTGAACATACTTAGAGAAGCTCATTGGAACTGTGTTAGGGAGAGACCTCTTTCCTCCATTGTTGCTGAAGGTCGAAACATCATTCGCCACCACTTCCCTTGCTTGTTTTGTAAAATAACATCGGTCGGAGTTTTACCTATGAGCCTGGAGTTTCCTTGCAGGTTCAGGCGCATGTGAGAACATCATTTGTCCCTTCAACGGACCTAGCTGAGAAGCTCCAGATGGAGCTCCACCGTACCGACCATCCGACTATTATTTCATCCCTCGAAGCTGGCCTTTAACGTATAACACCGTTGAGAAGGTGTTGGACCTTTGGGAGGTTCGATCCGATCATCATCTCTCCACCCAAATTTGAGCGAAGCTCCCCTTCTACCTGTTCTTCCAAAAGTCTTCACACACATCAGATCTGGAGATGATCCCCTAGATTGTATCTACGTCGGATGTTCTTGCCCTTTTTCAGAGCATCAGATCAGCCTTTGACCTGGATCTAACATGCATGCTCACCTACGATGGGAGCCATCAGATCCATGTCTTAACGGTGATCAGGACCATACGCTACCACAAAGCCCTACACCATTAGATTTCATCAAAGCCACATGTCACACGTGTCTACAAGGTTAAACTTCACTTTTTACCATGTCGTTTATGCTATTTACATCCAGTCCAATAAATGTAATAAGTAGTTAAGAATTTTTATAGTCATAACCTTATACTTTATTTATTTCCACTTTAGTCTAGCCGAGTCTAAGTCACGTGCAAGTGCACGAGTGTTTTGAGGATAGTTGCAGATCTTACCTTGAACTTCTCATCTATTATGAAATGAATGTTTTATTTTGAGTATTTGCACTTATACCCCTATTTTCCTCGGCTCACGTGTTATGCATGTATTTGGCGGATTAATTGCATAAAGGATTATGTACTTTCTTGAGTTGTTATCTGCTAGGCATGAGGAATGAGGATATTTTTTATTAGGTCCTTATGAGCTGTTTTAACTACTTGTCATCAATTTTAGTGCAACAAATATTAAATCAACTCCAACAATTCTGTAAAAAAATCTTGTAATATCTTTTTGTATGTTTGATTTATTTTAATTTTGATGGTTGACTTTCTTTTATTTTGTATTATTAAAAATTCAAAAACCCTTAAAAAGTGTCCTTTTGGCTTAGAAAATTTATTAAAATTCGAAATCATTCAAAAATCCCTTAAAGATTATTGTAGTTGTATTTTAGTATCTTTTTCTCTAGTATTAATTCTGCTTAAAAATACTGCATAAAAACCATAAAAATTACAAATCATTCTAGAACTTATAAAAATATATAAAATTGTAGAAAAATCCAAAATAGCGATTTCAGTCTTTGTTTGTTGACATAGCTCTACTTTATCATAAAAATCACTCTCAGGAATTTTTATATTTTTAACATGCAAATTACTCATGGTTGTGCACTCTTTGTTATTTTATTCACTATTTGATTTTTGGAAAAATAAATAACTTTTAAAACTTATATAAAATACCAAAAAATATATAAAAAAATATTTTTATTGCATTTTTCAGAGTATATTTGACCAACCAGAAAAATACAAAAAGATTCTATGCGTATTTTTATCCCTTGTGTTCATTTCTTCTTTGTTGGAAAATTTAAAATTTGAAAATTAAAAACCACTAAAAAATTTTATTCCCGAAATCACACTCTTAGTTGTGATCCTTGTGTTCGACCCTGTTCCCTTTACCAGGTAAATAAAAGTAGCGAAACTGCTTATATCCACTATTTGATCCTTAGTGGTACTATTTTCTCGTTGATTCGCTACATTGATCTAGGTCACAATGACATATTATATTCATACTTACACAATTCGATTTGAACCACCTATATATATATGTATATATATACACATAAATGTGGTTTATAATATATAAGAGAGAGCCTATTGTAATTTACTTTTGTTGATTAAATATTGATGTGAATTGGACTCACATTTGATAATTAATTGCAGATATAATTTACATTTTATTCTATGTTGTGAGTGTGATTCACAATTTTCCAATGACATTATGGCAATGTTCACAAAATAATTATAAATTATTTTTGTGAATAAATGTGCAACAAAAGTTGTAGAAAATTATTGGAGATTTTCATGAGATAATGTAATATCATGAGATAAAGAGATAAAAGCACCATGCCATCTAAAGGTGGTGGATGACCACCAAGTACTAATTGGAATTGATGGTTGTCCTCCCTTTTATAGGAAGAGGATAATCTCTTTCCAATTATGTCTGAGGTTGATTGATTTAATTTGAAATTAATTTGTATTAATTATCTAATATATAATCAATTTAATTAAATTAGTTATTCTTGTATTTTTACAATAAAATCTTGACCATTGAAAGAAACACAAATCAATCTCATCCATTGATTTTGTGTTGTCCATGGATTGAGATCCTTGGACTCCTAAAATACTACATAAAAAGAGGCAATCCTTTCTCTTCAACATTACATCAACCCTTTATCTCTCTATCTTTCTCATTCTCACATCCCACGCCACCCTCTCTCTCTCTCTATATATATATATATATATCTTGAGTGGTCGTATAATCTAACCCTAGAGAGAAGGTTGTTGCCATCGTCGCATCACCGTTGTGTTGCTGCCTCGACTACTCGTGGATCTCTATCTCCGTCAGTGAAACTTGATCATGAAGAAGATGTTTGATCTCGTGAGACGAGATTGGATGATTCATCGCTTGGATCAACATCTTGGATTGTGAGAAGCACATTATTCATCTCCGTACTTGCAAACATCTCCTCTGACAGATCAAACTTTAGACAAGAGGTCTCTTTGTTTAGAGACTCGGTGATAACCACACTACAAGAGGTATTACTTTATCTTGTATGTGGTTTAGAATAAATGATCCGAGAAGTGTTCATGGATCTTGTGGTTTTATCAATTGATTTTATTTTAAATTCCCGATGCACCGTGCAACTAGTTTGACTAGTTTCTCTCGATCGTATAAGATACGATCCTCATGCTTCCGTGATGTGCTTAAGGATTCTTCCATATCCTTAAAATATGTCATGTTTCATTATTCTAAAGGAATGTGAGTTTCTTGTTATACAACCTATTATAACCACACCAACCTCGAGTGTTCCCAATACATATGCACTTTATATACTAGAAAACATTAAATACCTGAAATGTTATTTCACATATGTAATAGTATTCTCTTGGAGTTTATTAGAAGATTTCTTAGTCGATCATTAAAGGATAATATCAATCATATGCTTTGCAAAATAGGCAATGATATTTTCTGATTCTTATAGTGTTTCCTACATGAAACGACGATCGATAGAATTTGTTGTGAGCTAATGTCTCAGGAGTAAGTTCTCATTTTACGAGTCATCCAATGTATAGATTTATTACTCTTTTGACTAATTATATGACTCATATGACCTTGCATGCTCACCAGCTCACAGATATATTATCTTTTTTAGGCCATCAACATATTGGTCCACCAAATATACACACTTAGATATTTATATGATACTTGTCTCTTACCAATGATGTCTGCATGTTTTCTAGCAGCTTGCTATGTGAATCTTAATATCTCAATTTATTCCAGTTAACTATTTAACTATACTAATCAGACAGACACATCCAAGTCTCTAATACTATTCAGATAACATGAATCAAGAGTGTCAATTAGATGTCATTTTTTAGGGATAGTATTCACTTCTTCTTAGATTGTAGATCCTCTTTAATTATCACTTTGTGATGCTATTTGTGTGCTTGATCTAACTCTTTACATCAAGAATGTAGGCAAATATTAGTTTTAGAGAAGATTTCCATCTCTTCTTAAACTAAAGATCCTCTTTAAATATGTCTTTATGATGCCAATTGTGCCCAATATTCATACCGAGGAAACTTATAATAATGCAAAAAGAAATATATTTTATCTCATATATGGAATGATAAATCACAATAACTTTCATTACATAATGACTCACCATGTGCTTACATGTCTAAAAATCTCCAACTAGCTCTCAGATCCATTCATTTATTATTCTTAAACCAATATTCATTACGTCCTAGTCAAAAGTTGCTTTTCATTAATGGCTTGGTAAGTATATTAGCAATGTTGTCGGTAGAAGAAGACTTGGTAATAGTGATTTTACCAAGTTTTTGCATCTTTTGA
Organism: Ottelia alismoides; assembly: GCA_037367405.1. Lineage (NCBI taxonomy): Eukaryota > Viridiplantae > Streptophyta > Magnoliopsida > Alismatales > Hydrocharitaceae > Ottelia > Ottelia alismoides. The sequence goes on from JAZKJV010009306.1 coordinate 246,244, forward strand.
ATTATGTGATATTTCCTCTCCATGTACTTGTTGTTTTGAATCTATCGAGGTTTTGTTACTTGTGCCATGGTCTTAGTTATTATTATGGAGTAATGGAATGAGTGAATCTCCTAAGAAACCTATGCCAAGAATTAGGATGAAATTGTGTAACTATACAACCTCTTATCATCCTCGGATGATGCCAATGCTCTTAGCTTCTATTGTCAAATCAATTGTGGTTTCTTTCCTTTTGATTATCCATCTCACAACACCACCATTCAAAAGGGAGATGAATTATGAAGTTGAGTTCCTGTCATTCAATGTCAGATTGAAATTTTAAATATGTGTACTCTAAGACTTGTAGATCACTATCTCTGTAAACAACGACATGGTTTGAGTTTTTAGGTACTTGATGACATTTAATCTAGTATTATTCTCCTTAACATGAATATAAAAGCTTATCATTCTTGGTACATGGTAGGTGTTTGGTCTCGTACAAATTATGGCATACATTAGACTTCCTACATCTAAGGCATAGACACAACTAACAATTACCTTCTTGATTTCAATACTTAAATAAGTCATCCCTTTGGATAGATAATACCATGTGTTAAGGGAAAGTGTTCTTAGAATTATTTGTTAGTACTATGTCCTCCATGATTTTGAAGATGACACATACATAAGATAATATCGTAGTCTCGCATATTCTATGTGATTGTAGAACTATGAAAAGTTGTCGCTTTGAATTATTTGTCAGTACTTTGTCCTCCATGATTTTAAAGATGACACATACATATGTCTTAACTGTGGATCCTATCTCGACACGACTATGAAAAGACATTGCTTTGAAGAGAAGTAAATCTCAACTTTATTGTTTCTTATTCAACAGAGTTGTAATAATTTATGTATGTTAGTTTTGCAAAAGTTGTAGCTACAGAAATCTTCAGCCAAAAGATTCCTTTTCAGGAAGATCATGTTTTAATAAACTTATCGATCATACTTTAACACTGATCGATTACTCCTTCTCGATCATGCATATTTCACTAATCAATCACACCTTGTAGATCATGCATCTTAAGGTTATTGTTAATTATTTTTATTCTATTTGAACGTTCATCAGCTAATCGATCATTGTTATTTAGCTGGTCGATCATTTACAGTTAATCGATCATATAGTTTACTTGATTGATCATATCAGGAAATCATCTTTAATTTCATGATATTTTTTCTTCCATCGATCATTTTTCTTGAGATCGTGTATAAGGGACACCATACCCATTAATGGAATAAACACCATTCGACAAATCAACCTAACTTTCTCTAAAAAAGCGAGCATCTCTCTCTGAGTGATTTCCTTGATATTATTTCTCATGTCCTTCGATTCATTCAATATTTCAAGAAGAATATTCTTGTTGAAAAATTGTGAATCAAGTTGTTCAGTTCAACAGAGTTCTATTGTTGGAGGCTCTTCAAGTTATTCATATAGCAGTCAGAGTACTTTTGGTAGCCTCTCTCATAACTGTTATACTTATTACTTATTTCGTATTTCTTATCCCCTTGTCATATATGTGATATAATTGCTTGTGTTATTATATGTGAATTATCCATACAATTATATACTGTTGATTCATCTCAAAATATTATATGCTCTTTATTTGAGAATTATATTCTTGATAACTATGGAGATAACTTTATAAGGATATTATGATTATTATATCTCTTGTTTCCAATTAACCTCTTTCTGTAAAACTCTTGATGCATGATCCCAAGTGTACAAAGAAACTCTTGGACATGAGACCTCCAAGGAAGCACAAAGAAAGGCGAAAGCTCGCATGTTCTTCTACTTGTGCTATAGTGGAAGGTATGTAGTGTTGATATTGATTTTTGATTCAAGATTGTGGAGCGAAAGCTTTGTAAACGGCTGAGATATCCATGTAAATATCTTGATTTTTAGTGGAGCAATTGACTAGCTTAGATAATCGAGAAATTCCATGTTAGGAAGACTCAGATCATTGTTTTTTACCCATGTGGATTACATGCTATAATATTGTGCAAGTCTGCTAATTAGATTGCATGATCATTTATTTCCGTGCTTACTGATTACTCCGTGAAGATTTTGTAAATTGCTTTGAACCACTATTCACCCCCTCTAGTGGTGTCTCAATCATGTAACTTACATTATCCATGTGAAATATTTCTAAGATCTTGTTAATGTATCATTGTTGTGATAGTCCCAATATCCTCATTTCTCTTTTTCTGAACATCTTTAAATCCAAAATATAATGGGCATCCCCGAGCTCTTTCATCTCAAAGGTATGAGACAACTAGATTTCAATATTAGTCATCATCCTAAAGGCATTCCACATAGTAGTATGTCATTTATATAAAGCGTGAGGAATACAATGATACTCCCACTAAGATTCTTGTATAGTAACGATTCATTAGAATTTTGAATGAAATCATATCTTTATGTAATTTCATTGAATCTAATTCCAATTACAAGAAGCATTCTTAAAGCCATATATGGATTTCTTCATATTACATAGTTTGCCTTCCTTTCTGGCAAACCCTTAGGGTGGCTCCACACGCAAAGACACATATACACATACATACTTACATACATAGACACATACATATATACATACATCTACCACATATCATAGTAATGTTATGTGGCTATAGATAACACTATACCAATCAATATAAGCATGACTAAAGGAGAAAATATCTCATCATAATAAATGTATTATCTATTTGTATAGCTATTAGTTATCAGAATTACGTGAAATAAATTTAAATTGTTAGGGGATTAGATTCAAGAAATTTATTTCTAACATGTTACATGACTAGAAATAATAGCAAAAATTATCAAAATTATCTATTGCATTTTTATATCAAAATTAGAAGTCTACGAGTATTTTCTATGTTGAATTATTCACCAGGCAAAATCTACATTTGGCGGATGTTTTTAAGCCATACGTTGACACTCTAAATCATTAATAACCAAAAACACGTCCATAATAGTGGGTGAATATCAACGACACTATATGTTTTCAAAACATTTCAAATAACAAAATCATAGAAGAATTGTCTGGTTATAACTCAAATTAATTCCAGCCCATGCTGGACATTGTTGTAATTTTGCAATTCATGCATGAACGAAGTTGTCCAGCCAAGTTTAGGTTCTGACGGACGGAACCTCACCGGGTGATAAGTTCTTATTTTGCCCAAATCTCTCTCACCGTTGTTGCTGCTTTCTTGGGAGAAATCGGGCATCATCTTGTTCTCTTCTCCGCCTCCCATTCACTAAGATTGGCCACCACTTGAGGCTGGAGATCACGCCAAGGAGAAGCCGAGTTAGAGCTGTTGTGGAGCTTGTTAGGGTTGTATCTTTTGGTGACTTATCTCTACCTTTTCCCTCTCTCATTTATGTTGATGTGGTTCTTGTTGATTTACCATTGTGAGAAGGATTTGGCTTCCTATAACCATTATAGGAAGAACATTTTAATCATCATATCTAGTGGAGAAATTTGATTGGGTCGAGTAGGCCACATGATTTTTCCCCTTTCATTTTTGAGGATTTTCACGTTAAAATCCTTCGTGTTGGTTGTGCTTGTGATTGTGGTTGTTTGGTTGTTGTTTAATTGTTTGTGATTTTTGTTGCGTTTGATTTGATTATGTTAATCCATAAAGTTGCTTGGTTCGATACTCTTTCGCATCATTCTTGGGATAGTGTGTTCCCAACTGAGCGGTAATGGAGCTTGTTCAATGGTGGATTACAACGCAAAGTTTACTTTGAGTCAGATGACTAGTTTTAATGGTACTAGTTATAATTTGTGGAAGAAAAAATGAAGGACTTTATATATGTGAAGGCCATGAACCTACTAGTGTTTGCCACTCAAATGATTGAAGATAAAATGGATGAGGAATGAGAATTTGAACATGAGCAACTTTGTAGCTTTATTAAACAATTCGCTGATGAGAATGTCTACAACCACAACCAAGATGAATGTCATGCTATACGCATATGGTTGAAGTTGGAAAATCTTTACACCTCCTACACAAGACATAACCCATTAATTTCTTCTCAAGAGAATAGTGAACATGAGCTTTAGGGAGGGCATCTCTATTGACAAGCATGAACATAACATTTGAAGATGAGGTGTTGGGATTATTGTTGCTTGCTGCTCTATTAGATTGACTTTTGTAGTCACATTTACTAACTCTACAGTTAACTGAGTTATTTCCTTCAAAGCTATCAACTTTGGCATTTTCAAGGAACGTATATGAAGAAAAATCCATTGGAGCTCTTCAAATTCGACAGTTCTTGTCACAGATAATAGTGGAGGAGCATGATCAAGACTGATAAGTGAAAATAACATTAGCAACAAATCCAAGTCCAGATATCAAAACACAGAGTTCCACTATTGTAAGAATAAAGATCACATCAAGATATATTTCTTCCTATTTAAGAGAGATAATATGAATGGTGGCAGTAAGCACGACAATAAAAATGACAATGTTGTTGCAGCTTCACAACATGAGCTCCTCATTATATGTGATGAGGAGATGGTGAATGTTGCATAGGATGGTACTTCTTGACTTGTTGATAGTAGTAGCATTATATGTTTGATCTCATAGAGAGTTATTTTCTTCTTACAAAACTGGTGGTTTTTGCATATTGAAGTTGTGGAATGGTTCTTTATCCCATGCTTTTGACATTGGAAATTTCGCATTGAAGAATGCAAATGGAGAAGTGTTGACGATCAAAGATGTGATGCATGCACCATATATGCACTTGAATCTCATTTTTGCAGGCAAGCATGATGATGAAGGATACCTCAACATTTTTTATGGTGGGTAGTGGAAACTTATCCGAGGATAATTGATTATTTTCTATGGCAATAAGTTAGCAACAAGCTTTACACCATGAATGTATCTATTTTCCATGATGATGCAAAAGTGACTGGAGATGCAAAATTCATTGAGTTGGGATATCAATGATTATGTTACATGAGCGGGAGGGGGTCACAACTCTTAACAAGGAAGAACCTATTGGCATATGTAAAGAAGGAAAAGTTGGAGAGATGCACGCATTGCTAGGGTAGGAAGTAGACAAGAGTCTCCTTCAAGAACCATCCATCTTCTAGGAAGATGCATCCATTTGAGCTTCTTCACCCAGATTTTTATGGTCCTTTATAAGTATGTTCGCTCAATAGTTCACTTTGTTTTGTTACATTCACAAATAACTTTTCCCAGAATGTTTGGGTTTGCGCTTTCAAGAGTAAGGACCAAGTCTTTGGTGCTTTCAAGAACTTCCAAGCACTAGTGGAGCGATAATTTGGAAAGAAGCTTAAGTACATCCATGAGTATATTACGTCATTTGATGTAAAACCCCGTATTTTCGTTTTCTAAAAATCTGGAGTATTTTTGACATCCAAAAAATTCAAATAATCATGCATTTTCGTAGATTTCGACGAGATCTTTCCAACGAACCCAAGAACATCAAATTCTGACATTCCTAGCCCAAGATATCAATGATTTATGTTGGATGATCGAGATCCATATATGGATCCGAACCGGATCCGAAACTTGATCCGTTTACACATCTCTTTCTATAAATATGCTACAATAGGTTGCCCTCTCCAAAGCCCTAGCCACCACCATCCTCTCCTCTCATTGGAGCACCACCATCTTGGTCAGTGTAGTCATCGGAGGGCCGCCGTTGACGTCGGAGAAGGAGCTCCGATCGAAGATCCGCGACCACCATCACGTAGGAAAGCTCAAGGTCACCGTGGTGCACGCCTCCGCACTACGATCGAGCGACGGAAATACCATTCCGTGTGAGAGGAGATCCCGAGGGAACATCCTCGGAGGTAACGATAAATACCCTCCTCTTATTGTTGGGTTCCACACAATTTGTTCTCATATGCTTGAACATGTTTAGAGCGTTTGTTATCCTTATGATGTGATTCATATAGTAGTGACAATTTATCCCTTCTTGCTATTGGTTTCACACGAATTCCGACCTTATGCCTCGAACATCCATTAAGCCTTAAATATCTTGATATATAAATCTTAAATTATAATGAAGTTTCATCTATTTGTTGACTTACACCGGAAATCAATCCTAAATTTTAAACATCATTAGCACATTAGTTTTTCCTTGTGCGTCAATCTAACTACCTATATCTTTTGATCTTTTGATTTTCGATGGGCAAATGGAGTCAAAATATATAAGTTGATTTCAAGTATATATTCTCGAAACACAAAGATAATATTGTGAATAAGAATCCTGCGGAGATAAAGTTGATTCTATTTTTTTTAATTGTGTTGATAACCTTTTAGTTAAGACTAAAATTGATATTACATCTTACTTAGATACAAACATCAATCGTCCCCTCTCATCATTCAAGTTATTTCCATGAGGCGAATCTTTCAAATTCTCACGCTATTATCTACAAACGTGCATGATAATTATATATGAGATAGTTGCTAATATTCCTTCTCTGATATAATTACGTGTACATTAATTATTGCTCAGTTTCTATTTGTATTAAGGGAGTGGAATAGGTTGAGATTATATGATCAACCATCATTAATTCACGTTAAGTGCAAAAGAAAAGGAAGCGAAAGGGCTGTAACGTATTGGAAAAAGAAAAGGCAAGAAGATTTTTTTTACATATAGTATTAGAATTAACTACGACTAATCGGAGCACGTGATCGGCTACAAGCCTTTAAAGAAAATGAATTAAAAGTTTGATTAGGTAGAGAGCATGGTCGGTTACAGATATTTAAAGAAATATCATATCGTCACATGAAATATATATTTGAGTATGTTCGATTATGAATGTTCCATTAAAACCCTTACAAGTTAGATGAGTTACTAATGATAAGATCTATGCGGGAGTTATAATAAAAAGTCTGCTGCAACCTAACTAGTGATCTTTAATTGGGTGATTGTTTAAAATAGCACCAGAACTGTTTTTTTATATATTTGCAAAATACTCTTTTTATATATAAAAAAGCACATCATGTACAATCTATCGGGAAATAAATATATATTAGTTATATATATGCTGCAAACTTTCTATCATACAAGAACGGTTTAAACGGATATTGTTTAATATATGACACCTCCAGCAAGTCAAAATTTGCAATAGGTCTTTGATATCAATTTTGAATGTGTTGATTGTTGTTCCATGAGAAATGTCATGGAGATGGGTTGATGGAGTTAGGAGCCACAAGGGATTTGGGTATGCACCCTTGGGGACTAGAAAGATACCATTAAGGTCGTGATCCCAACGGACGAGTTGGGTGACGTTGCACCTAGCAGCCCGGTTGTATCCGGAGTCGTTCGACGGAGTAGGCAGGTGGCAACGGTTGGCGTTCATGGTTTCACACTTATACACAATATTAAGACTCGGAGTACAATTTGATGGGGCCGTATCTGATTTTACATCGAGTATTATTATTGTGAGAGGTGTTCCGGGATATGGTTTGAAGTTGAAGAATTTGAGGTTGAAATACTTGGAGGTTTATCCAAGATGACAAACAAGTTCCCGCGTAGCGGAGGCCTACGAGTCGCGTACTTGCATGTGTTAAAATAATACGAGAAAGGATAAATAATTTATGATCGGAGGTCAGATATTGTATATCATTGTGGACTCTAACCAACTTGTCAAAATATCATTGATCATTGTGGTAGAACTTAAACAATTATTTTTTTTATAAAATCAATGTGATCGAATGTGATTTTAAATGACTTGGCGTTCTTTCTGAATTGTTTCAATACATGCATATTCCATTAAATAAAATTGGGTATACATTCTTTTCTTACCCCTACTTTAGTCGTTATAATATTTGTCTCGTTACTGGGCGATTGCTCATAACGTTACCCTCGTGTGAACCCAACAGGTGTACCTGAGCAACAACCGCCACAGTAGTGCTCTTTTGAGGAGATCAGACTTCTCTTCATCATATTCGCATCAGGCAGGGTGTGTCCTGCTTAGAGTACTTTATTTACTTCCGCTTTATTTTATGTTATTCTGAGAGACTTTGTAGTGAGATATGTGGAGAGTTTTTCTACAAAGTTTGAGATTTTCTGATATATCTCATATCATGGACATGGACTTGATGAGTATTGATCAGAATGGATGTCGTATTTTTATTTCCATTTCATATTATTCTCATGTTGTTATTTATATTTCAAATGTTAATCTAATGTGCAACAGATGGTTTGCTGAGTATCATAGATCATGGGCGTATTTGGACCGTAGGTCCGACGCTCCCGTCTCGTCGGTTTCGGTAGCCGGAGGGACAAGGCGTTACATTTGATATTTCAGGTCTCGTGGCAACAAGCACCAGAAGACCACCTAAGACATCTTAGTTGAATGGCATTGTAGGGAGAATGAATAGGAAGATGATGGAGAGAGTCTAAATGTTTTCTTTCTAAGGCTATGTTGCCTAACTCTTTTTGGTGTGAAGTACTTTTTACTGATGTTCATACTAATAATATATCCACGTGTATCCATGGATGGTGATGTTCTTTATGGGGTTTAGCATGGAAAGGATGTCTCACACAACCACTTGGGGGTCCTTTGATGTCATGCATTTGTGCATGTTCCCAAGGATGAAAGGTTCAAGTTGGATGTAAAGATAAAGCAGTGCACTTTCTTGGGATATGGTCAAGATGAGCTTGGCTATAATACGTTTGATCCAACTGAGAAGAAACTAGTATAGATTAGTGGCATAGTCGTCTCTAAAAACCTAACCATTAAGGACATCCGAAAAGGTTGTTAAGATTCTCCCTTGAGAAGCTATGAGCTAGATGATGTGGAGCCGGTTCCATTATAGAGTGCTTCACATGTGATTCAAGATGATTCTTACGAGAAGGAGCCAGATGCATGAGATGTAGGAAATGAGGTCTCCACTCTTAATGATGAAGACTTAAATGATGAAGATGGTGGTAGGTTGAATGATGAGAGTACTTTTGATTATATCCTACAAGAGAGAACCATGAGGGAGACGCGACCCTCCACCATATATTCTTTGCATGAGATCATTTTGTTGAGAGATTGCAATGAGCTTGAATGCTATGAGGAAGCCTTTCAAGATGCAAACTAAGAAAAATGTATAGAAGCCATGAATGAAGAGACGTAGTACCTTCATGACAACCATACCTTTGAACTTGTCAAGTTGCACAAAGATAAGAGGGTATTGAAAATGAATGTACTTGACTTTGAGGAGGTTTTTTCTCTTGTTTTGATGATGCCTTCTATCCGAGTGGTTCTCGTCTTGGCAACTAGCCTTGATTGAGGTTGAGGGAAACTTTCCTCCATTGTGACCTTGAGGAGGAAATTTGTATGTTGCAATTAAAGGGATTTGCAGTCAAAGGCAAGGAGGACCACATTTGCAGGCCGAAGAAAATCTTATATAGCTTGAAGCAGGTGCCAAAGCATTAGTATAAGAAGTTTGAGTCATTCATATGGGAGAAAGACTACTCTAAGACTACTTTAGACCATTGTGTATTCACAAAGAAATCCTTAGGTGATTAATTTATCATTTTGTTGCTTTGTGTTGATGACATGTTAATTATTGACAACAATAGAAAAAGGATTTTTTACTTGAAAAAGGAGTTGAGCACGTCCTTTTCCATGAATGACTTGGGACATGCGGACCAAACTTTAGGCATGAAGATCACAAGTGATCGAAAGGCAATGAGGTTGTGGCTTTCTAAAGATAAGTACATTGAGAAGGTATTTCTAAAATTTCACATGGAGAAGACAAAGCCAACAAGCTCAAGTTTATATCCAAAGATAGCTCGCAGACAGTTGCAAAGAAGAAAGATATCGAGAGGGTTCCCTATACATCAACTACTTGTAGTCTCATGTATGCCATGGTTTGTATGAGGTCAGGTATTGCTCATGCAGTTGGAGTTATTTGTGGGTTCATTTCAAAGCTACAAAAACCATATTAGGAAGCAGTTAAGCAATTATCCTCTTTGCTTCAAAGCAGAGAAGGCTATTCTTTTTTTGCTATTGAGATTGGGACATGGTAGGTGTCATTGATAGGAGAAGATCCATAGCAGGTAACTTGATGTCCTAGGCAGGTGTTGCGGTTCCTTGATAGTCTAGATATCAGAAGCGTATAATTGTATCTACTGCAGAGGTCAAGTTCATTGCAACTATATATGCTTGTTTTGGTCAGGACAAGTATGTGCTTTAGTGTGATAGTTGGAGTACCATTCACCTTAGCAAAAATTCCACATTTCATTCAAAGTCGAAGCACATTGATTGGAGCTATCATTGGGTACAAAATATCTTAGAAGAGAAGCAACTTGATCTTGACTAAATTAACATAAATGATAATGGTGCAGGATGATGAACAAGACATTGTCATTGGGAAAATATGAATTTCTTCTTCCTTCCTAGATTGGAGTGGACTCCTCTTTGTTGTTGATGAAGAGCTTGGACGATGGATTCCCTTCCATGCAGGAACTCAACCGTCATATTGGACTTCAAGAATCCATCTTCTATACATGTAACTCATTCATTATTAATCTCTTTCTCAATGGTTGGAAGGGAAGATTTGTTGGGTTGTGGCGATCAAGTTGTTTCTGGCATATGATGGACATTGCTGCATTTTTGCTTATTTAGGCCTAACAAATTGTCCAGCCAATTTTAGGTTCTGGAGGACAGAACCTTACGGAGTGATAACTCCATTTTTGGGAGAACTAGAGCAGCATCATCTTGCTCTCTTCTCCACGTTGCATTCATTAAGATCAGGCCACCGCTTGCTGCAGGAGATCAAGTCGAAGAAGCGTTGAGTTAGGTTGTCATGAAGCTTGCTAAGGTTGTATTTTTGGGTGACATTTCTCCACCTTCTCCCATTTTATTTGTGTTAGTGTGGTTCTTTGTTGATACACCCTTGGGTAAGGATTTGGCTTTGTACAACTGATAGAGAGAACATTTTGATCACCATATCTAGTGGAGAAGTTTGATTGGATTGAGTAGGCACAGGTTTTTTGCCCGTCCATTTTCTAGATTTCCATGTATAATTCCTTCCTGTGGATTGTGCTTGTGGATTGTGCTTGTGATTTGTGGTTGTTTGGTGGTTGTTTAATTTCTTGTGGTTCATGTTGCCCTTTGATTTCATTTTGTTAATCCATAAAGTTGCTCTGTTTGATACACTTTCACATCATTCTTGGGATGATTATTCCCAACAATAACAACATACCCATAATGTTGATAATTTTAGCCCTTTAATCTTTAGATTAGAATATGAATCTATGTACTCTGGCTTAATCTCAAATACAATTTGAGGAGATGTCTTATTAGAAACATACCAATCATAGAAAAATATCTCTTGATATGTGAAACAACAAGCTAATAGAAACTATTTCTACACCATTTCAAAATACACGTGAGTAGAGAGAGTATACCTTTGATGATGCTGCTTCTGAGGAAAGATACCTCCTCTATGAAGTCTGATATGATGAATCATGTGCCTACTATTAATATGAGAGTATAACAAATGTTCTTATTCTCCACACATGAGTGATACGATCACCAAACAAGAATTGTTTCATGAGCTCATGGTTGTCTCCTTGGGAAATAAGGATCCCAAAAGAAGGTTCTTCTTCTTGTAATATGGTAACAGGGAAAATAGAGAGAGGCATGGGATAACCAAGGTGACCGGAAGAGGAAGAGGGTAGGGTACAATCACTAGATTTGGAATAGGACTTGTGCTCTTCACGCATGAGAGGCATATGGTGGTCGTCCTCTTCCTTATATAAGAGTCGATATGGAAATCCACTTTGAAATTTGGTGGAGAATTATCTCCATATTCGGGTTCAAATCTAAATTAGACATGGTTTTTATTATTGTGGAATTATATTTTGATAATTATCAACAATTATATCATTGGGATAATTTACAAATGATACTCCAAATAATAAGAAACAGAAACTATTTCCACACCATTTTGAAAGATACATAAACAGAGATATCATACCATTGATGCTGTATTTTCTTAAGAAAAAGACCTCATGTATAAGTTTCGTTTCATGACATAGTACTAGTGAGTGCATGATGAATTGTGTGCCTCCAGCGAATCTGAGAGTAGAACAACTATTCTTCCTCTCCATACACGAGGGATATGATCACCAAATTATCCTTGCAACGAGATTTGCCCCATGAATTCATTGTTGACTCCTCGGGCACAAAGGCTCTCAAAAGAAGGCTCCTCTTCTTCTTCTCTCAAAGGCACCAATAGCGAAAATAGAGATAGGCAAGGGACAACCAATGTAATAGGAAGAGGGAGAGGGCTCGGGACAATCACTAGATTTGGAATAGGACTTGTGCTCTTAACACATAAGAGACATAGTGGTGGCAATCCTCTACCTTATATAGTTGTCAAGATGGATTTCCATTTTGAAATTTAATAGAATATTATATTCATTAATTTCATATTTAGATTTAAATCCAAATTAGACTAGATCTTTGATAATAGTGAAATTATATTTTGTTAATTATTAATAATTATATCATTGGGATAATTTGCAATCATCATTCAAAGAAATGACAACAATTCATTAGTCAAAGATTTAATGTTTATCAGGGTTATGTTTAATTAAGGATGAATGTGAATCCAACTCATATTAACACTAATATTATAAGCAAGTCATATTCACACAAATCTCACTAATAAATGTAAATCATATTCATGTTAAATTATTTCGAATCATATTTACATGAGTTTCATTCATATATGCCAAAGAGTGATCATCAATCATCATTATCATTCCAACTATTAATTTCTCAGATGAACAACTCCCAATAGAATATGGACTTATGCAATGGATTTACGGATAGTTGGATATAATGATAGTGTGATTGTATAGATCACATACAATAACTTAACATTATACTAGATTAGATTTAATATCTAGGTATTTAATCACTTAAGCTATCTGATCGAGTTTGATATCAAACTAATTCACCGCTTGATTATGAACTATTTCGGATCAATCTCCATCTCCTTGGATACTAAATTAGTTTGATGTGTTTATTATTTAATATAATTAAATCTCATTCTTTCGAATGCAAAGTGGACTAACAATAGAATCTATCCTATTTTATTATTCCCTTGGAATTGATGTGTAATGGTATACAACTTATTATGATCAAATTTACCTCAAGTATTCCAATTATTTATGTATCCTACATATTGGAAGATTTTGAATAACTCAAAGTATTTTTTTCCATATTTTGTTGTCTCTTTATAAGGTTTATTAGAAATTTTCTATCAATCATTTGGCGATAATATCAACCATATGCTTTCTACAAGCATATGTTTACATTCTCGAATTCGTATTCTTAATCCTAAAAAGGGTTGATCACTTGTGGATTTTGTTGTGATCCCAATGTCTCCTGAGTGAGATCTTGTCATGCATTACATGGCTTTGCATGCATAATAGCTCATACGTATGTACTTTGTCAGGTTACTGACTTATTAGTCTAGCAAAGGTGTATATTCATACATATAATTGTACATATGTCTCTTGCCATGCGTAAACATTCTGTGATAGCATACGGTAAGAGTGTTAGAATCCCGATATCTCCTTCGAGACCTTCAAATATCTATTCGTATGCAGGGGACCTCAAGAGTGACCATTAAATATCATTATTTAGAGAATATTTCATCTTGTTTAGATTGGAGGTATTCATTTAATATAATTTTGAGATTTTAGTTTTCTCCTCGATCAATCTATAATTTTACTCTTTATCTCAATAGATGTATGATGAATAACTATATATTCTCATTATATATTGTGAGACCTTAAAAATTATGCAAAAACATTAATATTTATTTTATATTTAAAATAATATAATTGCAATAATATTTATTACATACCGACTCATCATGATTTTACATCTTAGAACATCCACACTTTCTACAGTAAGACATAATGTTGCATTATGGCATCCACCCAGTCTAATTCCGCACACTAATTGTGCGTATTTTGTAATGGATTGGTATAACACATTATGATATTAGCTTTGATTTTTATGAATGTGTTAGAAGTAATTATGTCAAGCTTAAAAAGTATTTATGGCTGGTACTCCTTAACAAACATTACTCTTATCACTAAAAATTGGAGGTATGACGTCACAAGTGATTACAATAATGCGGCTGCAGAATCCTATGAAATCATTAGCAAATCATGTCAAATACAAACAAGCCATTTATATCATGATATATAAATAACAATGGGATACAAAGAATTGTGCTTTATCTTGACCACGATTCTTAGGGTCATGAGACTTATCTTGAAGTGCAAGAATGAAATCAATGGGACAACTTTGCAAATTTGTAATGCAGCTCACAGCACCACCTTTCAACAAGAATACAAACCTCGATGTCGATTTTCGATTATCAATATCTGACTGGAAGTCAGAATCTCTGTATCTAAAGACTTGGAGATCACCATCTTCATACACCATGATATAATTTTGCATCTATCTTAGATACTTGAAAATATTCTTCACTACATTCCATTATTGTTCTCCATAGCAGGATTGATAACGACCTACCACTCTCACTGCACGTTAGATATATGTCCTTGTACACATCATGTCGTACATTAAGTTTCGTACAACTGATGCGTAGGGGCATCTAGCCATGACTTTCTTTTCCTCAACACTTTTAGGAGTCATCCTTTTAGATAGGTGGATAACATCTCATAAGGGAATGAAACCTTTCTTGGAACTCTCCATATAGAAACATTCCAAAATTTTCTTAATGATCCATGTTGTTATTATCCCAATATCTTCTTTCCTCGATTTCTGAATAGCTTCAGACCCGAGATATTAGAATCTTCTCCAAGATCTTTCATCTCTAATGGGATAGCCGAATCTTAACACTGGAAATCATCCCTATATCATTCTCAATGTTAAGGATGTCATTTATGAAAAGCACGATGAACTCTTGAAGATCCATTTAGACCCAATGGATTTTACCCCTTTAGGTGGATCGCCTAGGGTCCATACACCATTCTTATGAATGGAGTCAATCTCTGACTTCATTGCAAGCATCCATCTATCCATGTCATGATCTACGAGTGCCTCATCAAATGATGCTAGAACAATGTTAGTTTCATCTGACACATTGAATCTATACCTTTTAGGTGGTTCAAGCACCCTTGAACTCATTCGAAGATGTAAAAGTGTTCCATTTTTATTTATCTCTTCAATTTATGGTTCAGGAAGCTCAGAATCATTGGGGAACTCAATGATTTCCTCTAGTTCATTTTTGTCTTGACTTCAAGGAAATCATGCTCCATAAATTTCACATCGCTAGAGAAGAAAACCTTATGGGTGTCAAGGTCTTAAATATGGTATCCAATACCATCCTTAAAATACCCAATGAAGTAGGACTCACAAGTGCGTGATTCTAGTATACTTGCATCCATGTTCTTCGTATGGACCAAGCAACCCCAAACCCTCAAGTGTTTAACATTGTTGGTTCCATACCAAATCTCTTGAGAAGTTTTAGATATGGATTTGCTAGGAATCTTGTTCAAGATATATATTACAGTCTCTACTGCATATCTCCAGAAACTAAGAGGTAAATGTGCTTTAGTCATTATTGAATGAACCATATCCATGATGGCCATGTTGCGTCTTTCTGCAACATAATTAAGTTATGGGTTGTAGGATGAGTGAAATTGGAGACAATTCCATTATGTTTAAGGTATTCCTTTAATTCATCTGGGAGGTACTCGCCACTTCGGTCAGATTGAATCTATTTAATCTTCCTATCGGTTTGGTTCTTAACCAAAGCCTTGAACTCTTTGAACATTTAAAGGTTCCAGATTTATGACATAACAAGAAGATAAACCCATGTCATGAATGATCATCAATAAATGCCAAATAATATCGATATATATATTTCAGATCGAGGTACTGAAGGGACTACATACATCCGTATGTATTATGTCAAGACTAACCTCGCATTCTGTAACCTTGTTATGGAAAGGCATCCTAGTCATTTTACATCGAAATGTTCACAGGTAGGTAAAATTGAACATGTAGAAAAGCTATGTATCCATCCTTTATCAATTTATTGATCCTATCAATAAAAATGACCAAGCCTTTGATGCCAAATCATGTTTGAATGATTTCCAGCCTCTCAGGATCTTTCAGGATTTTTATTAGTAGTAGTAACATTATGACATTTTCATCAATGCATAATTCACAGAGTCCACTAGAAGTCAAAACACTATCCACAATATGTTTATCATAATAATTTATGATTAGTTTATCACATAAAATGAATGAATATCCTTTTTATAATAATCTTAGATGCAGATATAAGGTTCCATCTAACATTCAATATATAAAGATGCTCTTTAAGTACTAGGACTCTTCTACTAGATAATGATAATCAGTGGGTCCTGACAATGACTGCTACAACACTTGCATCATATCTGATCTGGATGACTATCTCCCTTTCATTGAGGCTCTTAGTTTCCTGAAATAGATGCAATAAATTGCATACATGAACAGAAGCAACAAAATTTATAACCCAACTTCATTCTCGTCCAATGAGAAAATTAGTTTCGATGATGAAAGTAGATTTCACACATGCTGGGGCTTTACCTTTGTCAGTAGACTTTAGGTAATTCAGGAAATTATAACTCCAGTGCCCCTGCTTCTTGTAGTGATGGCATACATCAGTTTTCTTCGAATCTGTCAAAGTAGACGCATTAGAAGATGAGCTAATGCCTTGACTCTTCTTCTTCTCGTTTGGGTCATGCCTTTTCGAGAACCATGTCTCCGACAATGCTTTCCTTTGACTTGTGTAGCCATTACACTGCCAAAGGGGTCATCCTTCTTCATTATGTCTTCAACATACTTGAATGCATCCAATATCCCAGTGCTAGTATAATCAACTTTACTCATGTGGTATGTGACCAAAATGTCGTTCAAAAACTTAGGGAGCGACAACAGAATGAAGTCAGCATGCATATCTACATTCATGTTAGTTCCCAAGGTTTCTAGAATAGAAAGGTACCCAAACAGCAAATAAGTTCTTTCACGATATTATAATATTGTGTGCGTTTTACATCATCGAACATTTCTCTCAGATTCACCATAATATCTTGGCAAGTATTCATCTCCGCATGTTTCTTCTAAATCACATTTGATAATGAACCCAAAAAGTAACACATTGTCAAATTATGATCCTCATCATATTTTTCAATGAATTTAATTCCTTTTGTATTCTTCAGTTTTGAGTACTTGTCCTTGGACAACACATAAAAATTGCGCTTTACAGATAGGACAATATCCAAATTCTTTGATTAAGTAATTTTAAACAAATTAGTCTTCCTTTTCAAATTTGAAATTCCATTCCCTTAATTACTTTCAAAGTAGGAGATATACTTACTGTTATATCTCTATCAAGAACTGGGATCTCCTCTTTACCTTTGTAACATCCCAAAAAATGAAAACTTGCAACTCGGATAAAAAGAAGCAGGAATACATTCTGCTTTGCAAGTACAACTTCTATTTCCCATTTCAGACCTTAACACCCAGACCTACCACCCCTAAGGTGATATTGATCCAACGTTAATTGAACCAACCATCAACATGATTAGAACTTGCTATACAGAATCCAATATTGCACCAATAATTTGAGGACTCAATATTGGAGTCACTATGTATACAACCTTACTCTTTCGAGAAGCAAAGACCTCGATCTAGATGCGCCTGTATACAAGAGCTATCACATCAGGCAGGCGTTTCCTACATACTATCCCTAGCGATGGAACCCATCGCCTTGACGGGAGATCATGGATGTAACTTATGTGGTCCTCCACATCATATTAAAATTCTAATTAATTATCATGAATCACATTCACATAATTAATTCTTCCAAGGGAACTATACATATATTCGTAATAGAGTATTATAATTGCATATAATTAGTTTAATAATATAAGTCAATTATCAATCCAATGAAATCAACCAACAAACTTCATTGTTACTTAAACGATGGTATTATCTAAAAAATATGTATTATTAAAATTTTAAATAATTAGAAAAATACATCATGATCCCTTCGAACATTATTCTTTCCTTACCTCATGTCATGGCCAGTATCGATGGGAGTGTGACAGACCACTCACAAAGCAACCTGCTACCCTAATGCTCCCCGACTAGACACCATATCCGCCACAGGTTAGGATAATGTGAATTGATCATTTAGTACTTAAGATAATAATAGATATTCTAACCGAAGTTATACCATATATAAATAATCAAAACCATTTTGATTAATATTATAAGGAGATTTTCTAAACAAATTCCCTATTCAAGTAACCAAGTTTTGCATGTAGAGATTGTCCTTCAACTATTGTAGGATATCCTAGGGTTTTTCACGAAACACTCAATCAACGATGATTATTTTAATCAATTATTCCCATAAAATAAATATTAATCACAAATTAATCAGGGAAAATTCTCAATTTCCTTGATTGACATTGAATGTAAATAAATTAAGAAAGAGATCTTGATGATCCAATCATCATCCAACCCAACTCCACTAAATATGGAATATATAGGGCAAACAGACTTGAAATCACACACAATAAAATCATGTGAATTCCTAGTTTGATTCTATTTTTAATTCAAGTATTTATTTCATATTTCATGATAGGAAAACAGTAAATAAAAATAGGTTTGTTACTGATCCGTGTATACATGGGAAATAATTTTCATAGCGAAAACAAATCTATTTCATGCACTTTTAGTACCAATTAAATTTTACTATTTTTGAGACATATTTAGAAATTATAAATACATTTTATTAACCCAAAAAATATGTCTAAACAGTGCACAAACAATACATTTTTATTTCATCAAAAATCGATTCGATTCTTGCATTCAATGCAAAAAACAATGATTCCCACACTACCATAACAATAACCGCGATTACCTAGAATTTTGGAACACATCCAAGACATAACCTAGGCTCTGATACCACTTCAAGGATATAGGGAATCCTTAAGAACATCATGGAAGCATGCGGATCACACCATATACGATCGAGAATGACTAGTCGCACAAGTTGCTCTGTGCATCGGAAATTTAATATTTTTAATCTATGAAACCACAATATCCAAGAACACTTCTCAAATAGTTTCATCTAAATCAGAAACTAGATAAAGGAATACCTCTTGTAGTGTGGTTGTGATCAAGTCCAATTTGTCGGAGGAGACGCTTGCGAGCGTGGAGATGAATCGCGTGCTTCTCGAAATAAAAGTTGTCGATCAAAGAAAATGATCTCCTGATATCCTCTCACGAAAGAAAATGTCTTCTTCATGAGCAAAGCACACAAAGAAGATGGATAATCAAGAACAGTCGAGGCGACAACACAACGTCGATGTGGCGACGGTGGCGACCTTCTCTCTAGTGTTAGAGTGGATGGCCACTCAAGCAGAGTGAGAGAGGGTGGCATGAGAATGAGAGAAAACTATTGAAGTAATTGTTGTTGTTACTTGAAGAGCAAGGGTGTCTGTTCTTATATAGTTTTTTGGGAGTCCAACGATCTCAATCCATGGACAACATAAAATCAATGGATGAGATTGATTTGTGCTACATTCAATGGCCATGATTTTGTTGTAAAAATACAACAATAGTTAATTTAAATTAAATATAAATTTAATAATCAATATATATTAATTCCAAAATTAAATTAAGAAAGCATGGAGATACTAGGCAGAAGGCTAGCCTCCTTCCATAAAGAGGGGGGAATGGCCATCCTCTCCTAGTAAGAGTTGGTGGTCGTCCACCCTCTCAAGAAGAAAGGTGGCAATCTGCATGTAATCTCATGGGATTACATTATTCCATGGAAATATCCAATATTTACAACAATAATTGTTGTAAATTATTCCACAAAAATAGTTCACAACTATTTTGTGAACATCACAATCATGCCAGTGGAAATTTGTGTATCATATTCAAAACACAAAATAAAATGTAAATGATATTTTCAATTAATTATCCAATGTGAATCAAATTCACATCAATAATTAATCAACAAATATAGCTCTCTCTAATACATTATTAATCACATTTATAATATAAATATAAGTAATTTGGATAATGATATCCACATTATTCTTATCCATAATAATTAAATCACATTTAATTTATTGGATCATCATTCTCATACATCAGAATAATTTGAATGAAATTCACGTTATTCATGATAATATCTTATTTAATTATCCATTTTCTGATGCTTAGATATAATTCAACAGTAGAATTATTCTTAAACTCATTCAAGAATAATGCATTTTCTCCTCAAATACTAGGAGATAAGGGCAAGCTGAGTGTACGTTCTACCTACAAAAAACTTGGATATTGAGATCACATCTCAAATCCTGATCTCATGGACCTCTCATAAATGCTTCATTAAATCACGATCGTAAATCTAATCTTCTCATTGCATCTGAATCTCATTCATATCAATGTCCAACATTTGGACCAAGATCAAATTACTTTTCTACTAAGAGGAGTCACTAAAATCCAGACCAGCTTCATCACTTCCTTAGAATGGAAGCGTCATGGTTATACAATCATTTATCATCAAATCACCCTTATATTTTCTTAATATCTATATATACTCCATACTGGAAGACCTACGATAAACCCGAAGATATAGATCAATTTACACTATCATCTTTAGGTTTTATCATTATGTTTCTCATTATTTGTTATAGGGAGTTGGTATCAAGCATATGCTTTCCAAAAGTAGATATCATACCTACAAATTCTTGTCATATTTCCAAAGCACGATGACCATGCATAGAATTTGATCTATCCCAATATCTCATGAGTGAGATCATGTCTTCCAGTTCATAAGTGAACATGTATGGACCCTTTGAGAGATCGTATTACTCATATACCCTCATATGCACACCAGCTTGTCGGTATATAGACCTTGGTTATGTCATCAGCCTATTAGTCTGCCAAATGTACATACTTAGACATATAGAAATACATCTATCTTAGACAGAGAATGTGTGCCTATATCGTGACAGTATACGACGTAGGACTTTTTTTATCTCGATCTCGTTAAGTCAGCTCTATGACCTAACTAATTTGACACCTCCGAATCTCTATTCCCATGTAGAGGACCTGTATCAAGAGGTCAGTTACATATCAGTCTAATGAGAAAGGTTTGTCATAACCTACTAAAGCTGGAGATCATCTCTTAATAATCATTAGATGATACTTAATGAATCCTCGATCTAACTCAGATATTCATCCATGCACTTGAAGGATATTGAGTATCCTTAAGCGCATCACGGAAGCGTGTCGATCGCATCGTATGCAATCGGAACAACTAGTCGCACTAGTCGCTAGATGCAGCGGAAATTAAAATTTTTAAAACTAAAGATGAAACCACATGATCACGAGAACACTTCTCGGATCGTTTCATCTAACCACAAGTATAAGGAATACCTCTTGAAGCGTGGTTGTGATCGTGAGATCCCAAAGTAGAGATCCTCCTGTCTCAAGTCCGACCCACGAAGAACGCACTTGCGGGCACGATCATGAGTCGCATCCTTCCCGCAATCCTTGACGAAGATCCAAGCGTCGAAGGCGAAGCAAGATGCTCTCCTCTTCAATAAGCAAAGTGGACAGCCACTTGGATATTAAGAGAGAGCCCACACGAGAATTAGAGAGAGAGAGAGAGAGTAGTAGTCTTCTACAACTCTAGATGATGTACCTTGGAAGGCTACCCTAGCCCTCCTTTTATATTAGTTTAGGATCCAATGGATCTCAATCCATGGGACACATGGATCCAACGGCCAGGCTTGGTCCATGTAAAATCAATGGCTATGATTGTTGTTGGTTAAAACCAACAACATTAATTTAAATTAAAATATGTTGCAACATTATCAATATAATTTAATTTAACAAATTAAGAGATAATGTGACAACAAAAAGGGAGTCAACCAACCACCCTAAATTATAGGGGGTTATTTTGTCTCCTTTTTATTTATCTTATTATTTCTTAATTAAATTGCAATAACTATTATTGCAATAATATCCACCAAATTAATTCCAAATTAATTTGTGAATATTTCAATCATGCCATCGAAGATATGTGAATCACATTCACATCCCAAACTAATTTGTAAATTACATTTCCAATTAATTAATTAATGTGAATTCAATCCACACTATTAATTAACAAACACTATTTACATAAATTTTCTCTCTTCAATATATATGTATTATAAATCATATTTCTAATACACATATATCATGGATAGTATTATCCATATTCTCTAATCCATGATAATTAAATCCCATTTAATTATCTTGGATAATCATTCTCACAATATGAATCATATTCATATTAAGCTTGATAATTAAATCTCATTTAATCATCAAGTTCTTCTTGCTTGGATATGGAATTCATCAAATGAATTATTCTTGAACTCCTTCAAGAATAATGTGCTTTCTCCGCAGATACTTGGAGATAAGGACAGGGCGATTGTATTGTTCCACGTATAGTGACTTGGATATTGAGATATTATCTCAAATCCAGATCTTACGAACCTCCCATAGATGCTTGATTAAATCAAGACCGCAAATACAATCTTCTCATTGAATCTGAATCTCATTCAGACCAATGTCCAACACTTGGACTAAGATCGGATCGCTTCTCTACTGAAAGGAGTCACTAAAATCCAGACCTGTTTCATCACTCCCTCGGAATGGAAGCGTCATGGATATACAATCGTTTATGATCACATCACCCTTCAGGTATTCCCAATACCTGTACATCCTGCATACTGGAAGACCCATGGTCAACCCGAAGATCAAGATCAATTTTACACTGTCTTCTTCAGGGTTTGATCACTAAGTTTCTCATTTGATCATTGGGATTTGGTATCGATCATATACTTTCCAAAAGCATATATCATACCTAGGTCTTGATCATATACTTTCCAAAAGTATATATCAAACCTACAAATTCAGTCAAGCTTCCAAAGCGAGACGACCGTGCACGGAATTTGATTCTTCCCAATATCTCATGAGTGAGCTCATGTCTTCCGGTTCAGTAGTGAACCTGTATGATCCCTTTGAGAGATCGTATTACTCATATGCCCTTACATGCACACCAGCGCGCCGGTGTATAGACCTTGGTTAGGTCATCAACCTATTGGTCTGCCAAATGTACACACTCAGACATATAGTAACACATCTGTCTCCGGTCAGAGGATGCGTGCCTATGCTGTGACAGTATTCAACATAGGACTTAGGTTATCTCGATCTCGTTAAGTCAACTCTTTGACTTAACTAATCTGACACCTCCGAATCTCTATTCTTATGCAGAGGACTTGCATCAAGAGGTCGGTCAGATATCAACCTATGTGAGAAAGGATTGCCATCTCCTACTCAGGCTGGAGATCACATCTTAACAATCATTTGACGGTGCTTGATGAGTCCTCAATCTAACCCTTAGATATTCATCCAAGCACCAGCCTCTATGATTCAATAATTGAATCAACAGCTGTATGAACATTAAGATAGCCATGGTACATAACCCTAATTGTACAGAGGGACCTATTATGCAAATTATTTATTCTTCATTTCAGATCAGGGAATGATATTTGCAATAACATTTATTGCATAATGGCTCGCCGTGGGCTCACATGTCCAACAATCTCCCACTAGCCCAAAGAGCCATTAATGGGCTAATCATTTAAACTCACACTCATGTGACAATCATAGGCTATTTAGAAATAGCTAGGTAAGCTGATCAGTCACTCTGTTCCCAAAAGACTATGCCAAGTCCTTTTACGGCACTTGCATATCCCTTATGCAACCAATACTCAATCTTGATAAAGCAATTATAGTGTCCTTGACACTATTGCTCAATTATTATAACCAGTATTTCCATAATCCTTATCAGAATACCCTTATTCCGGGAGATCACTATCTCTCAAGGTATCCACAGTTAAGACCTTTTAGATCTCTATCTATAAAGTCTTAAGCTTTTGAAGATATGACTTTGAGATCACTATCTCAAAAATCTTGTCATCCATGAAGATTTTGTTATTACTGCAATCAAGTGTTTTCTCTCCATAGTAGGATTAGTAACAGTTTACTACTCCCACTGCATGGCAGATATCTGGCTTTTGTACACATCTAGCATACACTTAGCTTCTCGTAACTGATGCACAAGTGCAAGCAGTTCTAGCATTCACTTCCTCAACTCTTTTGAGGTGCTATCCCTTTAGATAGGTCAGTACCAAATCTCGAGGGAAGGAAGCCTTTCTTGGAATTTCCAAGAATGGAATATGTCCAAGGTGGACTACAAATGTGACAATCCCAATACCCTCTTTTCTTTGCTTCTGAACAACTTCAGAACTAAGATCCAAGAGGCATCTTTGAGATCATATCTCAAGGTATGGAATAGCCAGTCTATAAAACACTTATTATCATCCTTATATCATTCCAAATGATTAGGATATTATCTACATTTAGCACGATGAACACAATGGCACTCCCACTAAGCTTCACATGGTTCATCAAGATTGTATTTGAAATCATAACATTTATAATTTCATCAAATCTTATG
This sequence comes from Ottelia alismoides, assembly GCA_037367405.1. Classification (NCBI taxonomy): domain Eukaryota; kingdom Viridiplantae; phylum Streptophyta; class Magnoliopsida; order Alismatales; family Hydrocharitaceae; genus Ottelia; species Ottelia alismoides. The sequence continues at coordinate 270,898 of JAZKJV010009306.1, forward strand.
TTCCAACAACAAGAAGCTTATTTGAGTCCACAGATGGATTTCTTTAGCTTTCACACCTTACTTCCCAAAATCATGAAGCCCTGAGGCTACTTCATGTGAATATCCTTAGAGAGGTATTCTTTAGAGGAATGAAATCTTGAATTACATCCTGAAGATGCAATAGTCAAGTTGTGTAGCTAAGATTAGCAATATTCTGATGAGTTTAAGCATGGTTACCGAAGAGCAAGTCTCATCGCAAGCAATGTCTTCTCTTCTGGTGTGCAGCTCTTGGCTACGAACCGTGCTTTGAAGGTCTCTACCTTCTCATCAGGTTCCCTCTTCTCTTGAAGATCCATTTACACCTTAATGGGTCTAACCCTTATAGGTGGATCCTCGATGGTCCATATACAACACTTGTATATGAAGTCTACTTTAGACTTTATTGCTAATATCCATCATTCCATGTCATGATCCTTAGGAGCTTCATCGCATGAAGTCCGATCATTGTCAGACTTGGCTGACACATGGAATACATCCTCAAACTTATTTGAAGAGGTATTAATGTTTCATCTTTAATTGTCCTTTTAGTTTCCGATTTCAGGAGCCTCATTATCTTCTCAAGATTAAATGAGTTCCTTTACTTCATTTTTATCTTGATTCTCAAGAGTCTCAATTTTCCAAGAATCACATTCTCAGAGATGAGATCTTTTAAGAATCTCAAGGTCATAAAGTAGGTATCCAATACCATACTTTATTTTCCTAATGAAGTAGCACTCTCAAGTGCTAGATTCCAGTTTACATCCATGGAACCTTATTAAGGATATATATTGTAGTCTCTACTACACATATATACCAGGAAACTAAGAGGAAATTATGCTAAAAATTTATCATTGATCAAATCATGTCACACATGATCCAATTGTATCTCCCTACAGCTCTATTGAGTTCAGGTTTATCAGGAGGAGTGAGATAGAAATGATATTCATATCTCCATAAGGTATTCTTTGAATTTTATCTAATAGGTACAAGCTACCTAGGTTAGATCAAATTCATTTCATCTTTCTTAAAACTTTGGTTCTAAACCAAAATTGTGAAATCTTTGAACATTTCAAAGGTTTCTCAGGTGAAGAGAAGAAATCTCATATCATACATAATCATCAATAGATATCACATATCCATAATGTTTACTATGATATAGATGATCTACATACATCAACATGTATGAAATCCTGAATACCTTGACATCTTGCACCTTTCTTAAGAGAAGGGTGTATTGGACATTTTACTTTGAATACAATATTCATAAGTATGTAAGATTCGAAATTTTAGATATTCTAAAGTTTCATATCGTACTAGTCTACTGATCATATCAATAGACATATGTCCAAGACTTGATGCCAGATCATTGTCAAATGATCTTCATCCTCCTATTGATCTTATAAGGTTTGATTTTCAGTATTAGAAATCTTAATGAACCATTTATTAATTTTTTAATTTTGTGGAGTCCACTAGATGTTAGATTACTATCTGAAATATTTCCATCATAACTCTTTATGATAGTTCTATCTCAGAATCCATGTTTATTTCCAACATTTAGAAACAAACAACGGGGTATTCTAATATCTAGGTCATAGAGACATTCTCTAAGACTAAGGGCTCTCCCACTGAGAATATGAAGTCTATCTATCCAATAGAGATTGCTGCAACAATTACAGTAATATCCATGTAGATGACTACTAAACCTTAAGATCAAATTTCTAATCTTCTAATATATATGCAACCAATTGCAAATGTCATTAGAAGATTGGGATACAATTGTCAGACTTTATCTTATGAAATAATAAAGTCAGAGTCAATGATTATATGTAGATTATTCTGATGCTCTATCTGAGTCCTTCACTAAGGATTTTAGACAGACTTGATAGTCATACTATCAACACATCAACATATTGCAGTATTGGCATTCATCCAACTCTTTGGATGTCATATGGAAGTCACAAAAGGACAATCAACTCTTTGATTTTTCTTCTCACATGGGTCCAACCCATGCTTCCACTGTGCTCTCTTAATCTATAAACAACCATTGCTTAAGACAAAGAATCTCTTATGTTGAATTCAAAGATTTCAATACAAGAGCATTTCAACATTTATACATGCTTCAGTAAATTCATTCAAAATGATTATTATGAAGCTTCATGAATGACTAGAGTATAGACAGTAGAATGATGACACTCATCATATCTACATACATCTTAACTCTTGGAGACTTAGGTTCAGGTAGGTATTCAAACATTTTGAATACATCATCTCTTTCGAGCTACCATTCTACATAATGCAGAGAACCATGTCATTCAAGATTAAATGTCTCGAGCACATATGCATGCCAAAATATCTTCTTTTATTTTACAATGATTATTCGACAATTACGATCATCATCGACATGTCACTTCCAAAGTACACTCGATGAAAGATCAAGACTATAGAGACATACAAACCCTAAGGTGATGTCTTATTGTCTTATTTAATTGTCCTTCCTCATTGTGTTGAGGGGACTTGCACACTGCAACCACATACATTATGTGTCCAATTGCAAGTACAATATCTGGATCATGAGTCCAATCCAAGATATTTTTACTGGTTATCATTGAGTATAACATTGAGTGGTTTTAATGAAGGATTATCTGAAATAAGAAATTTGCATAAGTGTATATATATTATATATACATGTTTTACTTTGATTTAGGAATTTTTATATCAAAGTTGTCTTGCCTTGTCAACACTGAAAGTTCATTCCCTTAATCACTTTCAATGTAAGAGATATTCTTACCATTATATCTCTAGCAAGATCTGGGATCTCCTTTCCTATCTTTGTCGCATCCCAATAATATGAGAACTTACGACTCCAATAAAAAGAAGCGGGAACTCATTCCGCCTTGCAAGTCCAACTTGCATTCCCAATTCGGTCTTTAACACCCGGGCCCACCACCCCTAAGATGATGTTGACCCGTTGCTAATTGAACCAACCGTCAACAGGATTAGAACTCGCTATGCGCAATCCAATATCGCCCCAATAATATGAGGACTCGATATTGGGGTCACTACGCATACGGCCTTACTCTTTCGAGAAGCAAAGAGCCCGATCCAGATGCGCTTGCATATAGGATCTGTCACTTCGGACAGGCGTCTCCTACATACAATCCCTGGCGACGGAACCCTTCGCCTTGACGGGAGACCATGGATGTCACTTATGTGATCCTCCACCTCATATTCAAATTGTAATTAATTATTGTGAATCATATTCACATAATTAATTCTTCCAAGGGAAATACACATCTATTCAAAATAGAGTGTTTATTGGATATAATTAATTTAATCATATTAAATTAATCATTAATCCAATCATCAATCAACAAACATGTCTTTTACTTGAATAGTAGGTATATACTCAAAGTACGTATTATTCAAATTTTAATAATTAGAAAAATACATATTGTCTGTCTCCGATATTATACAGTCCCTACCCGCTGTCATGGCCAGTACCGACGAGAGTGGGACAGACCACATGCGTTGCAACCCGCGACCCCAATGCTCTCCGACTAGGCACCACATCCGCCTCGGGAAAGGATAATACCAGATAGACCATCATGTACTTTGAGATGTTCATCGGTTTTTCAACCGAAATTATACCATATAATATAAATCAAAACATTTTGATTATAAGGAGATTTGCTAGACAAATCCCCAATCCTATTCAAGCAAAAGAGTTTTCATGTAATAGTTGTCCTACAACAATTGTAGGATAAACTATAGTTTTCATGAAGGCAATGTTTGTTGATGAACCAATGATCAAGATCTAATATCTCATCATTGTGGTTTAGGCAAGTGTCATTCAATGAAATAATTATCTCTTTAAATATTTCACAAATATTTATCACTAATTATTCCAGAAAATTAACAATTAATTTTCATCATAATAATTAATGACATATCACAAGGTTCAAGATCAAATTTGTTAATTTCCAGCAGTGACCCCCAATCACTAAATTTAACTTATCTTGATCAATTTAAATCCAAAAATTGCAAACTCAGTTTCCAAAGATTGCTTATTTGATTTATAAAAGAATCCAAGTGATAATTCACGCATTTCAAGGCGGATTAAAACCGTAATTATCTCATTAATCACGTTCAAATCCACAGTTCCCGCAACAGTGAATATAGTCATATTCAAAAAGCCATATCTTGAGCAAATAAAGTCCAAATTTAGTAAACTCAAGTCCTATAGTTTTCTTGTTTAATGGGGAACAAAAAACAATTGAAAATTTCGTGTTTAAACATTTTAAACAGTACAGAAAAATTCAATTAGACAGAGGTGCGAAAATTGAAATGCAGTAAAAATTTCGCAACCCTTTCAAGAACCAAATCGTCTAAGGTCTACGGATCATATCCAAAACCATATTCAACCTGGCTCTGATACCACTTGAAGGATATTGAGTATCCTTAAGCGCATCACGGAAGCGTGTCGATCGCATCGTATGCAATCGGAACAACTAGTCGCACTAGTCGCTAGATGCAGCGGAAATTAAAATTTTTAAAACTAAAGATGAAACCACATGATCACGAGAACACTTCTCGGATCGTTTCATCTAACCACAAGTATAAGGAATACCTCTTGAAGCGTGGTTGTGATCGTGAGATCCCAAAGTAGAGATCCTCCTGTCTCAAGTCCGACCCACGAAGAACGCACTTGCGGGCACGATCATGAGTCGCATCCTTCCCGCAATCCTTGACGAAGATCCAAGCGTCGAAGGCGAAGCAAGATGCTCTCCTCTTCAATAAGCAAAGTGGACGGCCACTTGGATATTAAGAGAGAGCCCACACGAGAATTAGAGAGAGAGAGAGAGAGAGTAGTAGTCTTCTACAACTCTAGATGGTGTACCTTGGAAGGCTACCCTAGCCCTCCTTTTATATTAGTTTAGGATCCAATGGATCTCAATCCATGGGACACATGGATCCAACGGCCAGGCTTGGTCCATGTAAAATCAATGGCTATGATTGTTGTTGGTTAAAACCAACAACATTAATTTAAATTAAAATATGTTGCAACATTATCAATATAATTTAATTTAACAAATTAAGAGATAATGTGACAACAAAAAGGGAGTCAACCAACCACCCTAAATTATAGGGGGTTATTTTGTCTCCTTTTTATTTATCTTATTATTTCTTAATTAAATTGCAATAACTATTATTGCAATAATATCCACCAAATTAATTCCAAATTAATTTGTGAATATTTCAATCATGCCATCGAAGATATGTGAATCACATTCACATCCCAAACTAATTTGTAAATTACATTTCCAATTAATTAATTAATGTGAATTCAATCCACACTATTAATTAACAAACACTATTTACATAAATTTTCTCTCTTCAATATATATGTATTATAAATCATATTTCTAATACACATATATCATGGATAGTATAATCCATATTCTCTAATCCATGATAATTAAATCCCATTTAATTATCTTGGATAATCATTCTCACAATATGAATCATATTCATATTAAGCTTGATAATTAAATCTCATTTAATCATCAAGTTCTTCTTGCTTGGATATGGAATTCATCAAATGAATTATTCTTGAACTCCTTCAAGAATAATGTGCTTTCTCCGCAGATACTTGGAGATAAGGACAGGGCGATTGTATTGTTCCACGTATAGTGACTTGGATATTGAGATATTATCTCAAATCCAGATCTTACGAACCTCCCATAGATGCTTGATTAAATCAAGACCGCAAATACAATCTTCTCATTGAATCTGAATCTCATTCAGACCAATGTCCAACACTTGGACTAAGATCGGATCGCTTCTCTACTGAAAGGAGTCACTAAAATCCAGACCTGTTTCATCACTCCCTCGGAATGGAAGCGTCATGGATATACAATCGTTTATGATCACATCACCCTTCAGGTATTCCCAATACCTGTACATCCTGCATACTGGAAGACCCATGGTCAACCCGAAGATCAAGATCAATTTTACACTGTCTTCTTCAGGGTTTGATCACTAAGTTTCTCATTTGATCATTGGGATTTGGTATCGATCATATACTTTCCAAAAGCATATATCATACCTAGGTCTTGATCATATACTTTCCAAAAGTATATATCAAACCTACAAATTCAGTCAAGCTTCCAAAGCGAGACGACCGTGCACGGAATTTGATTCTTCCCAATATCTCATGAGTGAGCTCATGTCTTCCGGTTCAGTAGTGAACCTGTATGATCCCTTTGAGAGATCGTATTACTCATATGCCCTTACATGCACACCAGCGCGCCGGTGTATAGACCTTGGTTAGGTCATCAACCTATTGGTCTGCCAAATGTACACACTCAGACATATAGTAACACATCTGTCTCCGGTCAGAGGATGCGTGCCTATGCTGTGACAGTATTCAACATAGGACTTAGGTTATCTCGATCTCGTTAAGTCAACTCTTTGACTTAACTAATCTGACACCTCCGAATCTCTATTCTTATGCAGAGGACTTGCATCAAGAGGTCGGTCAGATATCAACCTATGTGAGAAAGGATTGCCATCTCCTACTCAGGCTGGAGATCACATCTTAACAATCATTTGACGGTGCTTGATGAGTCCTCAATCTAACCCTTAGATATTCATCCAAGCACCAGCCTCTATGATTCAATAATTGAATCAACAGCTGTATGAACATTAAGATAGCCATGGTACATAACCCTAATTGTACAGAGGGACCTATTATGCAAATTATTTATTCTTCATTTCAGATCAGGGAATGATATTTGCAATAACATTTATTGCATAATGGCTCGCCGTGGGCTCACATGTCCAACAGCACTAGCCTCAATGATTCAACAATTGAATCAATGGCTATAAGATCATTAAGATGACAATGGTACATAAATCTAATTGTACAAAGGGTCCTTATTTTATATTCATTCCTTTAATCTAAGATAGGGAGTGAAATAACTAATAATTTTTATTGATAAATCAAAAATTACAATAACTTTTATTGTAGGAATGGTTTGCCTCGAGCTCACTAGCCTATTATTCTCCCACTAGCCCTTAGAACCATTCAGGTACATTCCTTAAACCCATACTCATTACATTCTGGTTGAAAACCTTATGTGTCGAAGGCTTGGTAAGAGGATCAGCAACCAAGTCAGCAGAGGCTACTTTGGTGATGATGATGTCACCATGCTTTTGAATCTTCTGAATGATGTGGTATTTCCTTTCCACATTCTTGCTCTTTTGATGTCATCTAGGTTCCTTCGCTTGAGAAATATCTCTCGTGTTATCGTAGAGTAGTGATATGGGAGTATTAGTGGAGACTAGGCCAAGTTACTGGATGAACTTGCGCAACCATACCGCATCCTTTATGGCATTCGATGCGGAAATGTATTTGGCTTTTGTTGTTGAATATGACATGGTAACCTGTTTCTTGCTTCTCCAGCTCACAACACCATCATTCAATAGGAATACAAGCCGTAATGTTGACTTTCGATCATCAATATCTGATTGGAAGTCTGAATCTGTGTATCCCAAGACTTGGAGATCACCATCTCCATAAACCAAGATATAATCTTGCATCATCTCAGGTATTTGAAAATGTTCTTCTCTGCATTCCAGTGTTATTCTCCTTAGCAGGATTGGTAGCGACTGACCACTCAACTGCATTGTAGATATCTAGTCTTCTACACATCATGGCATACATTAAGCTTCCTACCGTTGATGTGTAGGGGCATTCAACCATGGTTTTCTTTTCGTCAATACTTTGAGGATCCATCTCTTTAGATAGGTGGATGCCATGTCTTAAGGGAAGGAATCCTTTCTTGGAACTCTCCACACAGAAACGTTCCAAAATTTTCCTAGTGTACTATTATGATCATCTCAACATCCTATTTTCTCAGTTTCTGAATAGTTCAGACCCAAGATGTAAAAGGCTTCTCCATGATCTTTCGACTCATGTATGGGATAATTAAGTTTTAACACTGGTCATCATCTCTGTATCATTCACAATGATAAGGATGTCATCTATGTAAAGTACGATGAACACAATGGTCCTCCCACTAAGATTCTTGTACACACAAGGTTCGTCAAGATTCTGCACTAAGTCATAACTCTTTATGGTTTAGTCAAATATGATGTTCCAGCTACGAGAAGCTTGTTTGAGCCAATAGATGGATTTATTTAGCTTGCATATTTTACCTTCTTTGGTTATGAAGCCTTGCGATTGCTTCATATAGATATCCTCCTCGAGGTATCAATTGAGGAAAGATGTCTTGACGTCCATCTACCAGATGCTGTAGCTAAGAGATGCAACTACAGCTAGCATGTCTTGATAGACTTAAGCATAGCCGCAAGAGAGAATATCTCATCGTAGTCGATTCCTTTTCTCTATCTGTAGCCCTTGTCTACAAGTTGTGCCTTGAAAGTCTCTACTTTCCCATCAGGTCCCTTCATTCTCTCGAAGATCCATTTACACCCAATGGGTTTTACCCCTTTAGGTGGATCCTAGAGGGTCTGTACACCGTTCTTATGCATGGAGTCAATCTCTGACTTCATTGCTAGCAACCATATATCCATGTCATGATCTGTGAGTGACTTATCAAATGAAGCTAGATCATTGTCAGTTTCACCTGACACATGGAAACTATACCTTTTAGGTGGTGTGATCACTCTCGAACTCCTTTAAAGAGGTACTCGTGTTTCATCTTTATTTATCTCTTTAGTTTCTGGTTCAGGAAGCTCAGAATCCTCAAGGGACTCAATGAGTTCCTCTAGTTCATTTTTGTCCAAACATTTAAGGAAATTATCCTCCAGAAATTACACAACTCTAGAGATGAGAACCTTTTGGGTCTCACAGTTATTGGCGAGCCCAGAATCACCCTATGTTAATTATGGATAATTATCGAGCATTTAAATTTGTCGTTGTAATTACATTGGGAATTCAGAATCGATCAAGAAATAAAAACGATAATTTATTCAATTTCCTCAAAGTGGTTTAATGTTTATTTTACTTGGGCAAGTCCCAAGATAGAACTCAAGGAGAGCAAAGGAACGACCTAGAAATTAGTCTATAAAAGTTCGTGCATGGTTTTCGAGACGGGATTTTTTTGGTATTTTTAATGAAATTTTTTATATAATTAATAATCCAAGGAAATATGATGCATGGATTTTTTAAAATATTTTCATGTAGGAAAATAATGCTATGTTATACAGTATGAGAGAAATAAACAAATGCAATATTATTATTTTTTTACAATAATGTAATGATATGATGCAAAATGATAATGCAAAGTGATTATGGATATGAAGCAAGCAAAACCCAACAACAATTGATCAAATTAGCACATACTCCTAGTATTATCAAAATTAATTATTCGATTAAGATTTGATTAAGTTCCCAAAAGCAATCCCACAAATTGTAGCACAAGTTAATGATCAAGAGAATTAATGAATTAGAAGAGAAGTACTCATAAATGAACCAAATAAAACTTCAATTAATTTACTGTCAATGAATGTATAAAAAATATAATGTCATTATTCATTGTGATAGAGGATCAAATAAGCTCCAAACGACTCCAAGAACATAAAAATTTGATAAATAATGCTCAAGTTATGACAGATTAAAGTTCAAGGACTTAAAAGTAAATAAAATAAATAGAAATCTCACCTTTATACCCTTAGGGGGGTTGAGTTGTAATTTAACGAATATATTGTCCTTCCTCGTAAATAACCGAAGCGAGGATGTTGATGTAATTCCTTGAAGAAATAGGGGTATTGGCGCAATTTTCACAATTATCTTGCAACCAGCATGTACAGGTGATTTGGCTTGTGAAGTGGTTCGATGCAGACCTCCACGTGGCAGCCTGGTCTTGCCACGGTGAGCCCGAGGCACTTGGCTTGGATCTGAGGCTATGTCTTGTTCTGGACCGTTGATGACACCCAATCTACTGGTTGGGATTTGCGATGCTTCGACGACTGAGATGGGTTTCTTTCTTCATCTAAGGGTACCTGTAGCGTCTTGAAATACCAGACTTAAGAGGTACTTCATCGTCGACGATGATCAAGCGGAGAACCGGTAGAGGAGACTATGAGATTGTAGCGAAGGTGAGTCCTTGCTCGTCAACACAAAATAGAGCAAGGCTTCTTTGCTTCATGAGGAGATGAGGTGGACGTATATAGGATGAAGTTGCTTCACATCAGTGGAGGGGAGGCGCATTTGAACGAAGATTCTAGTTGGTTGAGGATTAGGACCGAAGATTAGTGGTGGATGTGTTGGAAGAGTTGCTCCTGGTCGATGGTGAAGGAGGCGCGGATGGTCAGAGCTTGTCGTTGGGTGGAGTGTCGACGAAGCTGAAGAAGATCCTATAGTTGATGCAGGTGCATCTTCTAGAGATGGGGATGAATCTCTACGGTCGAAGACGGTGGTCCCATGTGGTTGACCATGCTGAGAGTGATGGTGGGACATAAAGGGAGAAGAAGGAGGTGGATACATGGAGGTGGAACATATGTGGTACGATGATGATAATGATGGCTCGACGGAGGAGGTCCGGAGCAAGGGAGATGCATGGAGGAGCACACTACAACAAGGTAGAGATGTGACTTGGATCTCATCGAAGGGAGAAAACCGAGATATCACCATCGGGCTTCACAAAAATGCAGTCAACTGATGAGAACGACGAGGAGCGGCGGTGTGACTTAAATAAGAGAGGAGGAAAAATGGAGGGTTGGGATTAGATTGGGAGTGCGATCAAGGAGAAATACGTAAAGGTGAAGCACACGAGATTCACGGGAGTGACGGCCGTCATAGATGGAAGGAGGCGGCGGTGATTGGAGCGGAGGAACCGATGGGGATAGTCGGGGGAGACGAGGGAGGAAGGGGACTGATCAGACGACCCACATGAAGCCACGTGGTAGCTTTTTGTATTTTTCTTTTTTTAAAAATTTTTTCGTTAATTTTTTCATTTTTTATTTTTATAAAAACGAATATATAAAGGGCTCAAAAATGGATGCCACGTGGTGGCTCCAGGAGCTGCCACATGGCACCTCTAGAAAATTCAAAAAATAAATACAAAGATAATTCAAAAAGAAATACCAAATGACCTCAGATCAAAAAAGTTTCTTCAAAATGTTCGTATCAACAAGATCAACAAATTTTATGGAGAGATCAAAACCAAAATTGGTCAATTTCACAATGTGATATTTATGGGGTACTCCATTTGCATAGAATACTTTGATTTTTGAATTTTATATTTTTTATCATTTTTAAACTAGATACAAATATGGAAAGAATATGATAAATTTAAGGATAAATATTTACAAATTAAATAATTTTTTTTGTATTTTTATTATTAAAAAATGACAAATATAATAAAATATGAATAGATAATTTTTGTACAGACTATTAGTGAAGACTCCAATCTAGTTAGTTTCTTTGATTTCAATCTCAGTTTGGATTTAGATTTTTATGCATTTTAATAATTTTTTTATCAAAGAAAATAAATGAACGAGAAATAAAATAAAATGAGTTAATTATTTACATAAAATAATAGGTCAAAAATTTCTAAAATACAAAATGTACAAAAGACGCCCAAACCCAACTTTTACAAATGAGCTCTGATTCACTTGAACTTAATCTTATTTTGAAGATAATTGAATGTATATTAGCTCAAAAGTGAGTAGAATCAAAACAGACACTGGATGAGGAAGATATCAAGGTTTTTGTTCGGAAATCCAAGAACTAGAGTTTGGGTTTTTGGTCCACTTATTTAGGTTAGTGATTTTTTGTATTTTTTATTTATTCTTGTTAGTGATATGTAAACAATGGAGGTGGTTTCAGGTCAATTAGAGTTAACATGAATTAGTTAAAAATCAAGGAAGTTAGGCTATTTTACAGGTCAATTGGACTGAGATTTTTGGCTACTTATTTTGTGCAATAATAAGTGATAAAATGCAATTATTATAAAAACATGCAAAAGTGCTAATTATGCAATATAAATGAAGAAATACCAATAATTTTTAGGGATTTGAGCTTAATTAATCACTTTTAGAGTGATGAAACTAGATTCATTATCCCCCATACTTAAACCATGCTCGTCCCTGAGCATTAAAAGAAATGCAATGAGGTGAAATGAGATTGGGTCCATACCGTTACCATGAGCAGAAGGTGAAAATGAAACTATCCCCTACTTTGACAGAACTTCTGTGAGACTTAGAATTTTAAAATCAATGACTTGAAGTTCTATACATTATTGTCACAGTTTCGGCTCAGAAGTCATCTTAGATCAATCCTCCTCCCAAAGAATACCTCGTGAACATTGAACAATCGACTCATGTGTGTGAATGGTTTTAGCTCTTCCCATCCAAATGGACTACCACACGGACCTCCTCTCTAGTACATCATCCTCGAGGAGTCAAGTATTTCCTTCTAAGATTTGTCACAAAGTGTTCACAATCGAAATGGGGGAGAAGAATAGAATAAAGGGAAAAGAACGGGAGGGTGACCAGTGTAGTCACCTCTTCTTGTGATGCTGGCTAGTGTAGCAGAGTCTCCACCAAGATCTGCAGGTTTTCTTAAAGCTTGGACCTTTTTTGGTTAAATATTTATTTGGTAGTAGGTTTCTTCGTATTTGGATATTGGTAGCTTTTCATGGATCTTGTTGTGCCCCTACAAATATAGAATATTTTTTTCCGTACATATTTTGGGGTCTTAGAAACAATTGTGCCCAGCCGTCCATCCCTTTTCTAAAGCATTATTTGAACCCATACTCAAGTCTTTAGATTTCCACACTACCAGAAAAGAAACTCACACAGTCTTCTAACACCCCGTCTGAGTTGAGCTAAGTGCATAGACCAGGTTAGACACTAAGACTCAAACGGTGCACATTGTCATGCGAAACTCGAAGAATTAAGTCAAAGACGTGAAGCTTCTAAAATCCTATTTATACAAAGCTATGGGTAAAATATATACAAAGTATATATACAAACCCCCTATACTTAGCGAGTGCTATGTCCTCAGAGCACAACAAGCAAAAAGAAGACATAGCTCGGGCTACGCGTGAGAAAGTGTAAAAGAATTATAAACAATAAAATTCGGCCCGCCCTCTATACTTAGGTTGTTGATAGTCTAAGTATAGAAGAAGAATGAAAATGAGGCGGTGGGGATATGTCAATGAGGAGAGTATATACATATAAACATCGGTTTCCCCTATACTTAGGCTCTGGTCAGCCTAAGTATAGAAGAAGGGTGGAAATGAGGCGATCGTGTGATGGGAAGAATGGTATGTACTGATGGCATTGGTCCCCTCCATACTTAGGCCTTGGCCTAAGTAGATGAAGAAGATGTACAAGGAGACCGATGGGGTCGGGACATAGGGTAGCCCACAATTAAGGCAACTTTCGGCTAATCTTTTTGTGAGCATGTGGTGGGAAATCATAATGATAATAATGAGATGAAGCGTATGATTCAGAACCATTATCAGTGTTATCCTTAGAGAAATCATGCTGGAGAGAAGATGGAGCATATGAATCCGATGAATGGTAACCATCATCGGAGTAATCACCAGAGGAATAATATTTGCAAGTGGAAACACTCCAGATATTCTTGTTCTTTAGGTGCTTCAGTTGTTTTCTCAAAATTCGTTCCTTCTTGGTGATAAACACGAAATTTAGAGCGGTCGTATTGATTCACAAGGCGAATCAACAGCCGGTGTATTGACCACTACAAAATCCTGTATTTAATCAACAATTAACCCACACTCAAATAATTCAAACAATGAAAATAGATGTGAAGTTAAAATTTATTTTTAACTCTACAAACAAGGTGTATAGAAGCAAGTACATAGAGAGTTCGAACACAGGGAGCAAGGCAGGATAGATCAAGCTAAGTGCAAAATGTGATGTCATTGTGATCAATGTCTACACTATGCAATGCCAGATGTTTTTGTAGGTTTTAATTTTTTTATTATTTTATTTTATTTTAAATTTTTAATTTTATATTTTGGTTTTCTTTTTACTGATTTTGTATTTTCTTTTTATATTTTATATTTTTTTATTTTCTTTTTCAATATAGGAATATATATACCATATAGGGAAAGAGAGGATAATGTATTTATAAAAATAGGTAAAAACGCTCAAAAATCAGGGAATAAAATATTTTTGGTCTTTTTATAATATTTTACTATTTTTGTGATTTTTGGGGAATTTTCAAATTCTTTTTGGTATTTTTTAAAAGTTAAAATACAAGAAAAGAATGAACTAGGTTGCTGGCCGAAATCAAAGTGAGGATGAAAAATACTAAAAAGTGCCCAAAATTCCTCAAATTAATTCTGAAATATAGACGATAAAATAAGGAAGACACAACAACTGAGTTTATATTTTTAGGATTTTTCTAGAATTTTTTAGATTTTTATGATGATTTTTAGGGTTTTCTAATTTTTAAGGGTTTTCTTTTGAAATTTTTAGTGTTTTTTGCATTGACACTAAAATATGATAAGACAAACAAAATAAATTTTTTTTGTTATTTTTCAAAACTTTTTTATAATTTTTATGGATTTTCTAATGCAAGCTGTAAGAAAAATGCACGTTTTTGATTTTTAATATATATGCAATTGCAACACAAATTCAATGCAAAATTATGGCGTGAACAAGCAAGCACACAGGAGCTTAAATTAAAATTTTGGGAATTTTTTGAATTAAAATGATGCTCCAAATAAATAAGACAAGCACACAAAAATAACTAAGCGTAGCAAGGGTATATATGCAAATATAAAAACATCCAAGGGCTCAGTTGTAATTTTCACACAAACTTTATAATTAAATATGCGAATTAATGGACGAAAAAGCAATTTTGAAACCCGCAGGGGAACCCTTACAAAACACCAATCGCACGTGCACAAGCACGCGTGCCTGGTAGGGGTACGGATGCAATTAACGAGAAGTCTGAGGGCTATATTGCAAAATGCACCAAAAATATTACACGTGATATGGAAGTTTGAGCACTGAATAGAAATAATAAGACCCTTGAGGGTCCCTCTGCAAAATGCCCCTTCCCCTCATGCGCACAGGCACGTGAGGTGACGTGGCAAAGGACCTAAGTGTCAATACGGAAAAGTACGGGGGCCTTAACGCAATTTATACAAAAATAATAAAGTGCATATGAAAGTTTAAGTCCTTAATAAATTAATACAAAAATAGCCGGGGTGAGAGTGCAAAATACCCTCGGCCTTTGGATCCGACGGTCGAAGGTCAGTCACTTATGCCACGCGTCGGTTCCTCGTTGCACGATAACGGTTCGACTGCAGCGGCTGAGATCAGATCATCAAAGTAGATCGACGTCTGATGGCGCAAGGGATCCAACGACTGCTGCTGCATCTGGGCCTTGATTCCTGATCGGATGGCAGAGGCGGTGGTGAAAGAACAGGGAAGAAGGTCCGTCGTGGCGACCTTCCTCCGGTGGTAGCGCCTCTCTCCGACGTGCTTTTACGCGCCAAAATGGCTCCAGCTGCTCCTGCAAGGTTCTTCTCTACGCCGAGGGTCTCAAAATGCAGCGAGGGACACCAGGGCTCCTCCGCGACGTCGGAGAAGGAGGAGGGGCCCAGGTATCTCCGGCGAGGACAAAATCGACCCCAGGTGCTATTCGCGCTCCAAATACCTGCAGGAAATGTTAAAGAGGCCGAGGGCAAAATGCCTCGACCTCCTATGGCTCTCAAAAAAGGGGTGAACGGTAATGTGGATACTCGCCGGAGCTTGCTCCAGCGAGGGGAATCGATTTAGCGAATCAATGGAAGATTGGACACGAAAAGAGTACCTAAGAGATCCTAGGACTACAAAGAGTGAAATGGCAACGAAAATGAAGGAAATGAACAGCCTCAAGCCCAGGAAGGGTGAGGGAGAGTGTACCTCAACGGGAAGGTCACCGGAGGTGGGGTGGAACGCCCAAAATCCTCGCCGCTCCGCCGCCTCGAGGGGTCCAAACTGGAGCTGTCACCTCCAGGGAGTCAAGGGGGGATGAATGGGGACAAAGGACCAGACAAATGGGGGTTCAAAAATTCAAGGGAAGGTTGGGTTCCATTCTTATGTGGTTTGACTCAGTGGCTTAGGTGCTCCAAAGACCAAGGCGTATCGTCTCGCACAGTGATCCAAAATCCAAGATAATCACTGGGCGAGCGAGGTGGAAGATCGAGGAGAAAAAGAGCAGAAGGAAGTATCATGAAAGGAGGCACAGAGACGCCTCAAAAAATCCGCGAAAAAGGGGGTCAAACGAGGCTCTGACGACGGCACATGGGGAAGGACGGCCAGTTGACCTGGGTCAACTGGGGCCGTCTCCTGATTGGTCCACGTGGACCAATCAGGAAAAATCCCTGAAAAGAATTTTGCAAATTCATTTAAAAATAGAAAATAAACGAATTTGATTTTGGTTATTAAGTGAAAAATATTTATTATTTTCTGTAGTATTTTATTCTGATTTTTAATTATTTTTATGAGGTATATTTTTACAAGTTTACTAAAGTAAATGCCCTTTATAGGTATAATATCTACATATTTTATTCTTTTATTTTTATTTTGTGATTTTGATTTATTTATTTTTATTTAGTATTTTATAAAATCATAAAATACTTTTATACACACAAATATATTTTTGTCTTATTTTTCTTATATGTTTTATACACTTAATAAAATATAAGTATACGTTATACAGGTTTGTAAATAGGTGTTATGCCTATGTATGGTATGTACAGGTATTTTATTTTGTGTTTTAATTATGTTTTTATTCAGATTTTAATACACAAATATAGTATAAGTGATATTTGCAGAATTATAAAAATATAAAATTATAAAAATAATGAATAAGGAATAAAATGAATATTTTAATATGTACAAGTATACTACAAGGGTCCAAAACTCAACTTTCAAACCATAACTCGAAAAAATACGAAACCACCTTCACTAAATAGATTATTTCATGATATATATAATTAAAGGTGAGTTTGGTACATTTCGATTTTTATTTGCAAGATATAGGTCTGGGAAATCGGAGTTTCGGAATCTTATTCAGACCATAACTTTTTATTTGTACATTATTTTTCAGTGAAATCAATTTTGTATTTTTACTTATTTAATTATCTACAACTTTCATGTACAAAATTTCTTCAATTGAGGTATAAAAAGTGGAACCAAAAATAGGTCCCAAAATGAATAAAGAATGGATTAAAAACAAATGGAATTTTATTGTGTTTCGACCCTTATCTCCCCCTACTTTATTCCTTGTCGACCTATTCATCAAGATGCCTAGGTCTCGGGGTTTTGGGTCATAAAATATTTACACTATTTTATTCTTTTTCTTTTCTTTTTATTTCTATGATTTTGGCTTTAATTACAGTATTTTATACACTATTTGGATGCATATGCATGAATGCTAAGATGATGGATTTAATGCTATTTACACACATTTGCTAGGGTTTTTGATGCCAAAATAATAGAATAAAGATGATGAAATGTGGTTTCATCATCCCCCTATACTTTACCTTTGCTAGCCCCTAGCAAACACTCATGCAATAAGTGCAGAAAGAAAAAGAAAGAAAAGAAAAAGAAGAAAGTGGATTTAGTTTAATTATCAAACTTGTCTTCACAAAATCAAAGTTTGGAGCTTAAGTTAGACCTTTGAAATTTTAGTGCGGGCTGAACCTTAGTGAGAACCGGATTTGAAATCCAACAGTCCCTAAGAATCCCAAAACTCTGCTCAAGTCTCCTCAATAGGCAGGTCAGAAATATTTCAACTCATACGCAAACCCTTACGACTATGAATCTGACTTGTACAGTGTAAGTGATGGTAGCTCTCCCCAACTGAAATGACAAAGAGACTGACCTCTCCAATATGACAAACCAATGATTCCCCAATCCAACAACTCATTCCTCAAGGAGCAGGGTATTCCCTTTTAAGTTCAAGTGGCAACCAACCCAAGAGGAGGGGGTCAAGAGAAGAATGGACGGTAGCCAGTGTAGCTACCTTTCCTAGGATGCAAGACCAGTGTAGTTAAGTCACCTAGCTGCAGGCTCACATGATTTGACTTTGAAGCTCAAGCTTGCTTATTTGACTTTACAACATATGTACACTCCGGCATGCATTTTTATTTTTGTACAGGCCTGTCCACTTTTTTGGAGTTTTTACTTTTTGCATTTTTTTGAATACTATATACAACAGCATTTACATAAGGAGTTTTTCCTCTTGAGCCAGTAGACTATCCCTCTTTTGAAGCTTTATCGCAACCCATGATCTCCTATCCTCGAAACTCATCATTACTGGACGGGTTGAGGCGCACTTCCCTCCCTAGAGGAGGACAAGTGTTTCCACCTGTGTGCATCTCATACCGGCAAATCCAACCTCCTCACCACTCCAACTGAGTTGAGCCATGTGAAAGTTGCAAGTGTCCAAGTTAGGTCATTATCAACAAGAGTCGTGTGTTGCTCCGAAATACTCTACTTAGGCAGTCAAGAATCGATTGAACCAAGCCCCGTTATCCTCAAAGAATTAAGTCAACTAGACCTGAAGTACCTCAATCCTAGTTCATATAAGGTTCCTGTTAATTAAGTAGGTTTAGGGTCCAACCAAGCTTCAATCTTCGGATTTTACTTAGACTTGTTCAATTATCAGACTCAATCCGAAAAATGCAAATGCCATGCAATGCGATGCAGAAAATATTTTTGTGATGCAATTTTCAAAGATTTTGAACTTTTTATGGGTTTTTGAAAAGATGATGCATATGCATTTTTTTAGATTTTTGCAAAATATTTTTCAAATGTTTTTGTATTTTAATTTTGCAAATGTTTTTGGGATTTTTGAAAACAAAAAGATTTTTGGCTGAAAGATAGGTGAAAAATATTTACACGGAAGTGCTTCTTATATTTACAAGAAGTGGTCTTTAAGAATTTACAAGGGTAAGTAGTAAATTTTATAAATATATATAGTGGATTTTGGTATGATGTATATATTCCTCAAACTTATTTGACACAGGTTTTTCAAACAGTTTTGAAAACTATAGTCCAACATAATTTTTACAAACATGTACACACATTTGAAAATCATTTTGCAAAGGTTTTCCAAGCAATATGTATAGATTTTTCAAAATATTTTTGCAACCATTTTTCAAACAATTTGCAAATAGTTTTTCAAACATTTTATTTCACACAAAGAAAATAAATTTTACAATCAAAATGTTTTTACAAAGGTTTAAAACATGTAACAAAACGTTTTCAAAATAGTTTTCAAAAGATTTTTCACAAAGATTATCAAATTATTTTTCAAACATTTTGCAAAAAATATTTTCACCTGATTTATTAATCAGTATATACGAAAAGAATTTGAGGAATGAAACATCTTTTTATTAGGTTTTTAAATGAATTTTAAAGAATAATTAGCCATAATTATTAGGAAAATACGAAAGTACGAGTTATGGCTAAAGTATATACACCGTATATACGACTCCCCTATACTTAGCTTGAGCCATGTCCTCATAGATCGGAGAGAAAAGAGAAGACATAACCCGTACTAAGTATAGGCAAGTCTAAAGAATAAATAAATAAGAGATGAATGAATCAAAGGAATGAGAAGTCGACCGTCCCCCCTATACTTAGGATCAAATAATCATAAATATAGCAGACTGTACACAAAGCAGGGAGGGTCAAGGGTGGGAATGAACAGATCGTACTCAGATTGTCTCCCCCTATACTTAGGGTAAGATATCTCTAAGTATAGACAAGAAGAGGAGACAATGGAGAGGATCGAAAAGAATAGAATCACTCGGGGTGCACACCCCCCTATACTTAGGACAAAGTACTTCCTAAGTTTAGCAAACTATCTACAAGGGGCGACACCTTTTTTGATAGATACATGAGATAGAAGAGGAAAAGAAGAAAAGAAGAAAAGATATCAACAGATGGAAGAATGATATAGACAGATAGATCTGTACAGCGGAAGATGGAAGTGAAAACCATGTACGAGATGCAAATGATCGGAGTCAAAGAACACATCTCATACCAGAAGAATCGGGCCAACGTCAACGATCGGCGGATCATGATCTAGATATAGCTTCAGGCGCTGACCGTTGACACGGAAGGCAGAGGAAGATGACTGTTCGGATATATCAATACTGCCATTGTCATGTACCTTCCTGACCACATAAGGACCTTTCCACTTGCTGTGTAATTTCCCTGGAAATAATTTCAGCCTGGAATCAAACAACCATACACGCTGATCGGGCTCAAACTGTTTATGGCTGATATGGGAATCGTGCCATGTCTTCACTTTCTCCTTGTATTGTAGGCCGCTAGAAAAGGCTGTATCTCTCAGTTCCTCCAGGGCTGCCAACTCTGCTCTTCTCTGTTCTCCTATACTCTCGGGATCTAACAGTAACTCAGTGACTGCCTAAAATGATTTGTGCTTGATTTCCACTGGCAAATGGCACGGCTTGCCATAAACGAGGCGAAAGGGAGATGTCCCTAATGGATTTTTGAAGGAGGTCCGATAGGCCCACAAGACCGAGTCCAAAAGCTGTGACCAATCCTTTCGATCTAGGCGGACAACCTTCTGCAAGATCGTCTTGATCTCCCTATTCGATACTTCGGCAAGACCATTAGTCTGAGGGTGGTATGGCGTGGCAACACGATGGTCAATGTCGAACTCGTCTGCGAGGGCCCTGACTTTATCATTAATGAAATGAGACCCCCCGTCTGAAATCAGAACTCTAGGTACCCTGAGTCGTGAAATGATATTTTTCCTCAAAAATTTACATACAGTTTTAGCATCTGCGGCTTGGGCGGGGATGGCCTCAACCCAACGACTGACATAATCTACAACAAGCAAAATGTGTTCGAATCCCTAACTCTTAGGAAATGGGCCCATGAAATCAATACCCCATGCATCAAAAACCTCACAAAAGTAAATGGGATGCATGGGCATCATGTCTCTCTATCCGCAGGTTCCCATCTTTTGACAGTCAGTACATCTCTTTACGAACTCATCTGAATCCTTGAAGAGAGTAGGCCACCAAAGGCCGGATTGAAGCACCTTCTGTGCTGTCCTTTTCCCAGAATGATGTCCTCCTGCCTCAAGCTTGTGGCAATATGTGAGGACGCTTTGCTGCACTTCTTGAGGAATGCACCTTCTCCATATGCTATCCCCTCCTTCATGATAAAGGACGGGATCCTCCCAATGGTAAAACTTGGCCTTAACTAGGAAGGTCTCAAGTTTCTGCCTGGGCCAACCCTGAGGGACCGTCTTGGCAACGAGATAGTTTACAAAGTCAGCATACCATGGGAGTGAGGAGATCGCCATGATTGCCTCGTCTGGGAATGTCTCTCTAATAGGTGCACTGGGCTCAGATTCCTCAAGGTTCTCCAAGCAGGAAAGATGATCCACCACCACATTTTTAACTCCAGGCTTATCCTTAATCCCAATATCAAATTCCTGGAGCAGAAGGATCCATCTGGTAAGGCGAGCTTCGGCATCCTTCTTGGCCATTAAGTACCGGATGGCGGTGTGATCTGTGTAAATGGTCACTCTAGATCCGAGAATATATGATCTGTACTTATCCAAAGCAAAGACTACGTCCAGCATCTCTTTCTTGATCACAGTGTAATTCCGTTGAGCGGTATCCAAAGTCCGGCTGGCGTAGTGAATGGCAAACAACACTCCATCCCTCCTCTGTCCAAGCACAACCCCAACAACAAAATCAGAAGCATCCGTCAAGATCTCGAATGGGAGAGACCAATCAGGTGGCTGAAGGACAGGAGCCGAAACAACCATACTCTTGAGTGTCTCGAACGACGCAAGACACTTATCATCTACAATGAACTCAGTGTCTTTCGTCAGCAGATCAGTAAGTGGTCGGGCAATACGACTGAAGTCCTGAATGAACCATCGGTAGAAACCGACATGCCCCAGAAAAGACCGCAATTGACGCAGATTGGACGGTGGATTGAGTTTTCTAATGATATCCACCTTGGCCGGATCAACCTCCATGCCCCTGATGTAGATGATATAACCAAAAACCATCCCTTGAGTCACCATGAAGTGACTCGCGCTGAAGCACACTGTCTAGGAAGTCAAGACAAGCATCAAACCTGTCGCCATAGACTGAGAAGTCATCCATGAAGACCTCTAAACAGTCACCCACCATGTCCGATAAAATGGACAACATGCACCTTTCGAATGTTGCCGGAGTGTTACATAGACCAAAGGGCATCCGTCTGAACGCATACGTCCCAAACGGACAGGTGAATGTCGTTTTCTCCTGGTCTTCGGGGGCAATGGCCACTTGATTGTATCCAGAATACCCGTCAAGAAAACAATAATGACTCTTTCCAACTAGCCTTTCGATAATCTTATCAATGAATGGCAGTGGGAAATGATCCTTATTGGTGGCCTCATTCAATCATCTGTAGTCCACACAGACCCTCCAAGAAGTGGGTACTCGGGTAGCGATCTCCTCTCCAGACTCATTCACAACTGTAGTGATACTCGTCTTCTTGGGTACCACATGTAATGGACTAATCCACTTGGAGTCGGAGATGCGGTAGATAAAATCGGCGCTCCATCACTTCGATATTTCTTTCATGACCACATCTCGAAGATAAGGGTTCAGCCGTCGCTGGAACTCACGCGACGGCCTAGCGTTCTCCTCAAGATAGATGTGGTGGGAGCACAGAGCCGGACTAATCCCCTAGAGATCAGCTATACTCCAACCTATCACCTAGCGGTTTCTTTCAAGAACCTCCATCAGACGAGATTCTTGTTCTCCAGTCAAACCTGCTGAGATAATGACTAGGGGTATATCTGGCTCGCCCGCAAGGAATCTATACTTCAGTGACTACGGCAGAGGTTTCAGTTCTGGACAACTGGGAGGTGGAAGATCTGGCTTCTGATATGTCTGTGTGAAGGCGACCAGGTCTGCATGTGAGGACTCTCGCTCTGCATGAATATCCGACGAAGGGGAGCCTGTTGAATCATCAATAAACTGCATTGGCTCGCACTCCGTCCTAGCTGTCGGCTCAGATGGAATTAGACAAGGCAAATAATCATCAAAATCATCCCAATCAATGTCTGAATCCGAGGGATCTGAATTGGAAGAACAAGATTGAAATTCATTGGCACCACTCTCTCAACACTGTCAGCCACAAAAGTATCCTCGTCCAGGTGTGTGCTCTCCAGACTCTCAACTGCCACAAGCTGTAAAGAAGGTGAATTTGTAGGCAAGGCGAGGGTCTGTGCTACGGGATCTGTCCAATTGGATTCATCATTTGTCATCACAAAGTCGCACTCCTGGTGGATGTCTAGCTCTTTCTCTGTCATCTGCGCGGCTTCGCTGGACTTCTCTGAGCATTCTAACTCTCTCGCTCTGGTCTCCTCGATCATCTCTATTTTTATGGTTTTGCCCTCTACGCAAAAACACACCTTCCTGCTATCATGATCGGTCACCGCCTTGACTGTGGCCAAGAATGGGCGTCCAAGTATGATGGGGGCATCGGTTACCGACTCAGGGATCTCCATGTCCAAGACAACAAAGTCCACGAGGAATTTCAAGCCCTGAATGGTAACGACCACGTCTTTCAATAACCCCTTCGGCCTCTTAGTCGACTTGTCAACAAACTGAAGGACTATCCTGCTCCTAAGAAGAGGACCGAACTCGAATCGGTCGAGTAAGGCTGCCGGAAGAAGGTTAACCGAAGAGCCGTTGTCTAATAGAGTACGATCAAACTGCTGCTCCTGAATCTCGCATCTAACATAGGGAGCTCCTGCATCTGGTCGCTTGGCTGGCAGTTTATCTGAATGGTGCAGCAAGTGGAATGAGTGAGCACATGGATCTGATCTCTATGGTTCCTCCTCTTCCTGCGAACTGTAGTCTTTGCTTTCAAATTCTTTTTGAAGAGGGGGATGTGCTCAAGTGCCTCCTGTAGAGTCAGCTGAATATGGAATCTGTCAATCATCTGGATGCTGAACTCTACCTGTTGGTCCTTTTTCGGATTTTCTCTTTTGTTCCCCTTCGCACGAAGGAGTGCTTCAGGGAAGGGGATAGTAGGGGCCTCCTCAGATGGAGGACTAGGAATAGGTTCCTATGTCTGTGAAGGAATGGCCTCCATACAATCATCGTCATGCAACACATATGTATCTGGAATATACACAAAAGCCTTTCCTTTATTCATATTTTTGTTCTTTTTGTTGTTACCACAGTCCATAGATACAAAAATTGATAACACCACATAAGGAAGATCAACAAAAGTAGATGTGGTGGCCTCAGTACCATCATCGGCACCTGTCTTCGCGGCATCAGCACCGCTCTCTGGCTCTGCATCCAAAATGGTTGCTTCAGCACCACCGTCTGCATCAGGTGTCACGATGGCCTAAGTGCCGCCATCTGGAACTCCATCATTGGTGGCATCAGCACCACCGTCATCAATGTCATCATTAGCGGCATCAACACCGCTACTCTGCTCATCTGGCGGTATGGATTCCCCGTGCTGTTGTTGCTCAGATGAGGCGCCGCCGGCTGGCATTCTACCGCTCCTAGTAGTCACAAAATCAGCATCATACAAAGAAGAAGACATGTCACTCAAATAATCACTAGGAGAGGTATCCTCTGTGAACTGTACCTGCTCAGACTTTCTTTTCAGACTGTTCGGATTTGGTTCAATCTAAGCCGGTATGGCGGCTTTGCCCTTGATAAAATCCCTCACCTCCTTCCGGAACTCATCCATGTCCCGCTGGTAGGATTCTCGATGCTCGGTAGGCAATCGGGCGAGGTCATCTAATGCTGGGTTCTCAAAGGTAGGTACCTGAGAACCATATGTATTCCCCTGCTGGAAATGCGATTGTTGCTGCGAGGAGAAGTGTTCACGAGGCTGGGAGTAGGACTATTGAGGCTGCGGATGTTGCCTCCACTGTTGTCCCTGATAGGAGGGACGAGGACCATTCTGGTTCTGCTGGTGGGCATACTGGGGTTGTTGCTGCTGCTGCGGCTGGCTGTTCTGATATCCTTGAGCGGGAGGTTGCTGTTGGGATGGGGAGCCACCATTACCCATCGGAATCCGGGGTGATCACGACGAATCCCGGGCTGCGGGTACCGGTTGTACCAAATCCCATTGACTTCCATCAATGGGTCCTTCTCAAAGGATGGTGGTGATAGAACTGCCAGTGGTTGATCCGGCTGATAGACCATCATCTGAGTGTCTTGAGATGGTGGATGCGAAGGGTAATATGGTAGCGGTGGAACCGGCTCTTCCTGAATGTGGTTGACCTGGCGGTGTGAGGCAGAGGGTTGGGTAGAGCTGCTACTACTCGGATCGGCTCGTGACCTGGGAGGCTGCGGAGTATATGTTTGTGCCTCCTGAATGCAGAGAATTTGAGTCTTCAGGTCACTCATGGTTTTGGTGAGAAGGTCCATCTGGGCAAGACCTTGGTTCTGCTTCTTCTCGAGGATCTCCATGCGGTCCAACTTCTCACTAATGATTCCCATGTCGGTTGCGGCGTATTCGGCTTGGGCTATGGCTACCGACGGAGTGTGGGGACCGGCATCGATGCGGGCGATCCTCTGAAATGATCCCGCTCCTTGGGGTGGCTTTTGCTGTGTGTAGACTCTGGCTTGGGTCATCACAGTTGAGTTTTCAGCCATGCCTTCATAGATGGCCCAGACGTCGTCTTCACCCTTGGAGAAGTATGATCCACCACAAGAGGCGATTACAAGCCCCTGCAGCTCCGGTGTCAACCCATAGAAAAAACTCTGAAGCAGATTGGGCTTTGATATGTCATGGTGTGGACACCGGTAGATGAGCTCTCTGAATTGATCCCATGCTTCATGGAATTGTTCATTAGGGATCATGGTAAAATTGCTGATCATAGCTCTAGCTGCGTTCGTCCGGCTGAGAGGGTAGTACTTCTTCAAGAATGCGGTCCGAAGATCTGCCCAAGTGTCGATGAACCTCCCCAAATGTTTGAGCCAATACGCGGCTCTGTCAACTAAGGAAAATGGGAAGTCTATCATCTTGATAGTGTCCTCAGTCATCAGCCTGTCATAAATGGTACTGCAGATCATCTCGAATTCTTGCAGATGGAGGTGTGGCTCTTCGGTCGGAAACCCATGGAATTTGGGCAGAAGCTGAATAGTGTGAGGCCGAAGCTCGAAGTCTCCATGGATAGGGGGAAGTTTGATCCATCGGTGAGTGAGGGATGCGGCGGGATTGTGCAATTCCCTCATGATCGTTTGTGGTGGTCTCTCTGCTTTTGGATCTCCTCCTTCTACAACGGGTATATCTCCTCCTCCACCTGCAGCTCTGTTCTCTCCATCTGCTCTCATATGTGCCAGCTCTCGCATCACATCACCCATAAATGCTCCTTGGTCTCTGATTTGTCTCTACATGGTCTCCAAGGATGCTAGAAGTGAATTGTTGATGGCAGCTTGATCAAATAGAAATTGAGGCTGCTCCTGCTCATCTGGGTGATCTCATCTATCTGCCATGGCTGGGTTCTCTAAAAAGGCAAAAGAACTCATCTCAGGTGCCGTCAAATGCTCTGAGCTCTGTGATGCACTAAATTCTTAAACTCTTGGACTGATGGAAGGAGAATGAGAAGGGTGGTCGAGGGGGAACAGGGTGGAAGTGAACTTAGGCTCGGAGATTGGACTCTCTGAGGTTGTCCTAGATGAATAGGGAGGAGTGCTGGAAAGCAGTGCTGACAAGGTCGGCCTAAGAGATCTCCGTCCCATCATCTTGATTATTGAGACGAGCAAGGTGAAGAAGAAGAAGAAGAAGGGGGGCAAAATTGCGCACGATTGTGCGATGTTTTTGATCTTGACCTAAAATCGACTAGCAATCAAACACAAAACAAGGGGATTAACAACTCAACACGTGAAACCGTAAGGGTTCGGCTTTTATCTTTGTAGTTTTTAGCTTGAATTCAGGAAGTTATCTTTCAACGAGTCCTTAGAGCGCTTCACCTAACAGAGAGAGAGTATCCCGTACTTGTCCTCCTCCTGTGTAACCTGTAGTCTGCACTTTTTAAGGTCCTTGTATCCTTTCCTGGATCCCTACTCAGCCAAATAAATAGAGAAAGGAAGCCAATAGGCGAAACCGATATTTCGGAACTCGCTCGCAACGGAATCACCAGTGAGCGTGCAAGAACCTACTCGGACGCGAGACGATGAGACAGACACCCCCGTGAAGGCGTGGCCTAGGCTCGATACTTCGAACAAGGTCGATGCTCTACACAATAGAGATTTACCAATGTTGACCAAGCCCTACTCGTCCACGTACGATAGAAGAGCCAATACTTCGGAAATCCAGGCGATACACAAGGCAGCCACAGACTGGGTTTTTGGCTCTAATCCTTACGAAGCCACTCTCTCACATGGAAGGAGACCTTCCCATGCAACCTAAATACAAGTGAGGGTGTTACTCTCCCCAAGCAATGAATCCAATTACAAGTTTTATTTAGGTCAAGTTTTCTTTAGCAGTCCCTTTTTTAATTTTTTTAGTGTTATCGCTTCTTTTGAGTAAATTCAAACAAGGGCCTAACGTTTTGTTTTTTCTTGATTCCTATTTGATCCAAAAACAGAGGGAGAAAAGAGTCGGAAAAGCTAATGCAAGTGGCACTAAGATGGAAATCTCACCTTAGTGCCTAAATGATGGATGCAAAGATAGAAGACTTACAGTGACTCCCGGCTCTCTCCATGCGGGATGCAAAACAAGAATTTATAAACCTAATCTAAATGTCGATATGCACACGAAAATCATCCTAAGCAGGCAATTGCTAACGTGAAGAACCACAAGTTGATTCACCAATCCTCAATCCAAAGAGTCCGGTCTAGACTCACCCCTACTCTTCTCGACAAATCGAGTTTAGGAGTAGCGCTTGATGGGGTGGGCTCGCGGCGCGACGGATCGAAAAATGGGGATTCAACTGTTTAATTAAACTAAGTCCAAATACGCACTATAGGTACATGCAGTGGTTATTATGGTGTTTGGACCTTATCTAATCGATCAAGCAATGCCTAAAAATCTAAGGGCTCATTCCACAAAAGAAAGGAAAAAGGATAACAAAACCAGAAAATGACAGTCGAGAAACGCGAAGAAAACCACGGTGAGCCCCCAGGTGAACAGACACCTGGAAATTGGGCCCGAAGTGTCCTGAGTGTCCAAGTACCTGTATTATTACAATTTAATGAATCTCTCTCTCACCAAAGAAAATAAGAGCTATCTAACTAATCTCTCTCTCACTCCTCCTGCTCTCTCCTATCGGCTAGGCTAAGAAAGCCAACTCCGCTTCCCAAGGTTGCACCGGATCCCCTAGGTGATCTGCCTCGCTCCGCGGTCCCTCGCAAGAAGATAAGAAAAGACGGTTAGAAAGCTCAACAATATATATCAAAAATAAGAGAGATAAAACTAGTAATAATGTAAACAAACAATCACAGTCACAAAAATGAGACCTATACGCTGCTGCTCCCCGGCAACGGCGCCAATTGATAAACACGAAATTTAGAGCGGTCGTATTGATTCACAAGGCGAATCAACAGTCGGTGTATTGACCACTACAAAATCTTGTATTTAATCAACAATTAACCCACACTCAAATAATTCAAACAATGAAAATAGAAGTGAAGTTAAAATTTATTTTTAACTCTACAAACAAGGTGTATAGAATCAAGTACATAGAGAGTTCGAACACAGGGAGCAAGGCAGGATAGATCAAGCTAAGTGCAAAATGTGATGTGATTCTGATAAATGTCTACACTATGCAATGCCAAATGTTTTTGTGGGTTTTAATTTTATATTTTTTTATTTCATTTTTTAATTTTTTATTTTGTATTTTGGTTTTCTTTTTACTGATTTTGTATTTTCTTTTTATATTTTATATTTTATATTTTCTTTTTCAATATAGGAATATATATACAATATAGGGAAAGAGATGATAATGTATTTATAAAAATAGGTAAAAATGCTCAAAAATCAGGGAATAAAATATTTTTGGTCTTTTTATAATTTTTTACTGTTTTTGTATTTTTTGGGGATTTTTCAAATTCTTTTTTTCTATTTTTTAAATTGAAATACAAGAAAACGGTGAACTAGGTTGCTGGTAGAAATCAAAGTGATGATGAAAAATACTAAATAGTGCGCAAAATTCCTCAAATTAATTCTGAAATATAGACAATAAAATAAGGAAGACACAACAACTGAGTGTATATTTTTAGGATTTTTCTAGAATTGTTTAGATTTTTATGAAGATTTTTAGGGTTTTCTAATTTTTAAGGTTTTTCTTTTGAAATTTTTAGTGGTTTTTGAACTGACACTAAAATATGATAAGACAAACAAAATATAAATTTTTTATAATTTTCCAAAACGTTTTTATAATTTTTATGGATTTTCTAATGCAAACAGTAAGAAAAATGCATGTTTTTGATTTTTAATAAATATGAAATTGCAACAAAAATGCAATGCAAATATATGGCGTGAACAAGCAAACACACATGAGCTTAAATTAAATTTTTGGGAATTTTTCGAATTAAAATGATGCTCCAAATAAATAAGACAAGCACACAAAAATAACTAAGCCTGGCAAGGGTATATATGCAAATATAAAAACATCCAAGGGATCAGTTGTAATTTTCGCACAAACTTTATAACTAAATATACAAATTAATGGACGAAAAAGCAATATTGAAACCCGTAGGGGTACCCTAACAAAACACCAATCGCACGTGCACAAGCATGCGCGCTTGGCAGGGGTACGGATGCAATTAACAAAAAGTCTAAGGGCTATATTGCAAAATGCACCAAAAATATTACATGTGATATGGAAGTTTGAGCACTGAATAGAAATGATAAGACCCTTGAGGGTCCCTCTACTAAATGCCCCGTCCCCTCACGCTCACAGGCATGTGAGGTGACGTGGCGAAGGACCTAAGTGTGAATACGGAAAAGTACAAGGGCCTTAATGCAATTTATACAAAAATAAAAAAGCGCAGACGTAAGTTTAAGTCCTTAATAAATTAATACAAAAATAGCCGGGGTGAGAGTGCAAAATACCCTCGGCCTTTGGATCCGACGGTCGAAGGTCAGTCACTTATGCCACGCGTCGGTTCCTTATTGCACGATAACGGTTCGGCTGCAGCGGCTGAGATCAGATCATCAAAGTGAGATCGACGGCTGATGGCGCAGGGGATTCAACGGCTGCTGCTGCATCTGGGACTTGGTTCCTGATCGGACGGCAGAGGCTGGTGGTGAAAGAACATGGAAGAATGTCCGCCTTGGTGACCTTCCTCCGGTGGTAGCGCCTCTCTCCGACATGCTTTTACGCTCCAAAATGGCTCCAGCTACTCCTGCGACGTTCCTCTCTACGCCGGAAGTCTCAAAACACAGCGAGGGTCACCAGGGCTCCTATGCGATGTCGGAGAAGGATGAGGGGCCCAGGTATCTCTGGCGAGGTCAAAATCGACCCCAGGTGCTCTTCACACTCCAAATACCTGCAGGAAATGTTAAAGAGGTCAAGGGCAAAATGCCTCGACCTCCTGTGGCTCTCAAAAAAGGGGTGAACGGCGATGTCGATACTCGCCAGAGCTTGCTCCAGCGAGGGGAATCGATTTAGCGAATCGATGGAAGATTGGACACGAAAAGAGTACCTAAGATATCCTAGGACTACAAAGAGTGAAATGGGAATGAAAATGAAGGAAATGAACAGCCTCAAGCCCAGGAAGGGTGAGGGAGAGTGTACCTCAACGGGAAGGTAACCGGAGGTGGGGTGGAATGCCCAAAATCCCCGCCGCTTTGCCGCCTCGAGGGGTCCAAATTGGAGCTATCACCTCCAGGGAGTCAAGGGGGGATGAATGGGGACGAAGGACCAGACAAATGGGGTTCAAAAATTCAAGGGAAGGTCGGGTTCCATTCTTATGTGGTTTGACTCTGTGGCTGAGGCGCTCCAAAGACCAAGGCATATCTTCTCGTACAGTGATCTAAAATCCAAGATAATCACTGGGCGAGCGAGGTGGAAGATCGAGGAGAAAAAGAGCAGAAGGAAGTATCATGAAAGGAGGCACGGAGACGCCTCGAAAAATCCGCGAAAAAGGGGGTCAAATGAGGCTCTGACGATAGCACATGGGGAAGGACGGCCAGTTGACCTGGGTCAACCAGGGCCGTCTCCTGATTGGTCCACGTGGACCAATCAGGAAAAATCCCTGAAAAAGATTTTGTAAATTCAATTAAAAATAGAAAATAAACGAATTAGATTTTGGTTATTAAGTGAAAAAATATTTATTATTTTCTGTAGTATTTTATTCTGATTTTTAAGTATTTTTATGAGGTATATTTTTACAAGTTTACTAAAGTAAATGCCCTTTATAGGTATAATATCTACATATTTTATTCTTTTATTTTTATTTTGTGATTTTGATTTATTTATTTTTATTTAGTATTTTATAAAATCATAAAATACTTTTATACACACAAATATATTTTTGTCTTATTTTTCTTATATGTTTTATACACTTAATAAAATATAAGTATACGTTATACAGGTATGTAAATAGGTGTTATGCCTATGTATGGTATGTACAGGTATTTTATTTTGTGTTTTAATTATGTTTTTATTCGGATTTTAATACACGAATATAGTATAAGTGATATTTGCAGAATTATAAAAATATAAAATTATAAAAATAATGAATAAGGAATAAAATGAATATTTTAATATGTACAAGTATACTACAAGGGTCCAAAACTCAACTTTCAAACCATAACTCGAAAAAATACGAAACCACCTTCATTAAATAGATTATTTCATGATATATATAATTAAAGGTGAGTTTGGTACATTTCGATTTTTATTTGCAAGATATAGGTCTGGGAAGTTGGAGTTTCAGAATCTTATTCAGACCATAACTTTTTATTTGTACATTATTTTTCAGTGAAATCAATTTTGTATTTTTACTTATTTAATTATCTACAACTTTCATGTACAAAATTTCTTCATTTGAGGTATAAAAAGTGGAATCAAAAATAGGTCCCAAAATGAATAAAGAATGGATTAAAAACAAATGGAATTTTATTGTGTTTCGACCCTTATCTCCCCCTACTTTATTCCTTGTCGACCTATTCATCAAGATGCCTAGGTCTCGGGGTTTTGGGTCATAAAATATTTACAATATTTTATTCTTTTTCTTTTCTTTTATTTATTCTATGATTTTGGCTTTAATTACAGTATTTTATACACTATTTGGATGCACATGCATGAATGCTAAGATTATGGATTTAATGCTATTTACACGCATTTGCTAGGGTTTTTGATGCCAAAATAATAGAATAAAGATGATGAAATGTGGCTTCATCACTTGGGATCAAGCGATTCGTCCTTGGAAGATAATTTCTTTGAAGCACCAGCCTCAGTCAGCTCATAAGAAATTATTCCAGTATATTTAATGAGAACGGGAGAATCGGCTTTAGATGAATAATAGTGAGGAATAGGATCCGTCCAATTGGAATCGAAATTTGGATCCTTGCCAAGATAGGGTTTTAGAACTATCGAACAGACCTCATTCATGTAGATTATCCTTTCCGGACCTTATGAGGATTCATCAGACTATTCCTTTTCCGGAAGGTCGAAGGTGACTTTCTTTTTAGATGACGAAGCAACCATTTTGTTTTGCGAAGGTGTGGATTCTTGGAGTGAGGTGTTGAGGAGTCTCCAAATGAATGACCATTGATTTTTTTCTCCTTAGCCGGTGTATGTCCCCCGTATTTGTTCTTCATTTTCTTAATGTTGGTGTACTGCTGAGTTGGATTGATTTGGTCAAGGTAGTCAGAGAAGATTGACTCAGGGTGAGCCCATGCATATGTCTCAGGATCATATAAGAAACACTTTTCCAAAGCAACAGGAACTGGATTAGCATGGAGAGTCTCTAAACCAATAGTCTCATCAAAAGTGGCTATCTCAGGTGTAGCAACTGGGTAGGACTCATCTACCACTTGATGGTTACGGCTGTCGAGGGCTTCGTGGGTTGCCTCAGAAAATCATAGTTCCTCGAAGACTTATTGAGATTGAAGTGCTCCCAATGCTGTAAAATTGATTTCTCTAGTCTCACACTCAATAATTGCTTTAGCCAATGCTAAGAATGGCTTTCCGAAAATGATTGGAGACTACTTGAATTCTCCTTGATGCTCAGTATCAATGATCATGATTTCTATTTTCAGCAGAGCACCTTGGAATGTAATGATGACTGAAATTGTTCCTCTTAGATGCTTTATAGATTGATCAACCATTGAACGATCTCTCTTATATTCCTGATTGGTCCGAGTTTGAGTTTATCAAATACAGAGTTCGGGAGGATATTGATTGGTGAGTCGTCATCGATTCGAGCATGGGTAAATACAGTGTCTTTGATTCCATAGTCAAATCTAGGTTGTCGCTTCACTATGTGGCTCTAGGTTTATCTCCTCCACACCAAGGAGGTGGCCATTGACAAGATATGTCTTTTAGTCTTCGTTCTTATCCTGCCCGACTTTTTCATCATTAATTTGTTCATTACAAATCCTTTAAGGTCAGGGAAGTTTTCAATGGCCTGTATAAGGATGTTCAAAAATCAATCCTTTCTCCAGTGCTTCGCTTAGAGTAGGATCCAAATTCTTCAGATCTTCTTCAGCTTCAATTTTTATGAATTTTTCTGGTTTTTCGATTTTTGAGTGTTTTTTAATATTTCAATTTTTTTGGTATTTTCGGTGTGGTATGGGGATGTGGTACTTTCCATAGATGATGAGAGGTTTTGATATGTCGAGTTAGAGTCAGAATCAGAGCCATTCCTAGGGGATAATATGCAGAAGTGTCACTGTCAGAGTCATCCTTAGGGTGAACATATTATCTAAGTGTCTGAATATCCTCAAAATTTTCAACATGAGATCCAATCTTTTCCTCATCCATTTTTATATCCGAGATACCAGAGAGTGAAATTAATTGTTCAGCAAACTTTCTAAATATATCCTTCATTAAATCAAATCCCTTATTTATCCTCAAAATATCATCCTCAAAAATATGTTCATGATTAATCATGGGAGCAGTCAGTGTGTGTTCTTTTTTTTAAGATTCAATAATTTCATATTCCATTTTCCTGTATGAGTTCATAGAAGAGACTCTTGGAATATCCAATATATGATCGTTATTTTCTGAAAATTTCTCCTCATAATTTATGGAAGGGGTCTGCTCAGTGGAAGGATTTTGCGGGAATATGTAGGTCTCATACTCAACATACCATGACTAAGGCATGCAATGCTGGTTTAAGTAGAGTCTACTACCATGGTCATGATTGTTAGTCTCCCCAAATAATGTAGTCATAGAGGGTGCATATATGTAGATATCATCTGTTTGGTCCTCTGTATGTGCGGGTTGTCCGAAAGAAGGGAATTCTGGTTAGTCAATAGGGATTTGATCATTATGGTCAATTCAGTCTGGTTGATCATTAAGCGCGGACTTCTCCCTGCAGTTTGATTGGTTGTCCATATTGTTCCCTATGGTTAAGGAAAGATGTGAATTGTAGTGTTGACCTATCCCAACAATCTTGTAAGTAAGGAATGGAGTGGGTTGGGGTCGATCTCTCGGCCAATAATAAGTCTCAAAAGTGATTTGATTTTGAAATGGTTCATTAGTTTCGGCAAGAAATGAGGAATAATATGGTTCAGTCCAGAATGGAAAGTGATCATGTGCATCAAAGGTTGAGGAAGGTGGCATATATGTTAAGTTGAATTCAGTTAGATGATTAGCAATTGCAGATCGAACTGGAATCATCGAGTGTGATTGTCTCCCATAAATGTTGGAGGATTATTAAAAGAAGAGGGTTTAGTCAATTTGAGTCTGACCGAGACGAATTCATTTTCATAGTATAGCTTTAATGGATGCTCATACAAATGTCCTGTCATTTTTAAAAGAGCGGATATAATGGATGACTATTTTAGTTGGACTTAGATGAATTTATTTTCATAATACGAATCTGGAGGGTGCATAGACAAAAGTTCCATAATTTTATAAGGAGGTTTATTAATTTACGTAACGGATCTTGGTTAATGATGTTCATGTGACTAGGATATTCAATAGAAGAAACCTTAATTGTTTCAGATCAGGAAAGGAGAGTGGTGACACAAGTGTGCGGTTTTTGATAATCGAGATCGAATCACGCACACTAATACAAATACAAATACAAATCAAACCCCATGTTCACCAACTCACACAATTAATACGTAAGAGTTCGGAAATTATCTTTTCAATTTTAGTTGGTGATAAATCATTCTTGGAAAAATTTAGTGAGTTGTTAGGTGTCGAAAATTTTCTTAAAGACTGGCCCAAATTCTTATGACTAGTTGCACCTACTTTCATCCATTATTAATGTAAGTACAGTCGTACATGTCGTAAAATGACTACCAGTGTTACTTAAGGATGGAGTCATACACAATGTCCTTTAAATCACCCACTCTACTAAGGAAATCCGGACCGTTTACCAGCTACCTGTTATTTTCTTACTGAGAAGTAGCTAATAATTTTTATAGAATCAATAGTCTGAACGAAAATTTCAGAGATGGGCTTTAACCTTAATTGCCGTCTCTCGCTCACTCAGACAGATAAATGAATCTAAGGTCGGGGTCACTCTACTACAAAAACTCTTGATTTTATGGGTTAATTTAGTCGTCTTTGTTTAGTAGTCTCAAATTTAGTTAGGTGATCACTGAAATATTAGTGAGAACAAATACACGTCCACCGTCTAGTCCCAATTTCCTTTAAAATTATATGATAAAACATGAGGGAGAAATTCAAGAAAAGCCGGCGTACGTGAAACAATGATGTATGCTCAGATAGAAGACTTATAGTGATTCCTCACAATCTTAATGTGGGATGCAATACAAGAATTGAAAAATTAATCTATATAAATGGAAGTCAATAAAAATCGTACCTAGCAAAAAGTTCTATTAGCCAGGAAGAAATTAGTTAAATTTTTAACTAAATTGAACGATCTAATGTGTGCCTCAATTAAGTGATGTGTGGTCCAAGATTCTACGAGCACAAATAATAAAATTTAAAGCTCTAAAAGAAGTATGTGCAGGTCTAACCTACGAGCCACTCAAGTCAGACCCCAGCCTCACAGGAGAGTGAAACATGCCACGACACACCACTTGATTACATAAAATGAAGTCCGTAAAATGGACACCGCTTGAAATGAGCCATTAATTACATAAAATAAATTTGCATAAAATAAATCCTAAACTTTATGCTCTCTCAGGACTCGACTATATCTTAATTTTATTTACGGTTTTTCGGCGGTGAAGATGCTTTGGCTTGTGAGAACCGCTCCACAGGCGATGGGTACCTCGCACGAAAAATAAGAGAGAACGTGTAAGAGAGTGCCACAAAAATTAATAACAAATAAAGATAGAAAATAAATACTGAAAAATAAATGAAAAATGTACAGTGGCACGTTCAGGGGTCAGACGCCTAAATCTTGTGTGGAAAACAGAGTACTAATTTTTTAGAAAAAATCTAAGCCATTTGTCTCCCCAACAATGGAGCCATTTGACGAGTTCAGAATCGCTCTACGTCAATTATGGAGAATTATCGAACACTTAATTTTATCATTGAAATTACGTCGGGAATTCAGAATCGGTCAAGAAATAACCACGATAAATTATTCAATTTTATTCGAGGAGGTTTAATGTTTATTTTACTTGGGCAAATCCCAAGGTCGAACTGAAGGAGGAAATGGAACAACCTAGAAATTCGTATATCGAAGTTTGTGTATGATTTTTGACGAGATTTTTTTATTATTTTAAATGCAATTTTGATGTAATTAATAATCCAAGCAAATATGATGCAAGGAGTTTTTTTAAATACTTTTATGCAAGAAAATAATGCCATGTTATGCATTGTGAGAGAAATAAACAAATGCAATATTATTATTTTTTATAATAATGCAATGATATGATGCAAAATGATAATGCAAAGTGATTGTGGATATGAAGCAAGCAGAACCCAACAATGAATAATCAAATTAGCACAACCTCCTATTATTATCAAAATTAATTATTAGATTAAGATTTGATTAAGTTCCCAAAATCAATCCCACAAATCAGCACACGTAAATGAGCAAGAAAATCAATGAATTAAAAAATAAGTGCGCATAAATGAACCGAATAAAACTTCAATTAATCACTATCAAAGAATGTATCAAAAATAGAATATCAATATTCACTATGATGGAGGATCAAATAAGCTCCAAAACGACACCAAGAACATAAAAATCTGATCAATAATGCTCAAGTTATGAAAAATTAAAATTCATGATTTAAAAGTAAATAAAATAAATAGAAAGCTCATTGTTATATCCTTAGGGAGTTTGAGATGTAATTATTAATAGTCCGCTGTCCTTCGTCACAAATTACACAAGCGAGGATGTGGATGTAATTCGTTGAAGAAATAAGGGTATTGACACAATTTGCGCAATTATCACACGACCAGCAATGCAAGTGATTTTGCTTGTGATGTGGTTCGATGTAGACCTCCACGTGGTAGCCTGGGATTGCCTCAGTGAGCCCGAGGCACTCGGCTTGGATCCGAGGTTGTGGCTTGTTCTGGACCGTTGATGACACCCAATCTAGTGGTTGGGATTTGCGGTGCTTCGACGGCTGAGATGGTTGTCTTTCTTCATCTAAGGGTGACTATAGTGTCTTGAAGTACCATACTTAAGTGGTGCTTCGTCCTTGATGATGACTAAGCAGAGAACCGACAGACGAGACCGTGCGATTGTAGCGAAGGTGACTCCTTGCTCGTCGACACATTATGGAGCAAGGCTTCTTTGCTCCATGAGGAGATGAAGTGGACGCACGGAGGATTAACTTGCTTCATAGTAGAGGAGGAGAGGTGGATTTGAACGACGCTCCACTGTGGCTCTTTGCCCGACAGGGTTGGGGACGAAGCTTCTAGTTGGTGGAGGAGTACGACGGACGATGGATGGCTGATGTGTTGGAAGAGATGCTCTTGATCGATGGCGAAGTAGGCACGATGTTCAGAGCTTGCCACTAGGTGGAGCATCGACGAAGGGGAAGAAGATGCTGGACATGATGCATGTGCGTCTCCTGGAGATGGGGTTGAAGCTCTACGGTCGAAGATGGTGGTCTCCTGTGGTTAACTGTGTTGTGTGTGATGGTGGGACATAGAGGACGAAGAAGGAGGTGGATATGCGGAGGTGGAGCGGATGTGGTATGATGTTGATAACGTTGGCTTGATGAAGGAGGTCCAGAGCAAGGCAGATATGCAGACGAGCGTGCTGAGACAAGGCGGAGATGCGCCTTAGATCTCATCGAAGGGATAACACAGGGTTGTCACCACCGGGCTTCGCCAGAATGCAGTCGGTGGATGAGAATGACGAGGAGCTGCGGTGTGACATAAATTATGAGGAGGAGAAATCAGGGATTGGAATTCGATTGGGCACGTGATCGGGGAGAAATACGCAAGGGTGATGCGCATGAAATTCGCGAGATTGACGACCTCCATAGATGGAGGAGGCATCATCAATTGGAGGGGAGGAACCGATGGGGAAAGTCGGGGGAGATGACGGAGGAATGGGATAGCTCCTGGGTCGTTCGATCGGCCAAGGATCGGATGGACCAGATGAAGACACGTGGCAGCTTTTTATGTTTTTCTGTTTTTATAATTTTTAAATTTTTAAATTTTTATATTTTTGTAAAATCGAAGCGCTCAAAAATGGATGCCACATGGCGGCTCCAGGTGCTACCACGTGGCACCTCTATAAAATTCGAAAAATAAACACAAAGATAATTGACAAAGAAATAGCAAATGACCTCATATCGAAAAAATTTAATTCACGAAAGTTGTTCGTCTCTACGAGATCTACAGTTTTCATGAGGAGATCAAAACAAAAAACGGTCAATTTCTCAAAGTGATATTTTTGGGGTACTCTAATTGCATAGAATACCTTTATTTTTGAGTTTTATAATTATTTATCATTTCTAAACCAGAGAAAAATCCGAAAAAATATGATAAAATGAAATATAAATATTTACACATTAATCTATTTTTGGTATTTTTGTTAATTATTAAAAAGTATAAATCAAATAAAACAGGTAAAAAAGGTATTTTTTGTACAAACTGTTAGTCAAGACACAAACTTAGTTAATTTATTTTATTTCAATCTTAGTTTGGATTTTGATTTTTACGCATTTATTAAAACTTTTATAAAAGAAAATAAATGAAAGAGAAATAAAAAATGATTAATTATGAACATAAAATAATAGGATAAAAATTGCTAAAATATAAAATGTACAAAAGAGGCCCAAAACTCAACATCCACATATGAGCTCTAATTCACTTGATCATGGTCTTGTTTGAAGATAATTGATTGTATATTAGCTCAAAAATGAGTAGGATCAAAATGGACACTAGATGAGGAAGATATCAAAGTTTTAATCCGAAAATCCTAAACTAGGGTTTGGGTTTTTGGTCTACTTGCTTAGGTTAGTAATTTTTTGTATTTATCATTTATTCTTGTTAGTGATAGTAGACAGTGGAGGTGTTTTCTGGTCAATTGGAGTTAGCATGAATTAGTTAAAAATCAGGGAAGTCAGGTTATTTTACACGTCAATTGAATTGAGATTTTTGGCTTCTTATTTTGTGCAATAATAAGTGATAAAATGCAATTATTATCAAAACGTGCATGAATGCTAATTATGCAATATAAATGAAGAAATGCCCATGATTTTTAGGGATTTGAGCTTAATTAATCACTTTCAAAGTGATGAATTTGAGATTCATCAATCATAAATCTGGTATCCAATATCATCCTAAACATACCCAATGAAGTAGCACTCACACGTGCGAGATTCTAGCTTACTTGCATCCATGCTCTTATCATGAACCAAGCAACCCCATACCCTCTAGTGTTTAACACTGGGTTTGGTTCCATACCAAATCTCATGAGGAGTTTTAGGTATGGGCTTGCAAGGACCCTTATTCAGGATATATATTGTAGTCTCTACTGCATATATCCAAAAATTAGGAGGTAAAGGTTATTTATTCATCATTTAACGGACCATATCCATGACGGTCATGTTACTTCCTTCAGCAACACCATTAAGTTGGGGGTTCCAGGGGGAGTGAGATTGGACACAATTCCATTCTCTTTATGGTATTCCTTGAATTCATCGGAGAGGCACTCACCATCTCGGTTAGAATGAAACTGTTTAATCTTCTTATCGGTTAGGTTCTTAACCAAAGACTTGAACTCTTTGAAGATTTCAAAGATTTTAGATTTTTGACGTATTAGGAAGATAAACCCTTATCACGATAAGTCATTAATTAACTTAAAATAGTACGATATCTATTTTAGGTTGTGGTACTCAAGGGACCATCTACATCGGTATTTATTAGGTCAAAAATACACTCCCATCGTGTAACCTTGTTATGGAAAGGCATCCTCGTCATTTTCCCTAAAATATAATGTTTGCAGGTTGGCAAATATTGAATCTGTGGAAAATCTAAGGGTTCATCCTTTATCAATATATAGATCCTATCAACATATAAATGATCGAGCCTTTAATGACAAATCAAGTTTGAATGATTTCCGTCCTTCATGGATCTTTTAGGGTATTTATTGGTGGTAGTAACATTCCCGATATTTTCATCAATGTACAATTCATAGTGTCCACCAGAAGTCAAAACACCATCCACAATATGCTTGTCATAACGATTTATGACTAGTTTATTACAGAAAAGGAATGAATAGCCTTGTATAATGATGCAGCTCGAATCTGATTGCGGTTTTTAATTGATTGGGTTGTCGGTTGTAGAGAACCGCAAAGAGATCCGAGATTTTACATAAACAAAGATCGATTTAAAACCTTACACTATTTCTTTAACCAGGTAAGTGTGCCTGGGTCGAACTCAAGGAGGCAGAATATGATACTTTGATTTTTTAAAGTGAAAATATATTTTTGTGATTATTTTATCTCTTTTTAAAGTGATCGAAGAAAAACTATTTTTATGGAATTTTGATTTTTAATTTTTTATTTGAATTTTATATTTTTTCCAATTTTTATTTATTTTTCAAAGTGATATTTTTCAAACAATTTACCTACAATATAATATGTGAAGAATAGGTGAAATATAGGTGATATTATATAGTAGGTAAATCGATCGAGCAACGAGCTCGATGAACACTCAAAATCCAATCAAGACAGAGTCAACATACGATAAATCAAAACATGATGAAAATGTGATGAAAATACACAAAAAATACCGAAAAACCTTGCAGAGGTAGTTATGAAACTACCCCAAGAAAAACTACGAAAAATAATGTCAAAAATACGTCCAAAGTCACCTTACAATACATGGGTAAAAATGCAAGAAAAATTAACAAAATTCTGCAATTATGTCCTCTGCCAGGGGCTATTCTGTAAAGAAAATATGAATTATTCATTTAGGTCCCCGCACGGGGACCTAAATGCAATATATGGAAAGCTTTGAGGCACGCTCAAATTCCGGAGCTTCTCTGGTGTTAGTATGCAATTATCACACCTCTTCGGCTTGAACGGTCTGGATTATAATGTACAACGTGATCTGAGATGTCCACGACTGCCACGTGTCGACAGACTGTAGACTAGCTGTTCTTGAGGTGTTCTTCAGACGGTCGAATAATTGGTGAAGGTGACTCCTTCTCCGATTTCTCACTGGCGATGGATGTGTATCTTGAACCTCCTGCAGGGCCAGAGGGGTAGCTCCTCTACGACTCGAGCTCGCCCGTGGTGGATGTCGGTCGGAGCTGGTGGAAGACGACGGAGGAAGACTAATAGAGATGGCGGTCCGTCTGCTCTAGAACTGAAGATCAGGTTGTGCGTCTTCTTGGGGATGCGATTTGTGTGATGATTAGAAGCTTCAATTGATGTGCTATTGTGTCGTATGCAAGACGAACCTATAAAGATCAAATGTGGTCCCAAAGCTTTAGGTTTTTGCAAGCTCAAAAATCGTTTCGAGATTAGATGACAATAGGCGTGAGAAACAACAAGAAAAGAGACGCGAATTGGTTTGGATATGAAACGAATTTGGAAGTGGATTTGATTGTGCTTTTTAGAAGATTGATTAGGCTTCCTAATTACGTGATTGTCTATGCTAATGTATGCACGAATGTCGAGAAAGAAAATCATAAAGATGGATGAGTTACCTGGGAATCGCAGGGTGTAAGACCTCTGCTGATCGTCGCTCGACGGGTCGGCTTCCCGGAGCTCCACGCTCATGCGGCGGCGATGGAAGGGCTGACGAGCACCATGGAAATCCTCCCCAATGATCCTTCTCCCACGTGGGTACCTTCGATCGGAGCTGTCACCTCCTGAGCGAGCGGAGTGAGGTGAGGAAGAGAGGGGTCGACCACTGGAATTTGGGCTTCAGGTAGATATGGAAAAAGTTAGTTATAATCTGTGAACTTTTAGGATATTTATAGAGAGATTTCGTGATGTTCAGATTTAATCCAAGGATAGCCGAGTGAGGTGGTTGTTAGGAGAATAGATCCAAGGGTTTAGATCGCCTGAAGAAGTTGTAAAATGCGCGGGGAAACTGGTTGAAGATGGTTGGTTGAAACAGTAGTTGTACCAGCTTCTTAGAGAAGAAGCACTAGGTGTAGACACGTGTCAACACCTGGTTGGCCAGATTTGTGAATATCTTATAAATTCGATATTAAATAATAAATAGTATTATTTTAAATAAGTACAAAAATAATAAATGTAAATAATTAAATTATCTAATTTATAAAATAATTACTTTTATAAATAATAATTATAATACGAAATACAAATATTATATTAATAAATAAGTATAAATAAATAGGTTTTGGATTTTTAAATTAATAAATAGATAATTAAAAATTAATTTTGTATTTTCTTAATTATTAGAATAATAAATAAGAGTTGTGTGAATTTTTAGAGATTTTAATAAATTAGTTTACATATATTAATAAATACAAGTATAAATTATCCAGTTCATTTTCATATGCAAAATAGGAATTTGGATTTTATTAAAACAATAAATAAGCTCCAAAAATCCTGAAATAGATCATTATGCAAAATAAAGTATCATGAAAATAATTAGAAATTATAAAATTAATAAAGGTATAAATAATGTGGTCTACATAAAATAAATAGCCCAGAAACCCCGTTGTCATTTGGTCCCAAAACCGACTTTTTGCAAACGGATTCCGAATTCAATGAAACCAGCTCTATTAATTAGAGAATATTATTTTAAGAACTTTATAGTAAGTAGAGTAAAATGGAGTTTGTATGAAGAAGTTATGATGTTCGGAAGTTGAGGATTTAACAATTCGAAAGTAGGATTTCTTGGTATATGTACAAAATAATATTTTTAATTTATTTTTGTATTTCTATATACATTTTTAAAAATAATTAGGAAAAGAATTTGGTGAAAAATATATACATATGAATTAATTAAAAATCAATGAAATTTTGTTTTTATTTGATAAATAATGAGACATGTCTGAAGTGTGTTTTAATTTATTTTTATGGTTCTCTTTCCTTATACCCCCTACTTATTGGTTTGTCGACAAATTCATGCTGACTTGGTCTCAGGGTTTAGGTTATATAAATATACCTTGCAATTATATTTATATCTATAAGTCACATTGTACACGTATACATATTTACAATCAACCTTCTTTTCTTTTCTTTATTTTTATTCTTTTATTTATTTTCATGTTTTTGATGCTTAAAAGTGTATTTTTCTTCATAAAAGGATTTTGAATAAAAGATGGAAATTAGTATATATTAACATGTATTTGTTAAGGGTTTTAAGACAAAACACGGCAGATATGTTAATGAATCATGGATTCATCATCTAACAAGCTTAGATACAAATATTAGGTTTCTTCTGACATCCGGTATATAAATACACTCTTTAATACTACGTCTCTACCACTAGATAATGATAGTCGGTAGATCCCAACAACGGCTACTGCAACACTTGCATCAGATCGCATCTGGGTAACTATCTCCCCTTCATCAAGACTCTTAGTTTCCTGAAATTTTTGCAACAAGTTGCATCCATGAACATAAG
Organism: Ottelia alismoides; assembly: GCA_037367405.1. Lineage (NCBI taxonomy): Eukaryota > Viridiplantae > Streptophyta > Magnoliopsida > Alismatales > Hydrocharitaceae > Ottelia > Ottelia alismoides. Next base: position 315,074 of record JAZKJV010009306.1, read on the forward strand.
TACCATAATAGATAACCCAACTTCCTTCTCGTCCAACGAGGAAATTAGTTTCAATGATGAAAGTAGAATTTCATACCTGCTGGGGATTTACCTTTGTCAACGGACTTTAGGTAATCTGGGCAATTATGCCTACAGTGGCCCAATTTCTTGTAGTGATGACAGACATCAGTTTTCTTCGAGGCTTTCAAAGTGGATGCATTGGAAGATGATCCAACGCCCCTACTCTTCTTCTTTCTCTTCTGGGTTGGGTCCTTCCTAGAACCATGCTTCCGACCGTGCTTTCCTTAGACTTGTTCTACCATTGCACTGCCAGAGGGGCCATCCTTCTTCATTACGTATATAGTGAACGTTAATGCATCCAATAGCCAAGCGGTAGTATAATAAACTTAGCTCATATGGTATGGGACCACAAAGTTGTTGAAAGACTTAAGGAGCGAAAGTAGAATGAAGTCAACTTGCATATTTGTGTCCATCTCAGATCCTATGGTTTCCAGCTAAAAAAGGTACCCAAACATTTTCAGTACATGTTCTCTGATAGAGGTCCCCTCATGCATCTCGCAACGAATAATTTCTTTCATGATAATATAACTTTGTTTGTGGTTTACATCACCGAAGATTTCTCTCAGATTCACCATAATATCATGGAAAGTATTCATCTAGACATGTTTCTTCTGAGGCGCATTAGACAATGCGCCCAGAATGTAACACCTTACCAAATTATGACCCTCGTTATTTTTTTAATTGAATTTAATTTCTTCCTAGGTCTTCGAGTATGAGTACTTGTCCTTAGACAACAAATATGAGATACACTCTACAGATAGTAAAGATCCAAATTTTTATAAAATCGAAGGGCTCAAAAATGGATGCCACATGACAGCTCCAGGAGCTGCCTCGTGGAACCTCTTTAAAATTCTAAAAATAAATACAAAGATAATTGACAAAGAAATAGCAAATGACCTCAGATCCAAAAAATTTTCTTCACGAAAGTTGTTCGTCTCTACAAGATCTACACTTTTCATGAGGAGATCAAAACCAAAATCGGTCAATTTCTCAAAGTGATATTTTTGGGGTACTCCATTTGCATAGAATACCTTTATTTTTGGGTTTTATAATTATTTATCATTTCTAAACCAGAGAAAAATCCAAAAAAATATGATAAAATAAAAAATAAATATATACACATTAACCTATTTTTGGTATTTTTATTAATTATTAAAAAGTAGAAGTAAAATAAAACACGAAAAAGGTATTTTTTGTACAAACTGCTTGTGAAGACTCAGACTTAGTTAACTTATTTAATTTCAATTTTAGTTTGGATTTGGATTTTTATGCATTTTAATAAAACTTTTATAAATAAAATAAATGAAAGAGAAATAAAAAATTATTAATTATGTACATAAAATAATAGGATAAAAATTGCTAAAATACAAAATGTACAAAAGAGGCCCAAAACCCAACTTTCACATATGAGCTCTGATTCACTTGATCGTGGTCTTGTTTGAAGATAATTGAATGTATATTAGTTCAAAAATGAGTAGGATCAAAACAGACAGTAGATGAGGAAGATATCAAAGTTTTAGTCCGGGAATCCTAGAACTAGGGTTTTGGTTTTTGATCCACTTATTTAGGTTAGTAATTTTTTTTATTTATTCTTGTTAGTGATAGTAGACAATGGAGGTGTTTCCTGGTCAATTGGAGTTAGCATGAATTAGTTAAAAATCAGGGAAGTCAGGTTATTTTACACGTTAATTGGACTGAGATTTTTGGCTTCTTATTTTGTGCAATAATAAGTTATAAAATGCAATTATTATCAAAACATGCATGAATGCTAATTATGCAATATAAATGAAGAAATGCCCATGATTTTTAGGGATTTGAGCATAATTAATCACTTTCAGAGTGATGAATCTGAAATTCATCAGTCATAAATCTGGTATCCAATACCATCCTTAACATACCCAATGAAGTAGCACTCACACGTGCGAGATTCTAGCTTACTTGCATCCATGTTCTTAGCATGAACCAAGCAACCCCATACCCTCAAGTGTTTAACCTTGGGTTTGGTTCCATACCAAATCTCATGAGGAGTTTTAGGTATGGGCTTGCGAGGACTCTTATTCAGGATATGTATTGTAGTCTCTACTACATATCTCCAGAAATAAGGAGGTAAATGTTATTTATTCATCATTTAACGGACCATATCCATGACGGTCATGTTGCTTCTTTCAGCAACACCATTAAGTTGGGGGGTTCCAGGAGGAGTGAGATTGGACACAGTTCCGTTCTCTTTAAGGTATTCCTTGAATTCATCTGAGAGGTACTCACCACCTCGGTTAGAATGAAACAATTTAATCTTCCTATTGATTAGGTTCTTAACCAAAGACTTGAACTCTTTGAACATTTCAAAGGTTTTAGATTTATGACGTAGAAGGAAGATAAACCCGTATCGTGATAAGTCATTAATTAACTTAAAATAGTACGATCTCTATTTTAGGTCGTGGTACTCAAGGGAGCATCTACATCAGTATTTATTAGGTCAAGAATACACTCCCATCGTGTAACCTTGTAATCGAAAGGCATCCTAGTCATTTTCCCTAAAATATAATGTTTGCAAGTAGGCAAAGATTGACCTGTAGAAAATATAAGGGCCCATCCTTTATCAATATATTGATCCTATCAACATATAAATGACCGAGCCTTTAATGACAAATCAAGTTTTAATTATTTCCATCCTCCATGGATCTTTTAGGGTATTTATTGGTAGTAGTAGCATTCCCGATATTTTCATTAATGTACAATTCATAGAGTCCACCAGAAGTCAAAACACCATCCGCAATATGCTTATCATAACGATTTATGACTTGTTTATTACAGAAAAGGAAAGAATAGTCTCGTCTAACAAGCTTAGATACATATATTAGGTTTCTTCTGACATCCGGTATATAAAGACACTCTTTAAAGTAGGACTCTTCCACTAGATAATGATAGTCGGTAAATCCCGACAACGGCGACTGCAACACTTGCATCAGATCGCATCTCGGTGACTATCTCCCCTTCATCAAGACTCTTAGTTTCCTGAAATTTTTGCAACAAATTGCATCCATGAACATAAGTACCATAATATATAACCTAACTTCCTTCTCGTCCAACGAGGAAATTAGTTTCAATGATGAAAGTAGATTTTCATACCTGCTGGGGATTTACCTTTGTCAACGGGCTTTAGGTAATCCGTGTACAATGCCCCAATTTCTTGTCGTGATGACAAACATCAGTTTTCTTCGAGGCTTTCAAAGTGGATGCATTGTAAGATGATCCAACGCCTTGACTCTTCTTCTTTCTTTTCTGGGCTGGGTCCTTCCTAGAACCATGCTTCCGACCGTGCTTTCCTTTGACTTGTTCTACCATTGCACTACCAGAGGGGCCATCCTTCTTCATTACGTATTTCGTGAACTTTAATGCATCCAATAGCCAAGCGCTGGTATAATAAACTTAAGTCATATGGTATGTGACCACAAAGTTGTTGAAAGACTTAAGGAGCGAAAGTTGAATGAAGTCAGCTTGCATATCTGTATCCATCTCAGATCCCAAGGTTTCCAGCTCAGAAAGGTACCTAAACATTTTCAGTACATGTTCTCTGATAGAGGTCCCCTCCTGCATCTCGCAGCGAATAATTTCTTTCATGATAATATAACATTGTGTGTGGTTTACATCACCGAAGATTTCTATCAGATTCACCATAATATCATGGCAAGTATTCATCTCTACATGTTTCTTCTGAGGTGCATTAGACAATGCACCCAGAATGTAACACCTTACCAAATTATGATCCTCGTTATATTTTTCATTGAATTTAATTTCTTCCTAGGTCTTCTAGTATGAGTACTTGTCCTTAGACAACATATATGAGATATACTCTACAGATAGGACAAGATCCAAATTTTGTATCCAATCCGAATAATATGGTATGAGCAACTAATTTACCTCAAGGATCCTGCTAAGTGGGTTTACGGACTTCATTTTCTTAAATTAAGATGCATTTATTAGAACATATAAATAATTGTATATTCAGTTGAAGTTCTTTGATCAGGGAATTTTTAATCAAATTAGTCTTGCCTTTTCAACTTTGAAAGTCCATTCCTATAATTACTTTCAAAGTAAGAGATATACATACTGCTATATATCTCTAGAAAGAACTAGGATCTCCTCTTTACCTTTGTTACATCCTAATAATATGAGAACTTGCAACTCGGATAAAAAGAAACTGGAACACATTATGCATTTCAAGTAAAATTAGCATTTCCTAATGTGATCTTTAACACATGGGCTCACGACTCCTAAGGTGATGTTGACTGTTGCTAATTGAACCAACCGTAAACAGGAGTAGAACTCGCTATATGCAATACAATATCACGCAAATTATATGGGACTCGATATTGCGGTCTTACATGCACGACCTTATTCTTTCGAAAAGAAGTGACCATAATCCAGATGTGCTTGTATGTAGGAGCTGCCACTTCGGGTAGGGGTCTCCTACATACAATCCCTGACGATGGAACTCTTCGTCTTTACGGGAGACCATGAGTGTCACTTATGTGATCCTCCACTTCATATTCCAATTCTAATTAGTTAGCATGAATCATATTCAAATAATTAATTCTACCAAGGGAAATACACATCTATTCATAATTGAGTGTTATAATTGAATATAATTAATTATATCACATTAAAACAATTATCAATCCAATTCAATGAACCAACAAATTCAATTGTTACTTGAAGGACGTTATTACCTAAAAAATATGTATTATTTGAATTTTTAATAATTAGAAAATAATCATGATCCCTTCAATCATTTTCCCTTTCTTACATGTTGTCAGGGCCAGTATCTATGGGAGTGGGACATATCACTCACGAAGCAACCTGCTACCCCAACACTCCCCGACAAGACAACAAATCTGCCTCAGGTCAGGATAATGCGAATTGATCATTTTGTACTTGTGATGATAATCGATATTTCAACTAAAGTTATACCATATACTAATAATAAAAAGCACTTTGAATAATATTATAAATAGGTTTGCTAAATAAATCCTCTATCCTATTCAAGTAACCAAGTTTTGCCTGTAGAGATTGTCCTACAACTATTGTAGGATATCATAGGGTTTTCATGAAACACTCATTCAATGATGATTTATGTTTAATAAATTATTTTCAATAATAAATATTAATCATCAATTAATCAAGATAAATTCTTGATTTCACTGATTGATATTGAATGATAAATAAATTAAGAAAGAGATCTTGATGATCCAATCATCATTCGACCCATCTCCACTAAATATGGAATATCTAAAGCAAACAGAGTCGGAATCGCACGAATAAAATCATATGGTTTGCTGGCTCTAATTAATTGAAGTGATTATTTAATATTTAATTACATTAAAACAGTAAGAAATCTTTTTTATTACAGATCTAGGAATACGTGCAATAATTTTCATAGCGAGAATTATTCAAATCTATTTCATGCACTTTTAGTATCAATCAAAGGTTAATGTTTTTGGGATATATTTAGACATTATTAATGCACTTTATTAGACAAAAAACATGTCCAAATAGTGCACAAAAATAGGTTTTTATTTCATCAAAAACCGATTTGATTCTTGCATCCAATATAAAAAAACAATGATTCCTGCGCTACCAAAAAGATGGACCATGATCGCTTAGGGTTTTGGATCACATCCAAAATATGACCAAGGCTTTGATACCACCTTAATAATATGGTAGAATCCTTAAGATCATCATAGAATCATGAGGATCACATCATATACGATTGAGAGCGGCTAGTTGCACTAGTTGCTCGCTGCAATGGAATTTAAACTTTTTAATCGATGAAACCACATGATCCAATAATATTTTTGGGATCATTTCTTTTAAAAAATATAATAGATAAAGTAAGATCACTTTTTGCATGGTTGTAATCGAGTCTCTAAGAGGAAATGACCTATCTCAAGTCTGATATGTCAGGGAGACACTTGCGAGTATAGACTGATATGTCGGAGGAGATGCTCACGAGATTGAACATCTTCTTCACAAGCGAAGCTCACCAAAGAATACGGAGAACCGAGAATAATCGGATGATAGCACAATGACGATGCGACAACGACGATGACCTTCTCTCTTGGGTTAGAGTGGATGGTCACTCAAGGAGAGAGAGAGGTTGGTGTGAGAATGAGAGATAGAGAGAGCTATTGAAGTTATTGTTGTTGTAATTTGAAGAGCAAGGGGTGCCTCTTCTTATATAATATTTTGGGAGTCCACTAATCTCAATCCATGGACAACACAAAATCAATGGAAGAGATGGATTTCTGCTTCTTTCAACGGCCATGATCTTGTTGTGAAAACACAACAACAATTATTTTAATTTAAATTGAATATATATTGAAAATTCAATATAAATTAATTACAAAATTAGATTAATCTAGCATGAAGATAATTGGAAGGAGGCTAGCCTCCTTCCATAAAGAAGTGGGGATGACCACCCTCTCCTAATAAGAGTTGGTGGTGGTCACCCTCTCAAGAAAGAAAGTGGAAATCACTATGTAATCTCACGAGATTACATTATTCCATGGAAATACCCAATATTTACAAAAACTCTTGTTGTAAATTCTTCCACAAAAATAATTCTAGACTATTTTGTGAACATTGCAATCATGCCAACATTGCAATCAGGACTATTTAGCACTTAAAGAATCTTCGATCGAGTAGGAGAGGCCTTCTTTGATGACAATGGAGTTGATCTCCGATCAAGAGGGAGGTTTGAAGGTTAGATCACATGGTTCACAACATGGTCGGAATCCTCCACCACCATGTCCCGACTCTCCTTCAGTTGCAATGAGTCAAGGCTGATCATCTCCGCTTTCCACTGTAGATAGATCTAACATAGAGTAAGCTTAGTTCCTATCTTTTAAGCATTTCAATTTCATCTTTAATTCAGTAGAATAGAATTGTCATCTCAGCATTTGATCTCTAAAATGGAGGAGTTCTGACCACTTAAATCATCCTCCGACCACGCTTGCACCATCGCCTGACCCTTCTCCATCTCCTTCCACCATTTGTTCACCTTCAGAATTGCCTGATCTAAAGCATGTTCTCTATTCCAACCACCTTTGCTGGAGATCCTCATCCATCAACTATCTTATATGTCTTTGACCTAATTTATTGATTGGAGGAATCCTTGAAGCATAAGCTATCATTTGCAAGTCGAAGGAACTCTGGGGATAGAGTTAAGAGCAAGAAGAAGATCTAAAGTAGGTTCTTGGAGCATGCATTGTTCATCTCCTTCCAGATCTCTGATCTGGTGATTTCACGAAGATATGAGATGTACACCCAATGCAAAACATCTCAAGCTACTTTTTGGGTGTGATTTGAGGAGAATCGAACATTCTAATCTCAACGGAGCTCATGCCCTTCCCAGTTAATCTAGACCCTCTCGTAGTCGTATGACTAAGAACAATCGCCCAAATTACATATCAACCATATATTGTGCGCCAGATGTTCGTTGTTGATTCAAAATTCAAGATCTAATTGTAACACTTCACTCCAGAGAAATTCACAGTCGTTCAATTATAATTGTAGATCATCAGAGGCATCAAAGCTTCCACGTCATTTATGGGTACATTTGCACCATATCCCCTATCTTTTATTATATTTCTAGGTAAGTCCATGCAAGGACCTGTGTCTGTGTTGTAGTTAATTGAATATTTGCATGTTTCTCCGTTATCTTTATTTTATTTGCACTCTAGTCCCTATCTGAACTGAGCTTGTACAAATCATGTGTCTTGGAAAATTTGCAATAAATTCACCTTATTTTTGTGTTATTATCTAGACCTTGAAATTATTTTAAATGCATTTAAATCTTGTCCATCGAGGTACACTTGCCCACATGTATGATTTTTATGGGAATTTGTATTTTTCACCCTGCATTTTACATATTTGTTATCATACAGTTTCCATACTTCAAATAATTACATATTAGCCCCTTTTTTGTTTGCATTTAATTTTCCTATTAAAAATCAAATAAAAATTGTTAAATACCATTAAAAATCCAACAAAAATTCTTCGAGCATCATGTTAATTCGTTCTTGGATAGAATTTCTTGCGATGAGACTTGCTCTTCAGTAACCACGCTTATACCCATCAAAAATTGCTAACAATTGCTACATAACTTGACTATGGCATCTTTAAGTTGTAAGTCAAGATTGCATTCCTCTATGAATACCTCTCTTTGAGGATATTCACATGAAGTAACCCCGGGGCTTCGTTGTTGAGGAAATCAAGGTGTGCAAGCTAAAGAAATCCATTTGTGGACCCAAAATAGCTTCTTTAATAGGTACATATGATTTGATGAATTAAATGTTATGATTTCAGATAGAATCTCGGTGTACCATGTGAAGCATAGTGGGAATGTAATTGTGTTCATCATGCTAAATGTTGATAATATCCTAATCATTTAGAATGATATAAGGATAATAATAAGTGTTTTATAATCTGGTTGTTCCATACCTTGAGATATGATCTCAAGGACACCTCTTGGATCTTGGTTCTGAAAGTGTTCAGAAGTAAAGAGAAGAGGGTATTAGGACCGTGATATTAGTAATACACCTTGGATATGTTCCATCTTCTGGGAAATTCCAAGAAAGGATCCATTCCCTTAAGATATGGTACCGACCTATCTGAAGGGATAGCACCTCAAAGAGTTGAGGGAGTGAATGCTAGAGATGTTTTCCCTTGTGCATCAGTTACGGGAAACCAATTGTATACTAGATGTGTACAACAACCATATATTACCATGCAGTGGGAGTAGTAAACTGTTACTAATCCTATTATGGTGATAAAACACTTGATTGCTGTAATAACAAAATCTTCAAAGATGACAAGACTTTAGAGATAGTGACCTATAAGTCTTCTCATTAAGAAATTAAGACTTTATAGATGATGATCTATAAGGGTCTTAACTGTAGATACCTTAGGAGATAGAGATCTCCAGGAATAAAGGTATGGTAATAAGGATTATGGAAATACTGGTTATAATAATTATTAAGCAATAGTGTCAAGGACACTATAACTAACAATAATATTGGTTATAATAGTACACTATAAGGGTATTACCTAGCTATTTTCTAAATAGCCTATGATTGTCACATGAGTGCGGGTAAATAATTAGCCCATTAATGGCTCTTTGGATTACTGGGAGATTGTTGGACATGCGAGCCCATGGCGAGCCATTATGCAATAAATGTTATTGCGAATATCATTCCCTGATCTGAAATGAAGAATAACTAATGTGCATAATAAGTCCCTTAGTACAATTAGGGTTATGTACCATGGACATCTTAATGATCAAACAGATGTTGATTCAATAATTGAATCATAAAGGCTGGTGCTTGGATGAATATCTAAAGAGTTAGATTGAGGACTCATCGAGCATCGTCAAATGATTATTATGAGATGATCTCCAGCCTTAGGAGGAGATGGCAATCCACTCTCTGGAGGTTGATATCTAACTGAACTCTTGATGCAGGTCCTCTGCATAGGAATAGTGATTCGGAGGTGTTAGATGAGTTAGGTCAAAGAGTTGGCTTAACGAGATCGAGATAACCCAAGTATTATGTCGTAAGCTGTCACGATATAGGCACACATCCTCTGACCAGAGATAGATGTGTTACTATATGTCTGACTATGTACATTTGGCAGACCAATAGGTTGATGACCTAATCAGGGTCTATACACCAGCGTACTGGTGTGCATACAAGGGCATATGAGTAATACGATCTCTCAAAGGGATAATAGAGTTTCAATTACTGAACAGGAAGACATGATCCTACTCATGAGAAATTTGGAAGAATCAAACCTTGTACACGGTCGTCTCTCTTTGGAAGCTTGACTAAATTTGTTGATTTTATATATACTTTTGGAAAGTATATGATCAACACATAGGTGTGATATATGCTTTTGTAAAGCATATGATCAAGACCTAGGTATGATATATGCTTTTGTAAAGTATATGATCGATACCGACTCCCAATGATCAAATGAGAATCTTACTGATAAAACCGGAAGTAGACAGTATAAAATTGATCTAATACTTCGGGTTTATTCTGAGTCTTCCAGTATGCAGGATGTACATGTATTGGGAATAACTGTGGTTGATGTGATAAAAAATGATTGTATAACCATGACACTTCTATTCCTAGGGAGTGATGAAATGAGTCTGGATTTTAGTGACTCCTCTCAGTAGAGAGGTGATCTGATCTTGGTCCAAATATTGTACATTGATCTGAATGTGATTCAGATGCAATGAGAAAATTTTATTTGAGGTCTTGATTTAATCAAGCATCTATGGGATGACACTGGATTTGAGATGTGATCTCAATATCCAAGTCACTATACGTGGTACAATACAACTGCCCTGTCCTTATCTTCAAGTATCTGCAGAGAAAGAACATTATCCTTTAAGGGGTTCAGGATAATTTCATTGTTGATATTATGTATCTGAGCATTGAGAAAAATTGATAATTGAATGTGATTTAATTATCATGAGTAATATGAATTTGATTCATATTATAAAGAGAGTTATCTAAGATAATTAAATGTGATTTAATTATCAAAGATGTAAATATTGTGGATATGATTCACATTATTTGGGCTCATGAGAATAGAGATCCAAGATGAGTAAATGTGATTTAATTATCATGGATATGAATAATGTGGATATCAATATCCATATTTATCATATATATTATAAATGTGATTTATAATATATAAGAGAGAGATATTTGTAATTTACATTTATTTAATTAAATGTTGATGTGAATTGGATTCACATTGGACATTTAATTGAAAATGTAATTTACATTTTATCTTGGGTTATGAATGTGATTCACAATTTTCCAATGGCAAGATTGCAATATTCACAAAATAGATATGAAATATTTTTTGTAGAATAATTTACAACAAGTGTTGTTGTAAATCTTGGAGATTTCCATGGAGTAATGTAATCTCATGAGATCTCATGAGATTACATGAGATTGCCACCAACTCCCATATTATGGAAGGAGTCAATCTTCATTCCATAAATCTCCACGCTTGATTGATTTAATTTGAGAATAAATCATGTTGATTTATCAATATATATATTTATTTTGAATAAAATTAATTGTTTTTAATTTTTTACCAACAAAATATTGGCATTAAAAGAAACACAAATCAACGTAAGCCATTGGATTTCTGTTGCCCATGGACTGAGATCCATGGATCCCAAAATATTATATAAGGATAGGTAACCCTTGCTCTTCTTGGTTACAAAAACACAATGATAACAAAAGGCTCTCTCTCTCATTATCTACATGCCCTCTCTCTCTCTCATATTGCCGTCCACCATGGATTCCCTAGAGAGAGTCTCCATCACCGCAGCGTGGTCGTCATGCTGCCGGATTGTTTGCTCGTGGATCTCCATCTCCTTCGGTGTGCCTCGCTCATGAAGAAGATGTCATATCTCATGGGAGGAGATCAGGAGATTCACCGCTTGGATCATCAACATGGATTGCGAGGAGCACGTGTTTCATCAGCGCGCTCGCAAGCGTCTCCTCCGTTGGATCGGAATTGAGACATGAGGTCTCTCCGTTTAGAGACTCGATCGCAACCACACTTCAAGAGGTAATCCTATCACTTGTTTATGGTTTATACGAAATGATCAGAGAAGTGTTCTTGGATCATGTGGTTTCGTCACATGAAAATTTTTAATTCCCGCTGCATCGAGCAACTAGTGCGACTAGTCGCTCCTAATCGCATACGATGCGATCCTCACGCTTTCGTGATGCGCTTAAGGATCTTATCATATCCTTCACCAACTCCATCGCCACTCTTCTAATGATCGTCGGCAACCATTGCCTAACTTTTAAATATCGTTGTCTCATTCATGTGCTCCATTGATTGGCAGTTGAAATTTCACCCTTAAACTAATGGCACTACAAAACCTCCTCCATCAAAACCCCGTGCTATTCCAATCGACAACTGCATGCCCCAATTCAGAGAGAGATCTTAGCCTCGATCTTCACTTGTGATATAGAGTGAGTGTATCTTGAGCGTGATCATGGTGTCTTCTTCTCTGGCATGATCCACAAGATTTCTTCTTGTGCTACGACCATTAGTCAGCAGCTTGAACTCAGTTTCATAGATGGAAACTTCGAGCATGGACCAGAGTTCTTCAAGCTCTAATCCTGGCCTGTTTCCATTCTTCTGTTCATCTTCCCAGTTCATATCCTTCTCTAGGTTCGCTCGTTGATCTTTATTCCATCAGTTCATTTCGAATTTTTCTTTGGTAATATTTCACATCATTTCTATATCTAAATATTAGAAGAGAATCATCCTTAATCTGAGATTTGTACGCAATCATCACCAACCTTTCATGCATTCTCATGATCTGTTCCCATCGACTCAGTTCTAAAACTCACAAAGCTTGAGAACCCATTTAGTCTCAAATTCTGTCACCGTCCTTTGAGCCTCCATTACACTCCCTTTGCATCCCAAAAGATCCACATCTTCTTCGGCTTTGAATTCTAATATTACAGGTGCTCAATGATCAAAAAAATCATCGAGATCAGATATCGCCCTTCATCTACGGTGACACTCCACTAAGCAACATTTTTTCCTTCGTCACAAAATCCTTTGGGTGCCAACAACCTCTCTACTCCTTTGTGGAGGTTTCGTGAGTTTCAAATCTCACAGAGGAGCGTGGAGGATGTTGGAGCTTCGTCCGCTTGCCACCGCCTAAAGAGGAGAGGAAAGAACCCGTGAAGCAGTAGCCGTTAAATATGGTCTTCCAAATCAAATGAACAGTCTTAATCATTCCCAAGCCAGATACCAAAGAATCAGTTCAATCATAAGGGTTGGAGTAGCTAACCCTATTAAGACCTACCAGCAGTTGACGCATGGCCCAAGCCATGTCTCTTGAACCTTTCCTGGTTACATGCAACACACATGTTATCTTAGTGAAATTGTAGTTAATCCCACAAAAGATCACAAAATTAGAGGTAAGTCATGTTGTTTGGAAATTGCGAAGATACCAGAGCAGGTTTATGTCTTACATTTTAGTCCATTTTGGACTGTTTTGTAATAAAATAAAACATGTTTTTTTGTGTTTATCCCCCTGTATTGTTGTTTAATAACTTGTGAACTATTAATCTAATTTTATTAAAATTTGTGTTGTTGGAAAAACTCATTTTATGCTCTTTAATTTAGTGCATTTACATCACTATTTTGATCGATCTTTCATGCATTAAATTTTAGAGGATTAATTTTATTTATTCAGCCTTAATAGTTATTCAAAATGGAATCTCACTTAGGTTGAATTTGCTATGTTTATAATTGCTCTATTATTAGTTAATTAATTGGACTCACATAGCCTAGTTCCCAGCGCACAAGAGCCCGGTCCAGAAAGTTTGTCTTATAATCGATGAAAGAGGCGGATTTGTCTTTCTCCCTAGTTTTGTCTGATAGGCTACCCGGGCATGCAATAGGTACACAGGCTGCAATCGTTGTCAGGGATTCAAAGAGAGACATGCCATCTCATAGACAAGTTCTCGTATACAATAAATCGAGGCTCAAGTGAAAGGTAGAAGGAAGAACATGAGGATGTTGTAGCCGCGGAGGTAGCGCAAGTGATAATGCCATACACACCTCATACTTGCAGGTAATGACATTGACCGAACTACTTCCCTCATCACAAGACCCACACCTCACCTTCCCGTACGACTGGCTTCTCAGAAAGACCATTGGTCCTATTAATATAGTAGAAATCAATCACTCTACCATCTCACCACACACTACCCCTCACCTTTACTGCTTAATCTGAGACTGGGATTCAACAGCTTGCTTTCAACTTCGACAACTTGCCAGGTATGGGAATGCTGGATCTTATACTATGGGAGGTGAGTTTTGACTGGCTTACTGCACTGCTTGGCCAAACAAAAGACAAGATCCAGGGCCCTAGAGAGCTAATCAGGAGTATAATTTTGTGTTGTATGTCCTTGTGAATATATTACATCATTGGTTGTCATTCTAAAATAATTGCATAAACTTTTTTAAAAAATTGCATTTTCTTTGTGTTTATTTGTATTGTGCTTAACCTAGAATGTATACATTACTTAAATATTGAATTGACTCTTGACTTTAGTTAGATAGTTGTGTTGTCCTTGTGTTCAACCATGGAGTTGTCCAAGTATAAATTCTAGCCGAGAACTCTTCATGGAGACCTTCTCTTGGTTTTAAGGATTGTCGATTGTCCCATGCTACAATGAGAGCATATTATTATTACCGATTGATGGTCAGAGCTATATTCACATACATTGTACAAGTAAGACTCATATTTATAAGGATTGCGTATGAAAAGACATATTCTATCATAGAAATTAAGGCGATCGAAACAGAGGAATGCAGGTTTTGAAGACTGCTAAGTCGTAGATCCAATTCTCAAAAGGTTCCAAACAAACTAATAATCCAAAGGTATTAACTGAGTTCTAAAATTTGATGTTGTGAAGATAAATTTAAAAGTTATAATTATTCTAATTTTTTAAATTTCTTTTCTTTATTTTTTTCTTTGAATAACTCAATCTTCTAATAAATGTTTACTCAGGACTTGCAAAGGTAAGTACATAGGGTAATGAATAGCCATATCTTTATTCTTCCATTTTGTCTATAAATCCACATCAATGCACCTATAAATAATGCTAACATGTACAAATTAATATTTATTATTTATTTTTAAATAATATATAATGATCGATACTTAAATATAAAATAAAATAATAAAGAAAATAAAATAAAATAAATGAAGTATCAAAGATACTGAATGACCTTGAACCTCGAGACCAAGTCAATATTCACTTGGTCGATCAGAAATGAAGTTGGAAGATATAAGGGTCAAATGCAATTTATTGAATCCCTCCTTTTTATTCTAAAATAGCCATTTTAAACATTTTATTATTTATTTTATATACTTCAAATAACAAAATGTTAAATAGAGACTTGTACATATTAATATAGAAAAAATATAAAGTAATTCCCAATAAAAATAATGCACAGTACAACTCAAACACGATAAAAAAGATGCAAACTCAACTTCACATATCAATATCTTCTCCATAAACCAAACTTACCTCCATTATATTCCAAATTGAATTGCCTATCTAATGAAGCTTCATTGCTAATGAAGTTTCATTAAAAATAGACTTAATATATAAAAGTTAGCTTTTTGGGGTACTTTTCTATCGAGTAACTGCATATAATATTCATATCTTTTATTCTTTATATTTTTACTCTTCTCATATTTTTAAATAATTATATATATATATTATAACATATGCATACAAAAAAATGTAAAAAGATACTAAAATAAATAGTACATTATAAAAATACATGTGTACTTGATGAATCGCAAATTGGCTAATATAACATGCACTCGTTGCAACATTGACCAACTTGCAATAAGCAGAACCAAGTAAATTATATCCATGAAGAGGACTTGAGTTTTAATTTATAAGCTGGGAAGTCCAGGGTCGAATGCCAGGACACAAGCAATTATTTATCTAAATTTAATGCTAATTAATTAATTAAATTATTTCTAGATCCTAGGTTAAGCTCAATAAAAGTATACACCAAATCAAATGAACAATTTTTTATTTAACCTTTTTATTTTGCTTTTATCTAATATAACAAACAATCATGCAATAGCTAAACAAAGATACAAAACATATGTATATGCTCCTATTTAAGTAATCAATTACTTCTAACTCGACTAACATTAATTAATGAAGAAATAGTCCTAAGCAAAGCCAATTCAACCAATATATACTTAAATTTCTTCAATATTAAGGCTAGATTATAAAAATGGATCCTCTAAAATTAAGTGTATGAAAGATATATAAAAATTGTGATCTAAATATACTAAATTAAAGACGATGCTCAAAAGACACCAAGTTTATTAAAAACAAAGTCATGGTTCAAAAGATATATTAATATAATACAAGTCAAAAATGCAAGAAAACTATATATATATATATATATTACAGAAAGTTCCAAAAAGGACTAAAGTGCAATTACAAGAACTTGTTGGGGATAATATGTAATTTATAAAAAAAGGGTGGGAATTATCTACAATATTAATAACTGTTTAGGCTTCACTACATTTTCTCCGAGGGCATGCACAAAGTACATGATTAGAACGAGGTTTGGATGAAGGCACATGACACATGGCATTATATTGTGCTTAAAGGTTGGCTCGGGTGATCCATGTCTCAAGGATGAACCAATGCGCCAGTCATAGGCTCGAAGATGATGTGGCACAATCTGAACCCTAGCATCTCACCCAATTTGAGCAGATCTAAGGGAATATGCTACTATAGAACTACTCCTTTCTTCGTGTGTGGTGGAGGAGCTTATGCTCTGGTGGAGCCTCTTCTCCTCCTTTGTGCCTTCTTGCAATGCATTATGTTTGGAGTCGATTAAAGATGAAGTGTGAGGTTGAATCTGGCCAAGTTGGAGCTATAAAACTCTAGGTCTTCGCATCATATTCCTGGCTGAGGCACCTGAGCTTGAGCAACCCTTAATGGTGGCTGCAACACAACTGGATCACTGTAGATTTCACCAGAAGATTCACATAATCGTTGCTCAAGTGTTACCTCTCTGAATGTAATTTGGAAGAGTTATAGGTTTAGGGAATCTCTTAGAAGAGGGGGATCCTTGTCAATAGTGGCAAAGGGATGGATTTTGAGAATGCAGAGGTTAAGAAGTTGGCAAAGCATGGAAGTGGTTTCTACCACAGCTAGTTGCCAAGGCAACTAGGATTAGAAAAGTTAAGAGTAGCGCGAGGAAAAGGGTAGTTACGGGAGTGAATTATTTGTGATAATTAGTTGTGATGTTGGCTGAGATGACATGGAAAATCCAATGAAGTTGGAGTAAATAAAAGAGACACAACTCTTCGAGAAAGAAAGCGGGAGGTTGATGAAAGGCAGAGTCGTTGGATCAAGATCCAACGATCCACACTAGGGTGTGCAAGAGTGGTCCAAATGGATCTGATGAGATGTGATCAGAAGGCCTCGATGAAGGCGCGAAGTGACGGTCAGGATTGAAGGAAAATCAATGATTTGATAATTGAGAAAATGAGGCGGAAAGAAAAGAAGGGTCAGTTGCGTGGTGCGCTAAAATAGCACCACGTGGATCAATAGAATAATTAGAAAATAAATAAATACTTAATAAATCAAAAAAGAATTAGTTAGAGGGGGAATTAGGAAAAGTGATGAACATGAAAGTTGAAGATCTCAATGAGATTTATAACTTTCATGTCGAAATCAAAGAGAAATAAGATCAACTATATATAATTAATAATTAAACAAGTATTAAAATAATGAAAACAATTATTTTTATTTTCTTTTATCATTTCATTTATGTTTAGATTGAAATTAATTAGGTACAATATTATTCTCGTTTTTATTTGGTTTAATATGAAAGAAATACAAAAAATAATAACACTATAATAGGCTATATAATATTGAATAATTAAGGTTATTTATTTACAACATAAAAATAGGTTATTGATGTTAATTGATAATGAATCTTGAAGAAATTCTTAAGCAAGAGATTTTATGTTGATAAATTTAGGATTTATGAAAACTATATTTGTATTGTATATACATACAACTATTGATGTATGTAAATAAAAAATAAAAATACAACATAGATTTATAAATATGTATTTGATAACATTGTAAATATATGAAATATATAGCTATGATAATAAATACTGAAAATACAAAAAATATGTAAACCATAGGTAAATATACCTATAAATAAACACACAAAAATGAACACATAATAAATAAGGCTGTAAAAATAAATAGAAAAACATAGAAAAACATTTTAGTAAATTAAAAGCATTTTTCAAATTTTTATTTTTATTTAAAAATCATTTACTATTTTATTTTCAATTTTTTAAATTGTTTTTGTGCATACTTGGATTAATCAAAATTTAGGGAGTGTTGATCCCCTAGTTAACACTCGGTCAACACCCTTATCACCTGCCCTCACCCCCAGGAACACCTTTGACATGTCAGAGCTGAAGGATATGGAAATTATCCTCAAGCGCATCACGGAAGCGTGATCGTCGTATCGGATACGACGAAGAACGACTAGTCGCACTAGTTGTTCGGTGCAGCGGAATTTAAAATATTTATTCGATGAAACCACATGATCCGAGAACCATTCTCAGATCGTTTCATCTATAACCACAACAAGTATAATGCAATACCTCTTGAAGTGTGGTTGATCAAGTCTCTAAAGAAAGAGACCTCCTGTCTCAGGTCCGATCGTCGGCGAGATTGCTTGCGAGCGCGGGGATGAACCGCGTTGTCCTCGCAATCCAAGAAGTTGATCCAAGCGTGGTTGCTCCTGGTCTTGTCTCACGAGATCTAACATCTCCTTCGGGCGTAGCACACCAAGGAGACGGAGAAACCGAAGAACGTCGAAGCGGCAGCGCGGTGGCAATGGCGACGACGATTCCCTTCTCTAGGGTATGGTGGACGGCCACCAACAAGAGAGGGAGAGAGGGCTGGCATGTATGAAGAAATGAGGGAGAGAGAGAGCTCCAATATTGCAAGTTATTAGAGAGCATAGTATGCCCCTCTATTTATAGGGTTTTGGGATCCATGGATCTCAATCCATGGGACACATAAAATCAATGGGTGAGATTGATTTGTGTCAACTCCGATATAGGACTTTGGTTATCTCGATCTCGTTAAGTCAACTCTTTGACCTAACAAATCTGACACCTCCGAATCTCTATTCCTATGCAGAGGACCTGCATCAAGAGGTCGGTCAGATATCAGCCTTCAGAGATAGGATTGCCATCTCCTACTCAGGCTGGAGATCATCTCTTAATAATCATTTGACGGTGCTTGATGAGTCCTCAATCTAACTCTTTAGATATTCATCCAAGCACCAGCCTCTATGATTCAATAGTTGAATCAACAGCGGTATGATCATCAAGATGGCCATGGTACATAACCCTAATTGTACTAAGGGACCTATTATGCAAATTATACATTCTTCATTTCAGATCAGGGAATGATATGTGCAATAACATTTATTGCATAATGGCTCGCCGTGGGCTCGCATTTCCAGCAATCTCCCACTAGCCCAAAGAGCCATTAATGGGCTAATCATTTAAACCCGCACTCATGTGACAATCATAGGCTATTTAGAAAATAGCTAGGTAAGCTGATTAGTCACTCTGTTCCCGCAAGACTACGCCAAGTCCTTTTACGGCACTTGCATATCCCCAGTAACAGTGTTCGCATCTCATGCGAATGTTGCATCTTATGCAATCAATACTCAATCTAGTTAGTTACAGTGTCTTTGATACTACAGCTTAACAATTATCATAACCAGTATTTCCATAATCCTTATCAGAATACCCTTATTCCTGGAGATTACTATCTCTTAAGGTATCCACAATTAAGACCTTTTAGATCTCTATCTACAAAGTCTTAAGTTTTTGAAGATAAGACTTCGAGATCACTATCTCAAAAATCTTGTCATCTATGAAGATTTTGTTATTACTGCAACCAAGTGTTTTATTTCCATAGTAGGATTAGTAACAGTTTACTACTCCCACTGCATGGCAGCCATCTGGCTTTGTACACATCTAGCACACACCCGGCTTCTCAGAACTGATGCCCAAGGGCAAGTAGTTCTAGCATTCACTTCCTCAACTCTTTGAGGTGTTATCCCTTTAGATAGGTCAGTACTATATCTTAAGGGTTAGAAGCCTTTCTTTGAATTTCTATGAATAGAATATGTCCAAGGTGTACTACAAATGTGGCAGTCCCATTATCCTCTTCTCTTTGCTTCTGAACAACTTCAGAACTAAGATCTGAGAGGCATCTTTGAAATCTTATTTCAAGTTATGGAACAACCAGATTATAAAACACTAATTATTATCCTTATATCATTTTTTAAATTATTAGGATATCATCTACATTTAGCACGATGAACACAAAAGCACTCCCACTAAGCTTCATATGGTTCATCAAGATTCTATCTGAAATCATAACATTTATAATTTCGTCAAATCTTATGATCCAACTTCAAGAAACTTATTTGAGTCCATAGATGGATTCCTTAGCTTGCACACCTTGCTTTCCTCAACCATGAAGCCCTGGGGCTATTTCATGTGAATATCCTCAAAGAGGCATTCGTAGAGGAATGCAATATTGACTTACATCATGAAGATGCAATAGTTAAGTTATGTAGCTAAGGTTAGCAATATTCTGATGGTTTTAAGCATGGTCACCGAAGAGCAAGTCTCATTGCAAGCAATGTCTTCTCTTCCAGTGTGTAGCTTATGGCTACGAACCGTGCTTTGAAGATCTCTACCTTCTCATCAGGTTCCCTGTCTCTTGAAGATCCATTTACACCTATACAGGTCTTACCCATATAGGTGGATCCTCAAGGGTCCATATACAACACTTGTATATGAAGTCTACATTAGACTTTTATTGCTATCCATCTATCCATGCTATGATCTTTAGAAGCTTTATCACATGAAGTTCGATCATTGTCAGATTTCTCTAACACATGGAATTCATCCTCAAACTCATTTGAAGACGTATTAATGTTTCATCTTTAATTGTCCTTTTAGTTTCCAATTTCAGGAGTCTCATTATAAATGAGTTCCTACACTTCATTTTCATCTTGATTCTCAAGAGTCTCAACCTCTAAGAATCACATTCTCGGAGATGAGATATTTTAAGAATCTCAAGGTCATAAAGTAGGTATCCAATACCATCCTTTATTTTCCTAATGAAGCAGCACTCTCAAGTGCAAGATTCCAACATACATGGAACCTTATTAAGGATATACATTGTAGTCTCTACTACACATATATACCTGGAAACTAAGGGATAATTATGCTAAAATTCAACATTGATAAGATCATGTCAGACATGATCCAATTGTATCTACCTATAACTCTTTTGAGTTAAGGTGTGTTAGGAG
The DNA here is from genome assembly GCA_037367405.1 of Ottelia alismoides. Classification (NCBI taxonomy): domain Eukaryota; kingdom Viridiplantae; phylum Streptophyta; class Magnoliopsida; order Alismatales; family Hydrocharitaceae; genus Ottelia; species Ottelia alismoides. The sequence continues at coordinate 336,182 of JAZKJV010009306.1, forward strand.
GAATTAGATAGAAATGATATTCATATCTCCATAAGGTATTCTTCGAATTTATCAAGTAGGTACTTTCTACCTAGATTAGATCAAATTCATTTTATCTTCCTCCAAACTTTGGTTCTAAACCAAAATTAATGAAATCTTTGAACATTTCAAAGGTTTCTTAGGTGAAGAGAAGAAATCTCATATCATACGCAATCATCAATAGATATCACATATCCACAATGTTTACTATGATATAGATGATCCACATACATCAATATGTATGAGATCCTGAATACCTTGGCATCTTACACCATTCCCGAAGACGGGTGTATTGGACAATATTCATAAGTATGTAAGTTTTGAAATTTTAGACATTCTAAAGTTTCATCTCTTACTATTCTATTGATCAAATCAATAGACAAATGTCCAAGGCTTGATGCTATATCATTGTCAAATGATCTTCATCCTCCTATTGATCTTAAGGTTTAATTTCAGTATTCAGAAATGTTAATGAACCATTCATTAATTTTTCTAATTTATGTGGAGTCCACTATATTTTAGATTACTATCTGAAATATCTTCATCATAACTCTTTATGATAGTTCTATCTCAGAATTCATGTTTATTTCCAACATTTAGAAACAAACAATGAGTGTATTCTTATATCTAGGTCATAGAGACATTCTCTACGACTAAGGGCTCTCCCATTGAAATTAACAAGTCTATTAATCCAACAGAGATTGTTGCAACAATGGCATCAATATTCACGTGGACAACTATAAACCTTTAAGATCAAATTTTCCAGTCTTCTAAAACATATGCAACCCATTGCAAATGTCATCAGAAGATTGAGATACAATTATTTGACTTTATCTTATTCAATAAGTAAGTCAATATCAATGATTTATGTAGATTATTCTGATGCTCCATCCGAGTCCTTTTCTAAGGATTCTAGACAGACTTGATAGTCATATTATCAACACATCAACTTATTACAGTATTGACATTCATCCAACTCTTTGGATGTCATATGGAAGTCAGAGAAGTAGGTCAACTCTTTGACTTTCCTTCTTACTTGGGTCCAACCCATGCTTCCACTGTGCCCCCTTTATCTATGAGCAACCATTGCTTAAGACTAAGGATCTCTTACGTTAAATTCAAAAGAATTCAATGTAAGATCATTTCAACATTTATACATACTTCATTAAATTCATACAATATGAATATTATGAAGCTTCATGAATGACTAGAGTATAGATAGTAGAATAATGACACTCATCATCTACATCCATCTAAACTCTTAAAATATAGGTTTAGGTAGGTACTCAAACAATTTGAATACATCATCACTTATAGAGCTACGATTCTGCATGATGCAGTGAACCATCTCATTCATGATAAATGTCAAGAGCACATATGTATGCCAGAATATCTTCATTAATTTTATAAGGATTATTTGACAATTATGATCATCATCAACATGTCACTTCCAAAGTACATTTGATGATACCAAGACTATAGAGACATACAAACCCTAGGGTTGTAGTCCTATCATCTATTTAATTGTCATTCCTCAATATTATGAGGAAACTTGCACATTGCAACCACATACATTATGTGTCCAATTGAAAGTACAATATCTGGATCATGAGTCCAATCCATGATATTTTACTGGTTATTATTGAGTATATCATTGAGTGGGTTTTAATGAAGGATTATCTGAAATAAGAAATTTGCATAGATGTATGTATTTATATATACATATTTTTACTTTGATTTAGGAATTTTTTTTATATCAAAGTTGTCTTGCCATGTAAACATTGAAAGTTCATTCCCTTAATCACTTTCAATGTAAGAGATATACTTACCATTATATCTCAAGCAAGATCTGGGATCTCCTTCCTTATCTTTGTTGCATCCCAATAATATGAGAACCTACAACTCGGATAAAAAGAATCGGGAATACATTCCGCCTTGCAAGTCCAACTTGCATCTCCCAATTCGGTCCTTAACACCCGGGCCCACCACCCCTAAGGCGATGTTGACCCGTCATTAATTGAACCAACCGTCAACAGCAATACAACTTGCTATGCGCAATCCAATATCGCCCCAATAATATGAGGACCCGATATTGGGGTCACTACGCATACGTCCTTACTCTTTTGAGAAGCGACGAGCCCGATCCAGATGTGCTTGCATACAGGAGCTGTCACTTCGGACAGGCGTCTCCCACATGCAATCACTGGCGACGGAACCCTCCGCCTTGACGGGAGACCATGGATGTCACTTATGTGATCCTCCATATCATATTCAAATTTTAATTAATTATCGTGAATCACATTCACATAATTAATTCTTCCAAGGGAATTATTAGCTCTAATCATATTAGAGTATTTCAATTAGACATAATCAATTTAATCATATTAAATTAATTATCAATCCAATTCAATCAATCAAACTTGATTATTTTACTTGAATATATATATGGTAATATCTCAAAATACGTATTAATTCGAATTTTAATAATTAGAAAAATACATCTTAATCCCTCGGACATTATCCCGGCCCTACCTGCTGTCATGGCCAGTACTGACGAGAGTGGGACGGACCACATACGTTGCAACCCGCAACCCCAATGCTCTCCGACTAGGCACCATATCCGCCTCGGGAAAGGATAATGCCAAATTGATTAATTTGTACTTGAGATGATCATAGGTTCTTCAATCGAAATTGTGCCATATAGTAATAATCAAAACATTTTTGATTATAAGGAAATTTTCTAGACAAATTCCCAAATCCTATTCAAGCATCAAGTTTGAAAGATTGTGGTTTCCAATTATGATTTAGATCACATCTTAATCAATTATTGGTTAAGGCAATGTCATTTAAGGGAATAATTATCATCAAATATTTCACAAATATTTATGCACAATTATTCTAGGATATTAAACAATTTAATTTCACAAAATGATTAAATGACAATCACCAATCAAACATCAAGTTTGATGAATGCGTTTCCAATTAAGATTTAGATCGAATCTAATCAATTAATTGGTTGAGGCCAAGTCAATTATGTAAATAATAATCTTCAAATATTTCACAAATATTTTTCATGATTATTTCACGAAATTAACAATTAATTTCACTAATTGACAATCACTTGGTCTAGATTAGGACTGTAATTTCAGCAGTGACCCCTACATACTAAAATTAGCATATCTCAATCATATTAAATCCAAATTAGACAAAATCAATTTTCATAGATTGCTAATTTGATTTAGGACAGAATCCAAGTGATGTTACACGCATTTCGAGGCAATTCTAAACAGTAATTAATATTTTAATCACGTTCAGATCTACAGTTCCCGCAACAGTGCATACATGTTCATTAAAACAACCATATCTAGAGCATACGAAATCCGATTTACGTAAACTCAGATCCTATGGTTTCCTTATTTAATGGGGAACAAAATCCAAGTATTAAATTCGTAAACAATTTAAACAATGCCGAATTTATTTACTAAACAGATCTGCGAAATCAAGTGCGATAAAAACTTTCGCGACCTTAACGAACCCAAGTCGTCTTCGGTTTTTCAAATCATATTCGAAACCGTCAACCTGGCTCTGATACCACTTGAAGGATATGGAAATTATCCTCAAGTGCATCACGGAAGCGTGATCGTCGTATCGGATACGACGAAGAACGACTAGTCGCACTAGTTGTTCGGTGCAGCGGAATTTAAAATATTTATTCGATAAACCACATGATCCGAGAACCATTCTCAGATCGTTTCATCTATAACCACAACAAGTATAATTCAATACCTCTTGAAGCATGGTTGATCAAGTCTCTAAAGAAAGAGACCTCCTGTCTCAAGTCCGATCGTCGGCGAGATTGCTTGCGAGCGCGGGGATGAACCACATTGTCCTTGCAATCCAAGAAGTTGATCCAAGTGTGGTTGCTCCTGATCTCATCTCACGAGATCTAACATCTCCTTCGGGTGTAGCACACCAAGGAGACGGAGAAACCGAAGAACGTCGAAGCGGCAGCGCGGTGGCGATGGCGACGACGATTCCCTTCTCTAGGGTATGGTGGACGGCCACCAACAAGAGAGGGAGAGAGGGCTGGCGTGTATGAAGAAATGAGGGAGAGAGAGCTCCAATATTGCAAGTTATTAGAGAGCATAGTATGCCCCTCTATTTATAGGGTTTTGGGATCCATGGATCTCAATCCATGGGACACATAAAATCAATGGGTGAGATTGATTTGTGTCAATCCAATGGCCAAGATTGTTGTTGTCAAAAGCAACAAATTTAGGTCAAAATATATTTGACAAAATCAAATATAATTTATTCCTAAATAAACCCAACAACTAAGGAGAGAAGATACATGGAGATTTCATCTCCATGTACTTTCCAAGTGGACGGCCACACATTCCTTATAGGAATGATGTGCCGCCCCTTGAGATTGCATGGAGATTGCAATCTCATGGAAATCCATGAGATTGCATATCTCCTTGGAATCTCTCTTATTTATTTGCAACAAATTTATTGGGTTTTATTCTTCAAAAATAATTCACAATTATCTTTGAGAATATTGCATTCTTGCCATGGAAAAAATTGTGAATCATATTCACAACCAAAAACAACATATAATTCATATTGTTAATTAATTACACAATGTGTATCCAATAAATATAATAATTAATCAACACATATAAATTATAATTAGCTCTCTCTAATACATTATAAATCACATTTATAATATATTATGAATAATTGGATATTTCTATCCACATTATTCTTATCCACATTAATTAAATCACATTTAATTAAATTGAATAATTTCTTCACACATCAAGATGATTAAATCACATTTAATCATTATTTCTTCATTGCTTAGATCTTATGGAATTATTCTTGAACCCTTCAAGAATAATGCAATCTCTCCGCAGATACTTGGAGATAAGGACAGGGCGATTGTATTGTTCCACGTATAGTGACATGGATATTGAGATCATATCTCAAATCCAGATCGCGGGCCTCTCATAGATGCTTGATTAAATCAAGACCGTAAATCTAATCTTCTCATTGTATCTGAATCACATTCAGATCAATGTCCAACACTCGGACCAAGACTAGATCACTTCTCTACTGAGAGGAGTCACAAAAATCCAGACCCGTTTCATCACTCCCTAGGAATGGAAGCGTCATGGTTATACAATCGTTTATGATCAAATCACCCTCAGGTATTCCCAATACCTGTACATCCTGCATACTGGAAGACTCAGACTAAACCCGAAGTATTGGATCAACTTTATACTGTCTACTTCATGGTTTTATCAGTAAGTTTCTCATTCGATCATTGGGAGTTGGTATCGATCATACACTTTCCAAAAGCGTATATCATACCTAGGTCTTGATCATATACTAAAAGTATACATCAAACCTACAAATTCAGTCAAGCTTCCAAAGCGAGACGACCATGCGCATGGAATTTGATTCTTCCCAATATCTCATGAGTGAGCTCATGTCTTCCGGTTCAGTAACTTAACCTGTATGATCCCTTTGAGAGGTCGTATTACTCATATGCCCTTATGTGCACACCAGCGCCGGTGTATAGACCTTGATTAGGTCATCAACCTATTGATCTGCCAAATGTAAACACTCAGACATATAGTAACACATCTGTCTCCGGTCAGAGGATGCGTGCCTATATCATGACAGCATACGATATAGGACTTTGGTTATCTCGATCTCGTTAAGTCAACTCTTTGACCTAACAAATCTGACACCTCCGAATCTCTATTCCTATGCAGAGGACCTGCATCAAGAGGTCGGTCAGATATCAGCCTTCAGAGATAGGATTGCCATCTCCTACTCAGGCTGGAGATCATCTCTTAATAATCATTTGACGGTGCTTGATGAGTCCTCAATCTAACTCTTTAGATATTCATCCAAGCACCAGCCTCTATGATTCAATAGTTGAATCAACAGCTGTATGATCATCAAGATGGCCATGGTACATAACGCTAATTGTACTAAGGGACCTATTATGCAAATTATACATTCTTCATTTCAGATCAGGGAATGATATGTGCAATAACATTTATTGCATAATGGCTCGCCGTGGGCTTGCATTTCCAACAAGAGCCCTAATTTCCTCCATTTTCTTCGCTCATAGCAATCATCTTCTAGCATGCCTCTGTAAATGAAACTTGTTCATTGGAGTCCCCTAAATCACACCCTAGCAACGGATACCATCAATCTTCCTCGAACTAGGAGGAGTCCTAATTCGAGGAGAACCTCTCAGGTTGTATATATAAACCTCCTCCATCCCAATTTTAATTTGAAACCCCAACGATCATCATCTAGAGAAGGTCCTTTATGACACGAGGTGATCCTCTCGATCGACAACAAGGATAAGATTGAGGAGGAGGATATTCCACCATTATCAGAGCCTATCTTAGGGTAGTTCTGCTCCCAGATCACTCTAGCTAGGTGTTGAACATGTGTATCAGAGTCGCTAATAATGGTCTGACAAAATCAAACTCACTGTCGTTGAGGCAACTGCTCAATACTCGTGATCAAATAACAACTAGCCCACATAAAAATTAAGTAATTGATAAGATTGGGATAAAAGTTAGTATACCCTACTAAATATATATAGTGACCAATATGAGGGTTGAACAAAGGAATCATGGGTGTAGAGTGTATGAGATAAAGAAACGAATTACAAGAATTTGTCTTTCCAAACACTTAGCCAATTTGAAATTTTTATGGATTTTAAATTTCTCAAATTTTTATTAATTTTAATGTTTTGTAAGCATTTTTGTATTTTTAATTTCTAAAATAAAGTAAAGTAAAGGGGAAATAATATATAAGTACATGCTAAAAATATGTACCTAATATATGTATCGAGAGATATACAAGTCAAAATAGATATAAATTAAGCTAAAATTCCAGACAATAAATATTTTTTTGTTTCAAATTTTTTTGATGTTTTTACATTTTTTGTCTATTTTTGCAAAATTTTAGTTATTTTAAATTGAATTAAAAGTAAAAATAGAAAAATGAATCAAATATAAGTATCTTTATTTTCAAAATATCAAATAACGACAAAAAACCTCAAAACTATTTTCAAATCAAAATATACTTAAAAAGGATAATTAAAGAATAAATAAAAGCACATTTAAAGTTTTTATGAATTATTGCGAACTTTTATAAAATTTTTAGTGTTTTGTGATTTGAAAAGTTTTTCTTTTAGATTTTATTTGATTTCAGGTATATGATAAAACAAATTAAAATAGACAAGAAATAATTTTTGTAGAAGTTTTCAATTTTTCCCATTTTTATGAGGAAAAAATGGGAATAATAGCTCACAAAATGACTATTAAAAAATAGTTATAGATTTAAAATACCCCATGAAAATTTTATGTGATAAATATAAAGATAAGGTATTTAAACTAATTTTCTGGGATTTTCTATAAACTCAGAACTACTTTTAATAAAAGGAATACACAAAAAGGAAAATACATGCTGCCAAGGGAATAAATGCAAACAAATAAAAGTTATCTTCTATTATCGAACCTCTCAAACAATCGGCATGGCTAAAAGTGCAATAACCATAGAGAATAAAATATACTCCCATCTAGCATGGACCTACATGCAACTCTCAAAACATCTAAGGGCCAACGTGTAAGTTTTCCAAAAAATATTACACTTAATATTCAAAAATCCTGACTAAACAATAATTAACCAAACTCAGGGGGGCAGTTACATGCAAATATCACAAGGTTTGTCAACAGACATGGCAAGGGACTAAAATACAAATACAGGAAGGATATAAGGTGTAGTTGAAAGTATTACAAAACATTTTGAACTGCATGTGAAAGTTAGCACACTAGATATTAAAGACCAAAAACAGGGTTAAGTGTGAAAAATCCCTAGTCTCACGCTGGCAGACGAAGAGGATGAACTCACTTAACCACATGTTGCGTAGTGACTGATATCGCATTGCAGATGAGTGGTCCTGATTTGATCAGGTGTTGATCTGATGGTTGAATAAGGGCTTGATCGAACGACAGAGTTTAGAATTGGTGCCCCCTTGATCCAACGGCTATTCCATTCCTCGAAGAACAGGGAAGAATACCTTCATCCACATGCCTTCATCCACATGCTTCAATCTTGCTATTCTCCCGCTCTAGATCTTCTCAGATGTTGCGAAGTGACGCAATGGATTACTAGAAGTGTTCCACAACTGGTGGATCCTTTAGAAATGTTCAGAGACCTCATGATGAATTTGAGCGAGATCTCGGACATGGAGGCCTCGTTCTTCTTCAAAATCCCCTGCCAAGTTGAATTTTCTCTATCTTTCCTATAGGGAGCAAGTCTGTGGCAAAAAGCAAATCTCTAAAGAGCTCTGGGATGAATGGAAGTGGAGGTGGGTCGAGAAGGCAGTTTCCACCGATGTGGCAAAGGAGGATACTTGAATGCTCTATCCGTGCAGGATCAAGGTGATATGGAGGCAATCAAAATGATCAGAGCAAAAGGTATACGAGATACAAAAGCTATCAAGAATGATCAGAAGCTGGTGCCAGAGTTGGAGCTTCGTCGTACGATGGATTTAGGATAATACCAAAAGATAATCGAAAAAATGTAAAATAAGTATTGAAATTACTCTAATGCTACACTAAGTAATAAAAAAGCTAACAAATAGAAGCTTACCAACGAGGAACCTCCTGAAGGTGAACTTCCAACGGGAATGTCAGCGAGGCTCAGATCGCTTCAATACAACACCCAATCCAGCGCCGGAGTCAATCAGACGTATACTATCACCAGGAACACGAATCAAGTATTAGACATAGGTTTTAAGGGTGGAAGAATGATCAAAACTGAATTGAGGATCGAGATGATATTATATAGGGCGCGACCTTTGACCAAGGAGATCTCTCAATTCTATGGTCCAAAGTCCATGAAATCAAGTGCACGTATAAGTTCAAGGAATGGGGATCAAAAGTCTAAAAGACATCGAGCTCAAAAAATGCAAGAATTGGGTGATGTGCATCCATGAAATCGAGAGGAACATGGTTTTTGACAACCTAGAGCTGAGGTCAGGCAGTTGACCTCGGGTCAACCAACGAGGTCTCCTAATTGGGCCACGTAGGCCCACTACAAGACAAAACAAGAGAACAAATGAAAAATAATTTAAAATTAAATAGTTAAATATTTAATTAAATACAAATTATAAAATAGTATATTGTTATTATTTTATGTAGTATTTTACTACAATTTTTAGCTATTTTTCTGGGTTATTTATTACAAGTCACTTTTTAGGGTTTCACTTATAGGTCTATTCATCCATATCTTACATATTTTATTTTTTATTTATTACTTTTTATTATTTTATTTTCTTAATTTTTATAATTATAAATTATTTTTATACACATAAATACATTTTTATTGTAGTTTTTGATATAATATGTGCACTTAAATAAATAGGTATTTAATATATAGGCTTAAGTATAGGTATTTTATCTATGTTTTTTTATAAACTATTTTGTTTTTGTACTTTATTTATGGTTCTATTATATTATAGTTATGTATATACATTATAAATTTTATTTACAATATTATAAAAATATTAAATTATAAAAATAAAAGAATAAATAAAATGAATATTTTATTCATCTATACTAAACAATAGGGGTCTAAAACCAAAATTTTACATCTTAACTACAAAACTAAGTGAAACTACCTTCATTAAGTAGCTTATTTAAAGTTATATACAAATTAAAGATGATTTTGATACATTTTAAGTTCATATGGAGAAGACATGGATCTGGGAAGTTTGGATTTTGGATTCTTATTTAGAGAATAAAATGTATAACAAATATGATTTTGGTGTAAAATTAATTTTATATTTATATTTATATTTTTGTCTACAACTTTCATGTCAAAGGTTTCTTTATTTGAGGTATAGAAAATAATAAATAAAATAGGTCCCAAAAATGCAATATTGATGAAAAAAAGAATAAGGTATTTATCATGTTTTTGACCCTTATCTCTTCCTACTTTATTTCGTACCGACCCACCCATTCAGATGCCTAGCTCTCAGGGTTTAGGGTCATAAAATACCAGGTGCCTAGCTCTCAGAGTTTAGAGTCATAAAATACCTTTGGCATTTTATTCTTTTTTCTTTTTTTCATTTCTTTATTCTATAATTTTGGTATTAAAAATTATATTTCATATACAACAAATGGAATAACTAAGGCATGTTAATTCGTACAAAATAATGCTATTTACATGCATTAGCTAAGGTTTTTAACACTAAAATGATAGGATAAAGGTGATGAAATGGAGATTCATCAGCTTTATACTTGCCTTTGCTAGTCGCTATCAAACACTTATGCAATAAGTGCAGAAAAAATAAAAAAAAGAAAAAAAAAGAATTTAGAATGATTATTAACGTTTAAACTTGCCTTAACAAAATCAAAGTTTGGTGCTCAGAGAAGGCCTTTGGATTAATGGTGTGATTAGAATCACATGGAGGTCAGGAAGTATGACACAACATCCTTTAGTTTCCAAACCCACATTGTACAATCCATTTCACAGCCAGCCAAAACCATCCTTCCATTTGCATACTATTGCTACCTTGAAGTGACAGAACCGTGTGCGTGAAATTGTACAGCTCTCCCCAGACAAAACCAATGAATTATCGAGGCGTATGCTCTTTTGATAACTCTTACTCGTGGAGACTAATATTCCTTTCCAAGGTCAGGCTCTCCCAGTCTTTACATCTGAATGAGGAAGAAGTTTAGAAGAAGGGGAAAAGAAGTGGGAATGGATCAACGTAGTCTTCATTCCCTTATGAAGTACATCAGTGTAACCGATTCTTGCCTATAAGCATGCTTTTTCTAAAGCTCACAATTTTTTGGAATTTTTGGTTGTCGGCTTCTTTGGATATTTTTCTTTGACTTTGTACAGCTTCTGCATTCCTGCTTACGCCCTAGTGGATTAGCATATTTCATTCCACCCGTTTTTTAGAGTCATGGAAATAGTTTCGTTGGTAGACCATTCCCCATCTGAAGCATTGTCTCAATCCATCTTCAGACTTTAGATATCATTGTTATCAAAAGCAGTGGGTTAGAATACCGATGTCGGTAATCCCAAATAATGGTTCCTAGGACAACCTTGATGAAGCGAACCTGCATTGTCCCAACTTAGACTATAAAATCATTCGTCGATCCATCTGGGTTGAGCTATGTGCTATGTGCGAGGTTTCCAGTCAAGTCACTATCTCATGAGTCTTACAGATGATATGAATGGTTCAATTTATGCACATGGAATTTACTCATCAACATAGTCTTATGGAACCTAAAGAATTAAGTCAAGGTGACTTGAAATTTCTCCACTTCCAATCTTCAATGGGTTCCTCTGAAATTAAGTGTATTAAGGTCTATTACAAGCTCTAATCTTCAGACTTTATTTATAATTGTTCATTTGTCTAGGTTATTCCGGAAAATGCGAATGTTAAGCACAATGCAAGGAAAATATTTGTGTTATGCAATTTTTTGATTTTGAACTTTTTACGGATTTTTCAAAAAAAGGTTTTGCACATTTTTTGCGATTTTTAAAAAACTTTTTGCAAATATTTTTTTGGTAATTTTTTATTTTGTAAATTTTTAGGATTTTTTAAAAACAAAAGATTTTTTGGAAAGAAGTAGGTATAAATATTTACATGGGAGTGCTTCTTGGTATTTAAAAGAGTTGAGTATTAGAAATTCAGAGGTTTGTATATACATGATTTTGTAAAGAGTTTTTATTTGTTTGAGTTGTGTACAAAGTTCTCTAAAAAATTTGAAAAGATTTTTGCAAACATTTTGAAAACTTTTTTTTGCAAACAACTTTAATAAATAATTTTTACAAACCTTTACAAATTTTGAAAATCATTTTGCAGAGTTTTTCAAATAATATATATAGATTTTCAAAGATATTTTTGCAACCATTTTCCAAACTTTTGCAAATAGATTTTCTATACATTTTATTTCATGCAAAGAAAAAACATTTTACAAACAAATTATTTTTACAAAGGTTGAAAACATTTTACAAAACATTTCCAAACATTTTTCAAAAGATTTTTCAATGAGATTTTCAAACCATTTTTCAAACATTTTGTAAAACATTTTTATGTGATTTATTAATAAGTATATATAACTAATTTTAATGAATTTTATACAAGTATTGTAATTTAGACATACTTATTGAAAATATGAAAGTACGAGTTATGGCTAAAGTATATACGGAGTATATACGACCCCCTATACTTAGCTTGAGTTATGTCCTCATACTTCAGAGAGAAAAAGAGAAGACATAACTCGTGCTGAGTATAGACAAGCATATACTACAATGACTAAAGAATGAAGGAATGAGAAGTGGACCTCCCCCCTGTACCTAGTGTAGATATCCCTAACTTATGATCAAATAATCCTAAGTATAGCATACTGTACACAAGGCGGGGAGGTTCAAGGATGGAAATGTACGAAATCATCTGCTCGACCTGTCCCCCTATACTTAGGGTAGAATATCCCTAAGTATAGACAGATTATCAAAAGTTGAGGGGACAGCTGAGGGATCAGAAAATGAGCAACTCGAGGTATACACCCCAACCCCTACTTAGGACAAAGTATGTCATAAGTATAACAATGATGAAAGGGATGACACCTTTTTGGGAAGAAAAAGAAAGACCATTCAAAAATATTTTGTTCTGCACTGTCTGAAACTACGACAGTGGTTGCTTCCAGTTCTTCTTCATATACAACTTGAATAGAGTCAATGATAGACAAGAAATGTCAAAACCCCAAAAATCGAACATGGAGTAAAATGTAAATCTTGACTGATTCTGGGCTTAAATGCAAAATCTGTACTTGTTCAGAGCTCGTCGAGATCTTTCCAACGAGTCTAATAAAGTGAAAATTTGAATTTAGGAGCATGAGATACAGCTATTTTAGCGAGCAGGGGTCATGGTCTTATTCGGATCCGAACCAGGATCCGAATCTGGGTTCTCAACCCTCTCCATTGTGAAAATGCTTCAAAATCCAGCTCTCAAGCTCCAATCCTCTTCCTCCTCCCTCTCCCTCCTCGAAGTCACCAGAGCACCTCGTTCATCTTGCGATCGGAGCACCAACTGCAATGTTCTCTGTAGGAGGAGAAACCGAGGTAGCGAGATCTTAAAGGTACGATGTTCCCATCCTCTTGCTGCTGGAATCCAAACGCTTTCCCCCTTCTCTATCTCTCTTGTCGAATTCTTTGGAGTGAAGCATGGGTTTGGAAAAGATTTGATCTTTCCATCTATCTCTCTCTCGAATACTTTGGTGGTTTTATAATTACTCTTAAGTGCACTTATTTTATGAATATGCATTACATTACTTTCTTTTTGAATGGATGCTTCCGTCAATGACTAGTATATATTAACCAGAGTTGGGCTTATTTATTATGGAAGTCATGCTTTGAATACCTTATACAATTTCATATGTTGCTCCTGGATTAGTTCTTTGGTGGGGAGGAATGCCTCACTCATGTTGGTTCAAGTTGCAAACACTTTGTGATCATTTGGAATGGACGCAGTTTAACGTGGGTATTCATCTTGGTGTTTGTCTAGTGCTAAGGCTAGAGTAAGGTTTATCTGCACTGCGAATACTTTTCAGTCTAGAGTAATGTACTAGTTTCACATACTAGTTCGAATTTTAGTGGGCATCTATTTTAGCATCATTTTCCAATATCTTTTATTGACATAAGAGTTCTAAGTGTCTATTTCATTTTCATGGATAGACTTATTAAATGGATCATGTTGTGACGAAGACATAGGAAGAAGATAAAATCTCATATGGCCAATCAATTGGCAGTGGCCTGACAATGGGTTTAGCAGATGTCAGCCTACATTAAGAGCAGTAAGCCCACTCTGCCCCATCTTATATGGGCTACGAGTTATGTATCCTTTGTAACGTATAATTTGGTTTGACAAAAAATCCTTAAGGTCAATTGTCATGTTCTAACTCTCCATGGCAGTGCATACTTTCAGCATAAGACCTTAATGGGTGCTTTATTTCTTCTGTTGATCTGCATAAAAAATTACATGTCAAATATGAAATTGAAACTACAACCCCCTTTAAACAAAAACAGATGGTTTTTGCAGCTTGTTGTCTCGTTTTTGCCACCAAATGCTATGGATTTTAGTTGTAGACATATAATAGTAGTTCAATGACAACACAAATAACTTCCGAAGGGTCTTGGAACCACCATAAGGAATTATTTGCACGGCTAATGGCACTTGTACAATATACAATAGACCACTAATAAAGGAACTTTAAAGTTACTCTTAGTAAACAGAGGTTTTCTTTATCATTTGATTTGGATTTAATGGTGACATTAGTGACATTACAGCTTTATATTATGCAATAATAGAGATATGCATAAATAATCATTCATTAATAGATAAAGTATCACCTGGACATCTAGGAAGTTTATTGCATAGTTATATGTAATCTAGAAGAGGGGATAGTTAAGCTGCATTACGTTGTATGGATGAAGGAATTACACATAGGGTGCGGGGAAATTGATTCAATTATTATGCATTCCTATGCCATCTGTTATATTCGAAGATTTGTAACAAAGTATAGGATTAAACCAAGATTTAATTGAATAAATTAAATATTTTTGGGTCCAATTATTATCTTGTATCAAAACATTTTAGTGCTTCTTCAAGTACAATCAACATTGATTTAGGTACTTTGTTCTGACATCATAACAATGAGTGTTTAATTATTGAGAAGTTGTATTGTCGCATAAGCCAACTGATTATCATTTTAGGTGTTGTATCAACATCTTAGAGATGTTGGTTTTAGATCACTCAATAAGTACCCCTTTAGCATCAACTAATGGGAATCTTAGAAGGTCTGACGAGTACTGATATCCTTTTTCTACATGTGTATGATAGCTGTAGCTAATTTCTGTCTGAATGTTGTGTCTGCAAATTGATCGAGAAATATATAGTTTTCTTTGAGTGCACTTCCCTGGTTTTATTAAAATATTTTAACTCCAACCTCAACCATTTTAGTTTCGTTAGATTTTATGAAATTATTTAGAATTATAGATCCAACACCAATATTGGAGGCATACATGAATGATTTACTTCTTGTTTTATTTTTAGTGGTGTGTGGATAGTGGAGCAGTTGCCGCCAAGGGAGGGGCATGCACCCTTGGGGCCCCGGGTAGAAGCCTTGATAACCGCGATCCCAATTGCTATTGTAGCTGCGATGGTTTGGGGACATGTTAATTGGTACACCGATGTGCTAATCTAATGGTGTTGGCCTCGACACTTGCGTTCTTTAGCCCAGTGCTCGAGCATGGGCCAAGCATTCACGGTTGGTTTACTAGTATTTGGCTTGTCACTTAGAGTTAACATTCATTTATGGCTTAATGTTGGCCACATTGGTTGGTAGTCCAGGTCGAAGCACTCAGAGGGAAGTTCCAAGAAATGTGGTTAATGAAGTTGGGGATGGGACGTGAATCTCTTGTGCATAAGGAGTATTGTGTTAGTTACGATGATTCGCAAATTGGAATCTAAATTGTCAATATGAAGTATCATTGGGAAGTGGAGATAAGTGGACATGTTGGGAACTTAGTTAGGATGCATTATACCCCATTGCATGCCTATGGAGGCACCCCAACCCTAAGGCATCCTTTTTGACTTAGAGTTACAATGTAAGGTCTCGTCATGATAAAGACCACAAACTATCCACGAAGATTGGTTACTCATATTCATATCCATATCAAACAATAATAAAAAAATGTAATTCTTGTGAGAACAGTTACCTAGTTTTTTTTCTCTTTTGCGCATGTTTAAATTATATCCTGCATTTCTTTTTGTATAGTTTTGTTTAAATCGTATTGGGCAACTTTGATCATAACGTACCTACATATGGATCCGTAGAATTGCAACATTGAGTTGTGGGAGGAACCATCCTTTTTGCCCAGCTTCACCCTTTTTATGGTAGAATATTGGTCGATCCTTTTACTATTTCCTGTACTTGTAGCTTCTACTTTTTGAGAGACATGACATGTAATGTATACTTTTGTGGACATTGATGGACAATGGAAATGTACGAAATGCAAACATGTTGAATGAGAAGCAAAAAAAATTAAATTCATATGCACATTGCTATTTTTTCCTGCTTTTGTGAATGGAAAATATTCTAATGTAGAATGTTTGTGCGTGGATTGGTTTGCCATTTACTCAGATCTAGAGGGGGACGAGTGTCATAGCTTGGTATTAAAGCAGTTGTACTCCATTCCATTTCACGTATGTCATTCTTCATTGGTATTCGAATACTGGATAGTTTTGGAACTCTTTTGACCCAACACGAGTCCACAGGAGAATAACATATTTACATCCATATCCATATTCTCTCCTATGCCTCTCTTTAGTCAAGCATCACATCTGATGGTGGGATCGAGTGCATCTCTGGCTTGAGGGCACACTCGTTTCTTAGCCATGATTGTGTAGGCTATATTGCCTGCATAGTAGGCTTAGCAGCACATGGCTAGATGTCACAGTTGTGAGTGAGTTCCCTGATGTATTTCCAGATGAATTACCTGTATTACCACCTGTACAAGAGATAGAGTTTGAGATCATGTTATTGCCAGATACACAACCAATCTATATCCCTCCATATAGTTTAGCACCAGCTGAGCTCAAGGTATAGTTGTGGGAGCTATTGGAAAAGGTATTCATCCACCCTAGTACATCACCATGTGAAGCACCGGTCCTCTTTGTGAAGAAGAATGATAAATCCCTAAGGCTATGCGTAGACTACATGCAAACGAACAAGAGAACAATCAAGAACTGTTACCCACTTCTCGGGATTGATGATCTATTTGATCTGTTGCCGGGAGAAGCAATGTTCTCTATGATTGACCTGCATCGGAATACCATCAGTTGAGGATCAAAGAGGTTGATGTAATGAAGTATGGATTCTGACTAGATATGGCAACTATGTGTTCTTAGTGATGCCATTTAGACTAATGAATGCACCTGACGCATTCATTGATTTGATGAATTGGGTCTTTCATCCACATTTGGACATATTCATGATTCTATTCATTGACGATGTTTTAGTCTATTCTCATGATGAACTCTCATGATGAATAAGAGTATCTCATTTTTACACCATGATAGACATGCTCCGAGAGCACAGGTTGTATGTTAAATATCACAAGTGTGAGTTTTGTCTCTCTGTGATGGGTTTTCTTGGCCACGTGTTTCAGGGATAGGGGTGTCAGTTGGCCCCACCAAGATATAGGCAGTGGTGTCTTTGAAGCGGCCCAAGACGGTTACAGAGATTTGCCTCTTACATGTCCTCACTTGGTAGTACAAGAGGTTTGTTAGAGGGTTGTCTTAGTTGGCTCTACCTCTCACCTGATTGACGCAAAAGGATGTCACATTTGTTTGGAGCGAAAAATGCGAGTTGAGATTCCGAACACTCATGGAGAGATTGACTTCTGCAACCTTCCTCACCCTTCCTTCTGGTACCTTGGACTTCCCCATGTACATAGATGCTTCTAAGGAGGGCTTGGGTGCTGTGTTGATGTGGCGTGGATAGGTTGTGGCGTACACGACACGACAACTGAAGACTACCCCACTCATGACTTGGAGTTGGCGGTCGTAGTATTTACATTAAAGATATGGCATCACTATTTGTATGGGGTGACATTCGAAATTTTCATTGACCACAGGAGTCTCAAATATATTTTTGATCAGAAGGAACTGAACATGAGCCATAGACAGTGGATGGAATTGCTAAAAGATTATGATTGTACCATCTTCTACCATCATGGTAAGGGGAATGTGGCAATAGACACCTTGAGTAGGCGACCATACACTAAGGGTTTGGTAACATGGTTGCAGACGTGGGATGTGTACACTACACTTAGTGAGTGGCATCCATTTGAGGGCACATCTGATGCAGTAACAGTGGTAGGCAAGTATAGCAACTTGTGGGACAGGATTGTTCAGGGCCAACAAACAGATCCAAGGATCCAAGAGCTGTGCTATTGGTGCTTGAAGGATAAATTCGATAGATTTTGAGTCCGTGAATCCATCGTATGGAATGGGGACAGTGTGTACCAAAGGATGAGGATCTGAGGAGAGAGATCCTGGATGAAATGCATAGCTCGAGACTTTCCAAACATCCAGGTGGCACCGAGATTTACGAGGACCTCCACCAACACTTTTGATGGGAAGGCATGAAGAAGGACGTGGTCGAACATGTTGGCAGATGACTTACTTACGAGATGGTGAAGGCAGAGCACCAAAGGCCTCCTGGTTTACTGCATCATATTCCCATTCCAGTGTGGAACTAGGAGAGCATCTCCACAGATTTTCTCACATCATCACCGCACACCCCTGGAGGGAATGTTGAATGAGAAGCAAAAAAAATAAATTCATATGCATGTTACTATTTTCTCCTTCTTTTGTGAATGGAAAATATTCTAATGCAGAATGTATGTGTGTGGATTGGTTTGCCACATCCTAGAGGAGGATGAGTGTCACGGCTTGGTATTAAAGCAGTGGTACTCGATTCCATTTCACGTATGTCATTCCTCATTGGTATTCGAATACTGGATAGTTTGGAACTCTTTTGACCCAACATCAGTCCACAGGAGAATAGCATATTTACATCCATTTCCATATTCTCTCTTCTGCCTCTCTAAAGTCAAGCATCACATCTGATGGTAGGATTGAGTGCATCTCTGCCCTGAGGACACACTCATTTCTTAGCAAAGATTGTGTAGGCTATCTTGCCTACATAGTAGGCGTAGCAGCACAGGACTAGATGTCTGAGTTGTGCGTGGGTTCCCTGATGTATTTCCATATGAATTGCCTAGATTACCGCTTGTACAAGAGATAGAGTTTGAGATCACGTTATTGCAAGATACACAACCAATTTATATCCCTCCATATAGGTTGGCACCAGCTGAGCTCAAGGAACAGTTGCAGGAGCTGTTGGAGAAGGTATTCATCCACCCTAGTGCATCACCATGGGAAGAACCAATCTTCTTTGTGAAGAAGAAGAATAAATCCTTAATTATATGCATAGACTACATGCATTTGAACAATAGAACAATCAAGAACTGTTACCCACTTCCATGTATATATGATCTATTTGACCAGTTGCATGGAGAAGCAGTGTTCTCTATGATTGATCTACGTCGGAATACCTTCAGTTGAGGATCAAAGAGGTTGATGTATTGAAGTTTGGATTCTAACTAAATATGGCAATTGTGAGTTCTTTGTGATGCCGTTTAGACTAATGAATGCACCTGACGCATTCATGGATTTGATGAATTGGGTCTTTCGTCCACATTTGGACATATTCATGATCATATTCATTCACGATGTTCTAGCTGCTCTCATGATGAACTGTCATGATGAATAAGAGTATCTCATTTTTGCCCCATGATAGATATGCTCCGAGAGAACTGGTTGTATGCTAAATATCACAAGTATGAGTTTTGTCTTTCTGTGGTGGGTTTTCTTGGCCATGTTGTTTCAGGGATAGGGATGTCAGTTGGCCCCACAAAGATATAGGCAGTGGTGTCTTTGAAGCGGCCCAAGACAGTTACAGATATTTGCATCTTACATGGCCTCACTGGGTACTACAAGAGGTTTGTCAGAGAGTTCTCTTAGTTGGCTCTACCTCTCACCCGATTGACGCAAAAGGATGTCACATTTGTCTGGGGCGACAAATGCGAGTTGAGATTCCGAACGCTCATGGAGCAATTGACTTCTGCACCTTTCGTCACCCTTCCTTCTAGTACCATGGACTTCCCCGTGTACATAGATGCTTCTAAGGAGGGCTTGGGTGCAGTGTTGATGTAGCGTGGATAGGTTGTGGCGTATGACAACTGAAGAACCATGAAAGAGACTACCCCACTCATGACTTGGAGTTGGTGGTCGTAGTCTTTGCATTAAAGATATGGCGTCACTATTTTTATGGGGTGACATTCGAGATTTTCGTTGACCACAAGAGTCTCAAATATATTTTGGATCAGATGGAACTGAACATGAGGCGAAGACGATGGATGGAATTGCTTATAGATTATGATTGTACCATCTTCTACCATCATGGTAAGGGGAATGTGGTAACAAACACCTTTAGCAGGCGACCATACACTAAGGTTTCGGTAACATGGTGGCAGACTTGGGATGTGCACACTACACTTAGTGAGTGGCATACATTTGAGGGCACATCCGATGCAGTAATAGTACAAGCCAAGTATAACAGCTTGTGTGACAGGATTGTTCAGGGTCAACAAACAGATCCAAGGATCCAAGAGCTGTACCACATGTGCTTGAAGGATAAATTCGACAGATTTTGAGTCCGTGAAACTATCATAGGGAATGGGGACCGTGCGTGTCCCAGAGGATGAGGAGTTGAGGAGAGAGATCCTGGATGAGACGCATAGCTCGTGACTTTCTAAACGTCCAAGTGGCACCAAGATGTACAAGGACCTCCACCAACATTTTTGATGGGAAGGCATGAAGAAGGACGTGGTCGAACATGTTGGCAGATGTCTTACTTGCCAGATGGTGAAGGCATAGCACCAAAGGCCTTCTGGTTTACTGCAGCATATTCCCATTCCAGTGAGGAAATAGGAGAGCATCTCCACAGATTTTCTCACATCATTACCGCATACCCCTAGAGGGCATGTTGAATGAGAAGCAAAAAAAATTTAAATCCATTTGCATGTTTCTATTTTCTCCTGCTTTTGTGAATGGAAAATATTCTAATGTAGAATGTTTGTGCGTGGATTAGTTTGTCAAGTACTCAGATCCTAGAGGGGGATCAGTGTCGTAACTTGGTATTAAAGCAGTGGTACTCCATTCCATTTCATGTATGTCATTGCTCATTGGCATTCAAATACTGGATAGATTTGGAAATCGTTTGACCCAACACGAGTCCACAAGAGAATAACATATTTACATCCATGTCCATATTCTCTCTTATGCCTCTCTTAAGTCAAGCATCACATCTGATGGTAGGATCGAGTGCATCTCTGCCCTGAGGGCACACTCGTTTCTTAGCAATGATGGGTAGGATATGTTGCCTACATAGTAGGCTTAGCAGCATAGGACTAGATGTCAGAGTTGTGCGTGAGTTCCCTGATGTATTTCCATATTAACTGCCTGGATTACCGCCTGTACGAGAGATAGTGTTACAGATCATGTTATTGCCAGATACACAACCAATCTATATCCCTCCATATAGGTTGGCACCAGCTGAGCTCAAGGAGCTCAAGGTACAGTTGCAGGAGCAGTTGCAGAAGGTATTCATCCACCCTAGTACATCACCATGGGAAGCACCATTCCTCTTTGTGAAGAAGAAGGATAAATCCCTAAGGCTATGCATAGACTACATGCAGTTGAACAAGGGAACAATCAAGAATTTTTACCCACTTCCCGGGATAGATGATCTATTTGACCAGTTGCAGGGAGAAGCAGTGTTCTCTATGATTGACCTGCGTCGGAATACCATGAGTTGAGGATCAAAGAGGTTGATGTAATGAAGTCTGGATTCTGACTAGATATGGCAACTATGTGTTCTTATTGATGCCATCTAGACTAATGAATGAACCTGACGCATTCATGGATTTGATGAATTGGGTCTTTCGTCCATATTTGGACATATTCATGATCGTATTCATTGACGATGTTCTAGTCTGCTCTCATGATGAACTCTCATGATGAATAAGAGTATCTCATTCTCGCACCACGATAGACATGCTCCGAGAGCATTGGTTCTATGCTAAATATTAGAAGTGTGAGTTTTTGCTTTCCGTGGTGGGTTTTCTTGGCCACGTGGTTTCAGGGATAGGGATGTCAGTTGGCCCCACCAAGATGTTGGTAGTGGTGTCTTTGAAGCGGCCCAAGACGGTTACAGAGATTTGCATCTTACATGGCCTCACTGGGTACTACAAGAGGTTTGTTAGATGGTTCTCTCAGTTGGCTCTACCTCTCACCCGATTGACGCAAAAGGATGTCACATTTGTCTGGAGCGACAAATGCGAGTTGAGATTCCAAACGCTCATGGAGCGATTGACTTGTGCACCCTTCCTCACCCTTCCTTCTGGTACCTTGGACTTCCCCGTGTACATAGATGCTCATAAGGAGGGCTTGGGAGCAGTGTTGATGTAGCGTGGATAGGTTGTGGCGTACACGGCACGACAACTGAAGAACCATGAAAGAGACTACCCCACTCATGACATGGAGTTGGCAGTCGTAGTATTTGCATTAAGGATATGGCGTCACTATTTGTATGGGGTGACATTCGAGATTTTCGTTGACCACAAGAGTCTCAAATATATTTTTGATCAGAAGTAATTGAACATGAGGCAAAGACGGTGGATGGAATTGCTAAAAGATTATGATTGTACCATCTTCTTCCATCATGGTAAGGGGAATTTTGTAAAAGACACCTTGAGTAGGCGACCATACACTAAGGGTTCGGTAACATGGTTGCAGACTTGGGATGTGCACACTACACATATTGAGTGACATCCATTTGAGGGCACATCTGATGTAGTAACAGTGCTAGCCAAGTATAGCAGCTTATAGGACAGGATTATAAAGGGCTGACAAATAGATCAAAGGATCCAAGAGCTATACCACAAGTGCTTGAAGGACAAATTCGACGGATTTGAGTCCATGAATCCATCGTATGGAATAGGGACAGTGTGTGTCCCGGAGGATGAGGAGATGAGGAGAGTGATCCTGGATGAAACACATAGCTCAAGACTTTCCAAACGTCTAAGGTGGAACCGAGATGTGCAAGGACCTCCGCCAACACTTTTGATGGGAAGTCATAAAGAAGGACGTGGTCGAACATGTTGGTAGATGTCTTACTTGTCAGACGGTGAAGGTAGAGCACCAAAGGCCTATACTAGCGTTGTAGATATTGTTGTACATAAACTCAACTAGTGGAAGGTGATCCTTCCAGGATCCCCTTCCACTCAATTGCACAAGCCCGCAACAAGTCCTTCAATTTCTAAATGGTCCTCTCGGATTGCCCATCTGTTTGTAGATGGTATGTTGAACTCATGTGTAGTTCGGTCCTCAAGGCTCTCATGAATTCTCCCCAGTAATGTGATGTGAATCAGGAATCTCTATCTGACACACTTCCTTGGGTATCCCATGCAACCGAATGACGTGATAATTGCATGATGTTGCTAGTTGTATTTGTTTATATGTCATGTTGACTGATGAAATGGGGTGACTTGGTCCAATTGGTCAACGATGACCCAGATCACACCATGCCCTCCAGGTCTGTGCGGTAATGATGCGAGAAAATCTGTGGAGATGCTCTGTTGATAGCACGTTGATGACAACACCATGTTCACCCCGTAGATTATTGGGGAGACCTCTAGGGTGGTTGAGATTGTTAGGAGGAAAATTGTTGACCGTGCAGAGCCGTCAGAAGAGTTATGCCAACCAACGACATAGAGACCATGAGTTTCAAGTATGTTGTCCTACATCTGTGACCTAATGGATATAATTCTTAGCTATTCCCGTGTGACTAAAGCATTTCTCATGATAAGAGGTTTGGGATTTTGTGTTCTTCCGCATATCCCCAATGAGAGGCGTACATTGATTCGGTGCCAAGGGCAAGCTAGCACCGTGTTTTCGTGGAACCATTCGAGATTTTGACCTGTGTTGGGAAAGTGACCTACGAAATGACCATTCCCCCACACCTTGAGGGCATCCATGATGTGGTACACGTATCAAATCTTAGAAAGTACATCTGATATGCCCGACACGTGGTTAGCTACGAGGACTTAGTGGTGGAGGCAAACCGCACCTTCCTTGAAGAGCCGGTGCAGATTTTAGACGTCGCGGTCAAGGGGCTGATGCGGGAAGGAGATTCCTTTAATCATGGTCCTATGGAGATGTCAATATGTCGAGGAAGCAATATGGGAACCTCAGGTAGACATGAGGGACAAATACCCTCATCTGTTCACAAGTATAGAATTGAAACCATAGTCAAGTTCTCTTTGAGATTTTTATGGGTTTTTGCTCTCTTTGAGATTTTTATGGGGTCATTTCTTGGGGAGACTTCGATACAATAGGATTCAAATGTTGAAATCGACTAGAATCGTCCTATGTCTCAGGGACGAGAATTCCTTTAAGAATTTTACGATGTGAAAACCCCAAACTAAAATGCAAATCTTTCATTGAGTCTGGGCTTAAATGAAAATATGTACTTGTACAGTGAACAAAAAATTCAAGTAAGGAGCTCATTGCATAGTACTCGTCGAGATCTTTCCAACGAGTCCAAGAAAGTGAAAATCTGAATTCGGAAGCCCGAGTTACATCGATTATAGCGAGGAGGGGTCTGGGTCTTATTTGGATCCGAACCCGGATCCGAATCCGGGTTGGACCCATAAAATCCAAACTCTCCTTGAAAACACTTCAAAACCCAGCTCTCAATCTCCAATCCTCTTCCTCCTCCCTCTCCCTCCTCGAGCATCGCCGGAGCACCTCGGATCGACTATCCGAGGTCAAGTTGTGTAGGGAAGGTCCGGGTCACCCCCACGTGCGGTTCATCTCGCGTTCAGAGCCCCAATTACAATGTTCTCCATAGGAGAAGAAACCAAGGGTAGCGAGATCTTAGAAGTACGATATTCCCATCCTCTTGCTGCTGGACTCCACACGTTTCCCCCTTCTCTCTCGTTAAATTCTTTGGAGTGGAGCATGGGTTTGAAAAGATTTGATCTTTCCATCTATTTCACTCTCTAATACTTTGGTGGTTTTATAATTACTGAAAGTGCACTTATTTTAAGAATATGCATTACGTTAGTTTCCTTTATGAATGGATGCTTCCGTCAACGAGTAGTATACAATAACCAGAGTTGGGCTTATGCATTATGGAAGTCATTCTTTGAATACCTTATACAGTTACATATGTTGCTCCTGGATTAGTTCTTAGGTGGGGAAGAATGCATCACTCATGTTGCTTCAAGTTGCTAATACTTTGTGAACATCTGGTATGGATGAAGTTTAACGTGGGTATTCCTCTTGGTGTTTGTCTAGTTCTAAGGCTAGAGTAAGGTTTATCTGCACTGCCAATACGTTTCAGTCTAGAGTAATGTACTAGCTGCACATACTTATTCAAATTTTAGTAGGCATCTATTTTAGCGCCATTCTCTAATATCTTTCATCAACATAAGAGTTCTAACGGGTCTATTTTATTTGCATGGATAGACTTATTAAATGGATAATGTTGTGATGGAGACATAGTAAGAAGATAAAATCTCATATGGCCAATCAATTGGCAGTGGCCTCACATTGGATTTAGTAGATGTCGGCCTACATTAAGAACAATAATTCCGCTCACCCCCATCTTATATGGGCTATGAGTTATGTATCCTTTGTAATGTACATATTGGTTTGATAAAAAATCCGTAAGGTCAATTGTCATGTTCTAACTCTCCATGGCAGTGCATACTTTCAGCATAAGACCTTAATGGGTGTTTTATTTCTTCCGTTGATCTGCATAAACATTTATATGTCAAATCTGAAATTGAAACTACAACCCCTTTAAACAAAACATATGGTTTTTGTAGCGTGTTGTCATGTTTTTACCACCAAATGCTATGGTTGTTAGTTGTAGACAAATAGTAGTAGTTCAAAGACAACACAAATAACTTCCGCAGGGTCTTGAACCACCACAAGGAATTATTTACATGGCTATTGGCACTTGTACCATATACAATATACCACTAATAAAGGAGCTTTAAAGTTACGCTTAGTAAATAGATGTTTTCATTTTCATTTGATCTGGACGTAATGGTGACATTACAGCTTTATATTATGCAGTAATAGAGATATGCATAAATAATCATTCATTAATAGATAATGTATCACCTAGACATCTAGGAAGTTTAATGCAGAGTTATATGTAGTCTAGAAGAGGGGATAGTTAAGCAGCATTACATTGTCTGGATGGAGAAATTACACACAGGGTGTGGAGAGAATGATTCCATTATTATGCATTCCTATATCATCTATTATATTCGAAGATTTGTAACCAAGGATAGGTTTAAACCAAGATTTAGTTAAAGAAATTAAATATTTTTAGGTCCAAATAATATCATGTATAAAAATATTTTAAGGATTGTTCAAGTACAATCAACATGGATTTAGGTACTTTGTTCTGACATCAAAACAATGAGTGTTTAATTATTGAGAAGTTGAATCGTGGCATAAGCCAACTGAATTATCATTTTAGGTGTTTTATTCAGAACCTTAGCGATGTTGGATTTAGATCACTGAAGAAGTACCCCTTTGGTATCAACTAATGGGAATCTTAGAAGGTCTGATGAGTACTAATATCATTTTTCTACATGTGTACGATAGATACAGCTAATTTATGTCTGAATGTTGTGTCTGCAAATTGATCGAGAAATATGAAGTTTTCTTTGAGGGCACTTCCAAGGTTTTATTAACATATTTTAACTCCAACGTCACCCATTTCAGTTTCATTAGCATTTCATGAAATTATTTAGAATTATAGATCCAACACCAATACTCGAGACAGTCATGAATGATTTACATCTGGTTTTATTTTCAGTGGCATGTGGGTAAAGGAGTAGTTGCTTACATGGGAGGGGGAGGCACCCTTGGGGCCCTGGGTTGAAGTCTAGATGACTGCGATCCGAACTACTATTGTACCTACAATTGTTGGGGGACATGTTGCTTGGCACACCGAGGTGCTAATCTGACGGTGTTGGCCTCGGCACTTGCATGCTTTATCCCGGTGCTCGAGCGTGGCCAAGCAGTCATGGTTAGTTCACTAGTGTTTCGCTAGTCACTTATAGTTAACATTCGTGTACAGGACAATGTTTGCCACAATGGTTTATATTCCGAATGGGAGCACTAAGAGGGGAGTTCTAGGAAATGTGGTTAATGAGGTTGGGGATGGGACGTGAATCTCCTATGCATAAGGAGGATTGGGTTAGTCACGATGATCCACGAATTGGAATCTAAATTGTAAATCAGAAGTATCATTGGGAAGTGGGGCTAAGTGGACGTGTTGGGAACATAGTTAGGATGCATTGTACCCCGCCACATGCCTATGGAGGCCACCGCAACCCTAAGGCATCCTTTTTTCCTTAGAGTCATAGCGTGAGGTGACATTCATGACCAAGATCAAGAGTATCCCGAAACTTGGTTACTCATATCCATATCCATATCAAATAATAATAACAAATGTAATTCTTGTGAGATCAGTTACCTAGTTTCTTTCTCTATTGCATATGTTTAAATTATATCATGCATTTCTTTTTGTATAATTTTGTTTAAATTATATTGGTATAACTTTGCTCACAACGTACCTACGTGTTGATATCTAGGTTCGCAGCAGTTGATTTGTTGGAGGCACCATCCTTTTTGTCCAGCTTCACCCTTTTTATGGTACAGTATTTGTAGTTGCTTTTACTATTTCCTATACTTGTAGCTTATACTTTTTGGGAGAGATGACATATGTGTACTTTTGTGGATATGGATGAACAATGGAAATGTATGAAATACAAACAGGTTGAAGGAGAAGCAAAAAAAATTCAAATTCCTATGCATGTTGCTATTTTCTCCTGCTTTTGTGAATGGCAAATATTCAAATGTGGAATGTCTGTGCGTGGATTGATTTGTCGAGTACCCGAATCCTAGAGGGGGACAGGTATCACATGAAAGTATCATGCTCTAAGTAAGGCGTCAAAAGTTGTCCATTGACTACAGAGGGTTGTATCTCAGCTGGCGATTTAGATATCACCACACTAACAATGTCATGGACATGTTTCACTATGAACGGCCCGGTCCATTTGATCTACAATTTGCCAGGAAAGATTTTAATTTTGCATCAAACATCAAACCCTCTGACCTGGTTCGAAAGTATTTTTTGCGGATGTTCTTATCATGCCACTTTTTGACCTTCTCCTTGTACATCTAATTGTTGTCATATGCATAATCTCTAAATTCAAGTTGTATATTCATATCCACTTTTCGTTTCTTCCCGGCTTTCTTGGAGTTCAAATTACAAACATTGATTTCTCATAAGGATTTATGAATTAATTCAACGAACAAATGGCATGGTTTGCCATAAACAAGGAGGTGGGAGACATTCCTAATGGTGACTTGTATGTTGTTCAAGAAGCCAAATGAAGTGAATCAAGTAGCTGAGACTAGTTCTTGCAATTCTGATGCACAAACTTCTGTATAAGTATCTTTATCTCCATTTTGGAGCATTTAGCCAATCATTAGACTGTGGTTGGTAGGGATAAATGACACAATGTTCAATGCAAAGTTCCTGAGTCAACCTTTTCACCTCTATGTTGACAAAGTATCTACCACCATCTGATATAAAGTTTTTTGGTATCTCAAACCTTTAGATGGTGTGATATTTCAGAAATTTACAAACAATATGTCTGTCTGTATTCTTGGCTATGATAGTCTCCACCCAATGACTCACGTAGTCGACAACAAGCAGAATGTATTCATAACACTAATTGTTCAGAAATGGGTCCATGAATTCAATGTCCCAAGCATCGAAGATGTCTAAAATCCAAATGAACTTTGGAGGCATTGTATCTCTCATTCCCATGGTACTGTCCTTTTTTGATGGTTAGTGCAATGCTTGATGTAATCTTATGTATCTTTAAATAACATTGACACCCATAGGCCACTTTGAAGAACTTTAGCCGCCATTCTTCTACCTGAATGGTGCCTCCATATTCACTGCCGCTACAATGCATGAGGACACTTGGAACATCATTCTGAGGGATACACCTTCGCCAAATGTAATCCGCCCCCTCGCGAAAGATATATGGGTCCTCCTACTAGTCGAAATGAATGTCAGACAAAAACTTTTCCACTTTATACTTGGTAAAATCTTGTGGAGTTTTCTTAGATAAGATATTTCACAACATCGACATACCAGGGGAGTGAGGCAACCAACATGATATCATCATCCAGAAAGGTCTCTATTATCATTTGTGAGTTTGGCTTAGGAGATTCAAGCTTAGGAAGTCTCAATAAGTGATTGGCCACCACATTCTTTACTTCGGGTTTAACTTGTATTTCTAGGTCAAACTCCTGAAGGAGAAGGATCCACCTGATGAGGTGTGGTTTGGCATCCTTTTTCTGTTGTAGGTACCATATGGTCAAATTATTTGTGTAAATAATCACCTTGGACCCAAGGACATGGGTTCTGAACATTTCCAAGGCAAAATCTACTATTAGTAGCTCCTTCTCAATGATTGTGTAATTCCTTTGAGCTTCATCGAGTGTTTGGCTAGCATAGTGAATAGAAAATGGGACATTTTCCTCAGTCCCAGTACAACCCCAATGGCATAATATGATGCATCCATCATGATTTCGAAGGCCAACATCTAATCGGGAGACTACGAGACAAGTGCATGAGTGATGAGTTCTTTCACTGATTTAAGGCAAGGAGTACGTGGTCATCGACAATAAAATCATTTTTCTTGCCCAAACGTTCAGTCAATGGTCGGGCCAACTTGCTTAAATCTTTGATGAACCTTCAGTAGAAACTGACATGACCCAAACATGACCAGACTTGTTTGATTGTTGTTGGTGGCTCAAGTTTAGAAATCACCTCTACCTTGGTTGGGTCAACTTCCATGCCAAGTTTATATACAGTATGGCCAGACATAATTCCTTCAGTAACCATGAAGTAGCTCTTCTTATACGAGAGCACTAGATTGCCAGTATAGTACCTTCTCAGAACTCAGTCTAAGTAGTCAAGGCATTGATCAAATAAATTTCCATAGAGCAAAAAAATATTCATGAAAACCTCCAGAAAACTGCCCACCATATCAGCGAACACTGCAAGCATAATACTCTGAAATGTAGCTGGGGCAATGCATAGCCCAAACAACGTACGTATGAAGGCGTACATCCCGAATGGATAGGTGAACGTAGTCTTCTTTTGGTCTTCAGGAGCTATAGCAACTTGATTATATCCGGAGTACCCGTCCAAGAAGAAATATTTCTTTGTAGCTAGTCTCTCGTGAATCTGATCAATGAAGGGCAGTGAGAAGTGGGATTTCTTGGTGGCGAGGTTAAATCTTCTATAGTCAACACACACTCGTAAAGAAGCGGGTACTCTGGTCAGAATCTCTTCTCCTTTGTCATTCTTTACAATATTGATCCCTGATTTCTTGGGTACGACATGCAAGGGACTCAACCATTCATAATCGAAGATGGGATAGATGAATCCCACATCACACCATTTTTGAATCTCAATTTTTCTAGGTCAAAATTGAGAAATTGATATGTTTTATATTTTATAAATAAAAATATAACTTTAAATCCTCCATGAAAAAATATATGTGTTAAAGTTGGGTTACATGCACTTAAGGTAGTTTCTAAAACTTTTAGACTTGAAATGTAATTTACAACTCAAAAAATACAAGAATTAAATAAATCATGGATATGAGGACCTACTCATAATTTATAAGAAGTAAAAATGCATTTCATAAGATAATTTCAAAGTTAATGGGCCATACATGCAAAATACCCAATATATCCAATTTAATAGACAATAACATGGGTCTTTTAGTAAATAAAATAACTTTTAGGTCAAAAACTGCAATTTCTCATAAAATATTACACTTAATTTACAAAATAAAGGACAGAATTCTTAGGCCTTTCTTACAAAATGTCAAGCGCCTTACGTTTATGGACACGTGAGGTGACCTATCATGGACTTAAACGTAAATCAATAAAGTTTAGGGGTCCTGATGTAAATATTACAAATATTTTTACAATACATATGAATGATTAAATAATGAACACTAAATACAAAATGCAAAAGGTTTGGTACGTGTGTTGATGAACAACTTAATTCTCTTCGCTTAACAACGTGACGAGCTGCAAGGCACCGATGATGCTTCAACAATGAAGGGCTGAGATTTGATGTTGGCCTAATCTGATGGTTGTTGGCATTCTCGATTGGGCAGCAATTACTTCGCCTGGACCATGTTCATAATCCAACGATAGAGAGGGGATTTGGATGAACTAGGATGAAGCTTCGCCTGGACGAGCTTAGATAGGCTCTATCTTCATCGATATTGGACCATGAAGGCTCGAGAAATGTTAAAATGACCCTTGGGGGTATTCCACAGATGATGGAGAACTTAAAATGGTCCAGGTCTCATCTATGGAGGGTTGGAGGTCCATCAAATATTTGGAGATCAAGGAACTTGCAGGTGTAGACGCTTGCTCTAGAAGGAGCCTTCAAGCTCATGTACCTGTGCAAAATGTTCTTAGGCTCAAGGGGCTTTTTCTCAACCCCACAAATGAGGCTATACGCGTCGAATTGGTGGTCTGGGTGGGGGCGGGGGGAGGGAGATGACACCTCCAATGATGGGTGGCTAATGGGAGGTGAAAGACATATCCGTACAAGATTTTGTTAGGAAAATGGATCGCATAGATGGAGAAATGATCGAGGAAGATGTTGGAGGTTGCAGCAGGATGAAGTAGTGAAGTTCTCATGGTGAAAGAAAAGGTTGGACCCCTAATGCTCCAACATTCAATTTTTTGGGATTTTAAGGTTGATGAAGTCAACTGAAATAAACTACAACATTATACTAAGAAACAAAATACGAATGTGAAAACCTAATAATTAGCAGGTCACCTAGTGATGAATATCCATTTCATCACCTTTATGCTATCATTTTGTCCTTAAAAACCTTAGCTAATGCATGTAAATAACTTTATTTTGTAAAAATTAACATGCCTTAGTTATTCCATTTATTGTGTATAGAATATAGTTTTTAATCCTGAAATTATAGAATAAAGAAAAGAAAGGAAAAAAAGAATGAAATACCAATTGTATTTTATGACTCTAGACCTCGAGACCCAGGCTTGTAGATGGTTGGGTCGATGAGGAATAAAGTAGGGAGAGCCAAGGGTCAAAAACATGATAAAAACCCTATTCTTTTATTCATCAATATTGCATTTTTGGGATCTATTTGATTTTCTATTTTCTATACCTCAAATAAAGAAACTTTGTACATGAAAGTTGTAGATAAAAATACAAAATTCAGTTTACACAAAAATAAATATACAGTGTACACTTTATACTCTAAATAAAAAGCCAAAATTTAAACTTCCTAGACCCCTATCTTCTCCATATGAATTCAAAATGTACAAAATAACCTTTAATTGTATATAACTTTTAATAGGAAATTTAATGAAGGTGATTCCACTTAATTTGGAGTTAAGTTGCAAAAGTTAGGTTTTAGACCCCCATTATATAGTATACTGAAATAAAATATTCAATTTATCTATTCTTTATTTGTTTTATAATTTTATATTTTTATAATTTTGTAAATAATATCTATAATGTATGTAAATAATTATAATAGAATAAAATCATAAATAAAACAAAAAAATAAAATAATTTATAAAAATACATAGATAAAATACAAATACTTATACCTATATATTTAATAACCCTATTTAAGTGTACATATTATATTAGAAAAATACAAAAAAAATATATTTATGTGTATAAAAATATGATCTAATTACATAAATTGAGAAAATAAAATAAAAAAATAAAAAGTATGATTTAAAAAATATGCAAAATACAGAGGAATAAACCAATAAATGAAAAACTAAAAAGAGACTTGTAATAAATAAGCCCGTGAAAAAAATCATATTATAATACTACTTAAAATAATAAAATTATTTCTTTTATAATTTTTCTAAATTAATTGTTTACTATTTTATTTCTAATTATTTATCATTTATTCTCCTACATTGTCCTGTAGTGGGCCTACGTAGCCCATCAGGAGCCAATGTTGGTTGAACTGAGGTCAACTGCCTGACCTCAGATTTAGGTTGTTAGAAACCACATTCCCCTCAATTTCTTGATCACACATCATCGTATCCTTGCATTTTTTGAGATAGATGTATTTTGGACTTTTGGTCCTCATTCCTTGAGCATACATATGCACTTTATTCCTTGGACTTTGGTCAACGGATTTGAGAGATCTCCTTGGTCAAAGGTCACCTCCGATATAATGTCGTCATGAGCCTCAATTCATTTTTTATCCTTCTTTCACCTATAAACCCTAAGTCCGAGTCTTGATCCATGTTTTCGGTGACAACATGTGTCTGAACGACTCCTTAGGCACTGGATTTGGTGTCAAATCGATGCAATTCAAGCCTCGCCAGCATGTTCCAACCGGACGTTCACCTTTAGGAGGTTCCTCCTCGGTAAGCTTCTATTTCATTAACTTCTTTTGTTGCTTAGGTTTATAATTAGAGTAATTTCGGTATTTATTTCGTATCGTTTCGATTATCTTTTCGTATTCTCCCAAATCCATCATACGACAGAGCTCCAGCTCCGCCACTAGCTTCCGATCATTCTCATCCGCTTTTACCCCGCTATTCACCCTCATCATGTATCTCTTTCGCTTCTGTACATTCCAACTGCCTCCATCTTGCCTTGATCCTGCATGGATTGAGCGTTCAAGTCTCCTCCTCTGCCACACATCATCAGAGACTTCCATCTCGACCCAACTCCACTTCTTTTACCACGGAGCTCTTTGGAGAACCGCTTTTGCCGCTGACTTTCTCCCTGCAGGAATTTGAGAGAAAATTAAACATTGTAGGGGCTTTCAAAGATAGAAAAAGGCTTTCATGTTCGAGACCTCGATCTCCAGACATTTCTAAATGATCCACGAGCTGTGGAACACCTTATGGAACTTATTGTGCCACTTAGTAGCATCTGAGAAGGCCTGGAGCTAGAGAATTACAAGATCGAAGAAAGGGGAGGAAGGTATTATTCCTTATTCTTCGTGGAAAGAAATAACCATCGAATTGAGGGGGCGCCAATTCTAACCTCTATTGTTGGATCGAGCCCTTGTTCAGTCTTCATATCAACACCAGGATCAAATTCAAGACCGCTCATTCAAAAAAATTATTTTCTATCTATTATTATTTGTTTTACCATCTATCCTAAAATCAACTAAAAATATAAAAGAAAAAATCTTAAAATTCATGTAACACTAAAAAAGTTATAAAATTTCTCAAATTATAAAACTCCAAACATACTTTTCTTTATTATATAAATTTTAAATATATTTTGATTAGAAAATAATTTTGGGGTTTTCTGTGGTGGTTTGATATTTTGAAAAAAAATACTTTTTTATTCATTTTTCCTCTTTTGACTTTTTAATTCAATTTAAAATTTTAAAAATTTGCAAAAAAACCAAAAAATCATAAGAACATTATTTAAGACACAAAAATATAGTTTTTTTCTGGAATTTAAGGCATATTTATACTTATTTTAAACTTGGATATCTCTAGATACATATATTACCTACATATTTTAGCATATACTTATATTATTACTGGCATTTATTTTATTTTCGAATATTAAAACTACACAAATATTTTTAAAACTTTAAAATTAAATAAAAAATTGAAAAAGTAAAAACCCACAAAATCATAAATTGGTTGTGTGTTTGGAAAGACAAATTCTTGTGATTCATTTCTTAATCTCATACACTCTACACCATTGTTTCCTGTGTTGGACCCCTACATATTTGTCACTATCCATCTTTAGTAGGGTATAGTAATTTTAGACCAATCTGATTAATTGCTTAATTATTGTATGGGTGGATTGTTGTTTGATCACGAGTATTGAGTAGTCTCCTCAGCGACAGTGAGTTTGATTTTGTCAGACCATTATTAACGGCTCCTATACACATGTTCAACAAATGACATCGTTTCCCAGGGAGCATTGGTTTGGGCAGCTTTTGTATTATTATATTGCTTAACCACTTCTTCATTTATTTTTGTTTATTTGATTATGAATTTTGAATTGTTTGACATCTTCTCTTTTTGACTTCTTGCGAGGGATCATGGAACGAGGAGGATCACCAAGGTGAATCTATGTAGCCTTGTGATGAGGAGCCAACTATTATGACCTAGCGAACAGAAGAGAGCATAAGGCTCTAGAGAGAGATATTAGCCTCGCATAGATTTTATTTTCTTATTGAGAGTGCATTTTTATTTCTATTATTAATTTATTATAATACAGATACATTGGGCTTTGGATACTCATGCCCAATTTTCAAGTGTTTGTTCACTTGTTGGCTCACTTTGTTTTCTTTGATTTCTTCTGCCTTATTTTCTTTATTTCTCATGTTTTGAGTTTTTTGCCTTTATTTTCTTTGTTTTTCTGTGAATGAGCCCCTAGTTATTGGATTTGCTTGATCGATAGTTTAAGGTCCAAAGCTCTAACTACATAGCATGTACCTATATATTCGTACTTAGACTTAGTCCAATTAATAGGTAATTATTTAGACTTGAGATCATGTTCCGAGAGAGGTCGCATACAACACTTGCATGACCCATTGTGTTCGCATTGAGTGGTATCGAAGACCGGACTTTTGGTATCATTTCGGGGTATTTAGCATTTGGTTCTTCTCTCTAATGACATATTCTGATCTAAGGCTATTTCATCGTTGCATTTGCATATAGATTAGGTTTAAAAATTTTTGCCTTGCATCCTGCATGGAGAGAGTTGGGAATCACTGAGAGTATTCTATCACAGCATTCATCAACGTTTTTTTACTTGCATTGCATTCCACCTTCTCCCTCTAATTTTGATAATCTAGGAAAAAATAAATTCTATAGAAACGTCAGGCACATGTATTCAATCTATTCAAAGAAAGTGATAACACACAAAAATTTAAAAAGGGATTCCTAAAAATACTTGACCTAAATAAGATTGATTAATTGGACTCATTGCATTCGATGAGAAAAAAACCTCTTTTTTTTTCAAGTACCATTGTGGAAGGTCTCCTTCCTGAGTAATAGAGCGCAATAGTAAGTATTAGAACCAAAAACCCATATTTGACCGCCTTGTATATCGTCTGGATTTCTGATGTATTGGCGCTTCTATCATAAGTGGACGAGTAGGGCCTGGTCAACGATGATGTTCTCGCCTTTTGTAGAACATTGACCTCATCTAAAGTACAAGGGTGTATGTATCATTGTCTTGCTTCTAAGTAGGTCCTTGCACACTCACATGTGATTCCGTTGCAAACATGGTCCAAAGTAGTGGTTTATCCTATGGGCTTCCCCTTTATTTTCTTTGGTTGAGTAGGGATCCAGGAAGGGTTACAAGGACCTCAAAAAGTGCAGACTAAATATTACAAAGGAGGAGGACAAGTACATTATACTTTTCCGACAATACTCTCACTCCTATAGGAGTAGCGCTTTAAGAACTAGTTCAATGATAATTTCCTGAAAAGCAATCTAAAACTTAGAAAGGTAATTGCCTATCCTTCATTGCTTCATGGGTCAAGTTGACGAATCCAATGTTTTGAGATTTGATTGCTTGGTTTCATTTAGGTCAAGATAAAAAACATCACGCATTTGTGCCATTTTTCATTTCATTTATTTTGAATATTTCCTTTTTGATCCATGCTCACTTTGAACCCTTCTACTATTTTCCCTCCCTTTGTTTCTCTTTGACCTATGTATCATTCCTCCACATCGATCTTTCTCTTGACCTTCGACTGGAGACACATAGATGGCTTAGTTGAGACTCTGTTGACACCAATATCAAGTCCATACACTTGCCTTCACCAATAATTCAGGGTGATCCCCGAGAACCAGATTCTGACTCCACGAATCGATCTCCCAACTCCCTGTCTTCTCCAACAATTTAGAATCACTCTTGTCCCTAACTCTGGCCATTTTGGATGGAAATTGATTTTGCTCCGTATAAGTTGTCATCCTTAATGAATTTATGTGTTGACCTTAATAAAAAACATTTTTTCCATCTAGTGCTTTTATACAAAGTAATCAGGATGTGTTTCTTATTACAGATCTTGACCCCCGATCTCGAGCTAGAATCCAAGGCAGAGCTAGAAATGGCTCCCAAAGGAAAGGGACTACAACTCCATCTATCCGAAGAGCCAGATCAAGGGGAAGGGCATCACACAACACATAATTATGTCAAAAACAATCTACTAGATTCTATCCAAGCAATCCAACTTTAGTTGACTAACTGATGAATATGCAATTGCGGGGGTCTAAAAATATCCTCACTAAATGTGAAGACATTTGTCGTTGAGGTAACTACTCACATATACCAAGTTCAATCAACTCGTGCCCATTACATATGTTCAACAACAAAGAATAGTGTGAAGCAAAATTTCTTATACTCTACAATCCTAAAGTTTATAACAAATAGGCATGTAGAGATCGAAACAAAGAGCAAACTAGGTATCCTATGATTATTGCTAATCAATGTAAATTATGTACATGTATGTCTTTATTCATTGTGTGGATTTTTTATTTTTTTATTTATGTTATCTCTTTTTTAATGAACTTAATGAACAGTCAAATCTACAGATACTAGATTAATACATATATACATTTAAATACACATAAGTGTAGATGTACATATAAGTTATTCACACATTTATATAAGTATAGATATTTTTTTAATATATTTATTTATTTATTTATTTAAAACAATTTTTTAGATATATAATATACGAATATATAAGGCTATATATACAATATAGGGTAATATATAAATAATAATTAAAGTAAATAAAAATACCAAGAATTGACATATTTTTGTATTTTAAATAAATTTCTTATATTTTTGTAATTTTCCTACATTGTTTATTTTTATATATTTTTTAAATAAAAAATATACCAAATCGGGGATTTAATAAATAGGTCAAATTGAAATGGAAATTAAAAATAGCAAATAATGTCAAAAAATTTCCAAATCAATTTTAATATATAACTATTGACGTAGGAAAAAATCAGAGATAAAAATAAATATGTTAGGATTTTTTGTTGATTTCTAACATTTTTTGTTGGATTTTTGAGCTTTTTAATTTTTATGTTTTCTCTATTCTATTCATACAGATTTTTGGTATTAGTTGAAAATATACTAAAATAGACAATATACATTTTTTGGGGAATTTTCAAAAACAATTTTCTATTTTACTAGTATTTTCTAATATAAACGGGTACAAAAAATGTGCTCATTAGACTTCTAATAAATGGATAAAATGCCAACAATGCAAATACAAAAATATGGTGTGAAAATACAAGTCCGACGATGCCCGTGGGTTCCACACCGGTTGAGGGCCTATTCTCTCTGAGAATACGAATGCCTTAGGGAAAAAGTAGTAGTGTGTATCTGGGCAGTTTCTCTCCTCTTGGTCGTGTTTGATCTTGGTAATGTCTTTTTATTCTCTTTTTTCGTTTAATATATAGATATAAGTTGCGAAGGAAATTCTGGCTCTTGGTCTTTTGCATGAGATCCTCATTGCGGGAGTCCGCTTTCCCTTTTCTCACGGATCCAGACACTTAAAGGGGCCAATAAGTGGTCAGCAAGTCGTCTCTTGGAGATGATTTTGTACATAACCTTGCAGCAAGCGATTAGCCTGTAATCCGACATCCTTTCCACGCCCCTTGGTAACCAATTCCCTCTGCAAAGAAGAACCAACGTCGGATAGAATTTAGTAGTTAGTCGAGATCACATGCCGATTCATTCGACATCCTCCCCTCTCCTTCGTCCTCGTCCTCTGTCCCCACTGTCCCGCTGTAGCCTACTTTCTTGCCTTAGCTCTATCTCCTGCTTCTATCAAAGCAAAGAAAAGATGCGCTCTGTGGAAGGAGAAAGGCCTCTCGTCAGTGTGGTATCTCTATCTATGTTTGCTTGCCCTACTCAAGACCTGGAATTCTTGCTTTGTAGTTCGTGCGACTATCAATGGGGGTTAGTGGCCTTGTCCCCTTGTCAATGAAGTCCTTTCCCATAGGGTAGAGGGAATGCTAGATGGCATTTATACTTATTTTTGCATAGGTTTAGGGGTACATGTACTATTTTTACTAAATAAAATTCAAGTACCAAAAATACATACACTGGAAAGGGCATATTTGCAAATAAATTTAAGGAGAGGGATGCATATGCAATTTTTTTCAAAAATATAGAATATATTCAAATTTATTAGACCAAATATAAATTAAAAACCGTTAGGGGTATATATGCAATTTGCCCAGCTCACGTGGGACTATACGTGAGTTGAGCTGGACTAGACCTATGTGTAATATCCATAGATAACAATGGGCTCTATACAAAATGTCCACATATTATGTTGTATTGTTATTTACAAGACCAATAAGAAAATACAAAAATAACGGGGGCTTAAGCTTGCAATTTACCACCTAAAGTGTGCCATCATGTGGCAGGTATCCGCCACTAATCCATGTGTCGCTTGTTGGATGGTTGATGATGGTTGCGCTGTGGACGCTTGAAACTAGATCTAAGGTGAGGATTTGATGGTCGTGCTCATATTGATCCGACGATTGTTGGTGAATCAGGGGTCTCCCCAAATCGAATGCTACCTACTATTCGTGAAGAATAGGGACGGACAAGGCCTCCCCGACCTTCGATCCATGATTCCTCCTTTCATCCGGTTGTTTTCTTTGATGTTCGTAGGCACTTCACCTCTGGGGAGGTATTCCGCAGCGAGTGGTGCTCATAAAATGGTCCAAGACCCAGTATGGGGGTCCGTGAGGTCGATTGAAGTCGGATTATTAGGGTCCTTGTCTAGGAGCGATTAAGTCTGAGTAGGGGTCATTTGGCCTCGGTATCTACAGGAAAATATCCTGCTGCTCAAGGCGACTCGCCTCGACCTATAATAAAACTACAGTGCATGATGGATGAGTTGGATGGCGAAGCTCCAGTGTAAGGCGGAGGGAGAGCTTTGATTCACTGATCGGAGCATGATCATGTTGGTCTACCTGATGTGCCAGATAGAGAACATGAAGGGAAAGAGGATGGGATGAATGCGGTGGTTGGAACATTAGTCTCAAGTAGTGAAACAGTGGTCGGAGCTCTAGAGCTCTAGCGAGACATCTAATATATCCTAATCTTAATCATTAATTAAAACTCGTAAGAAACTGCAGAAAATGAAAGAGACGAATGAAATCTACCTAATGGAATTAAAAATGCGCAACTCTAATACCTACGATGAAGTAGGGAGTAGGATGGATAGAGAACCACCTTGGATCGCTACCATATCCTCGCTTCGCTGCCTACAAGCATGGTGAAAATCTTAGTTGTCACCTGGACTTCTACACTCACACAAGAGTACGAAGCAAAGTTCGAACGGGGATCAAGAGGCACATGAGAAGAAGAGTTTCTAATTTATAAAAAAAGGTGGTCGGGGATTATTGATCAAGGACATGTGATTAAATCGAGGAGAGTTGATTAGATCTTTACTAAGGCATGAATCAAGGGTGCATAGTCTCCATGAATTACGCATCATGCCTCTCCAGAGCATCATGAACGCCCATAGAATAATGGGCGAAATCCAATAGTCTAACATCCTAGTGACTCGAGGAAGAGAGAGTGGGGTGTTGCCCGAGGCCAACAACCCCAACCCTCTCTGATTGGTCCACCTCAGTTGTTACAGGAGAAAAAGTTGGATTTATTAAAAAATAAATTAAATATAGTAAATGATTTTATTAATTTTTTATTTATAAAAAAATTGTTATTATTTTATGTAGTATTGTATTATGATTTTTATTTTTTTTGTGTTTATATATTACAAAATAATTTTTAAGGTTATATTTATAGTTACATTCAGCAATATTTTTTGTAATTTATTTTTATTTTGTGGTTTTGATTTTATTATTTTTTTCTTATTTTATATATTTACAATTATTCTTAGGTAGACAAATATATTTCTATTTTATTTTATGATGTTACTTAAATAAATAGGGGTATATGTTTTATAGGTATAAGTGTAATTATTTCATTTGTGTTTATATATAAATATTTTATTTTGTGTTTTCTTTATAGTTTGGTGTAGTTTTAATATGTACGTGTATTATAGGAAATATTTACAAAATTAAAAAAATATTTTTATAATAATAAATAAATAAATAAAATGAATATTTTATTCATATTTATTGTGC
Source organism: Ottelia alismoides (assembly GCA_037367405.1). NCBI lineage: Eukaryota > Viridiplantae > Streptophyta > Magnoliopsida > Alismatales > Hydrocharitaceae > Ottelia > Ottelia alismoides. The sequence continues at coordinate 377,271 of JAZKJV010009306.1, forward strand.
AATAGGGGTCCAAAACCTAACTTTTACACCTTAACTTCAAAAAATATGAAACTGCATTCATTAAATAGCTTATTAAAAATACAATTAAAAGTGGCTTTGATACATTTTGAGTTTTTATTTGAGAGATATGGGTCTGGGGGAGTCTGGGTTTTCGCCTTTCATTATGGATATAAAATATACACTATTTATCATTTTTGTATAATTTCGGTTTTACATTTTTCTATATACTATTATATATAACTTTCATGTACATAGTTTCTTTATTTGTGGTATAAATAATAAAGAATAAAGTCGGTCCCAAATATGCTTTATTGATGAATAAAAGAATGGAATTTTATTGTATATTTGGCCCTTATCTCCTCCTACTTTTTTCCTCGTCGACCTAGTCATCAAGTGCCAAGGTCTCAGGGTTTAGGGTCGTAAAATACCTTCGGCATTTTATTCCTTTTCTTTTCTTTATTCTATAATTTCGGCATTAAAAATAATATTTTACATACAATAAATGAATCAATTAATGAATTTTAATTTGTACAAAATAATGCTATTACATGCATTAGCTAGGGTTTTAAGGCCAAAATGATAGAATAAAGATTATTAAATGTAGATTCTTCACTAACCAAGGATCATCCAAGGCCACTTTCCAAGATATGCTACATTATTTGAGGACGAGGACTGACAAGAGATATCCAAGGAGAGAAGGTGGTTTCCAAAGAGAATTGAAGACTCTGACAGAGATGATATAGAAGACAACATGTCAGTAGGTGGACCCCGTGGTGGAACAAGAGAGGCAAAACAACAACCGAAGCCCAATATGAAGGAGGCTTACAACCCTGAGGCTGGCCATGTCATCGAGTGGATTTAGATTCCACCCATCCATGCCTACTTCGAGCTCAAGCTACAATTCTTGTTTCTTCTCTCGAATTTCCGGGGAAACACAATTGAAGAACCATATAACCACCTGCAACAGTTTGGTCGCATCTATGCCACAACACACTACCCCAATATCCCTCTAGCGGTAATCAAGATGATTGACTTTCCTTTAAGCCTCCAAGATAAGGCCATGTATTAGGTAGACTGTTTGGGGAATGTAGTCAGGACTTGGGAGGAGCTAAATATGCATTTCTTCATAAATTCTATCCTCTTGGTTGCTTAAAACAGATGTGCAACTACATCTCCACATTTATTCAGCAGCCCTACGAGACGATCTATGAAGTTTGGGATAGATTTAGAAATATGCAAGAAAAGTGTCCCCACCACCAAATTTTGAATACTAGTCTGGATCAACACTTTTTCGGTGGGTTGACACTAGAGAGCCAAAAGTTAGGAGATGCAGCTTGTGGTGGTTCGCATTTTAACAAGGATGAGGATGTCGTCTAGGATATTTTTGAGGGGGGGTCAAAGAAGAGGCTGCTCAATCTTCATTCCGTGCACACATGATACTGCCCTCAACTAGCCACAAGCCTGACAACATGGTGGCTCATGCCAAAGACAAAGATGATAACTCCAACCTTAGCATCACCGAGAGCCATTTGTCTTAGGTAGACATCATTAAGAAGAGATTGTAAGATATCGAAAAACTTTTAGTTATTCAGAGGAGGACCTAGGGATTAGAGAAACTTGATCTGATTTCTCAACAACATGAGCAACTCATTCTAGCATTGAATGCCAATGCCTGCAATTTTGTATCTGTCGAAACTCCCGCTGAGCAGAAGGAGCCAACACCAACACAACCTACTCAATCAAGTCTCCCGCTACCCCAACCCATCCAACCTGTATATTACGTGCAGACCCTGGAGCAGTCCCCGCAGTCCCAGACACTAATGGTTGTCTATCAACCATAGTTGCAGCTAACCTATCTTGAGCAGTTTTGTCCACCCCCGCCAGTTATTTTAGGAGATAAGTGGTGTGTGGAACAAGAAGTGCATCTGACTCATCAGAACATAGCCAACATACCCTATAACAAACAACAACAGGGTGGAAGACCCTAGTAGGTCTTTCATCAACAGAAATCTCCGTACAACAACAACGTTTGGAGGCAAAACTATAAGTAAGGTCCTCAAGAACCCGGTTACTATAGTCATGTTTACCATCAACAACAACCGACTGCTCAATACCATCGCTAGTTATGCAGTCCTCCTCAATACTCACATAACTCATCATTCCCTCCTCACAATCAATTTTATTAGGATTACAACCATTAGCTTCCATAGTCACAGTACCACATCTAGCGACCCCATGAGGCCGACCAATCCGAGGCATCGGTGAACCCAACCTTGGATTGTTTGGCTCAGCTAATAAAAAATATGACTAAGATGACCCACAAGATTGATGACCTGACAACTGCAAAGACTATCATACTGCTCAGATCAAAGCAAACCCAAACAACTTTCGTTATAAGGAGCAGGTAGCCGGTAGTATCCAACCCGATTTCGGTGATCTTAATCGATTTTTATCTAATGTTGTTACTCTTAAGAGAAGTATGACACTCCATCCATCCTCAACGGCGAAAGAGAAGAAGATTGCATCTGAAGAGGATTTGTCAGCAAAGCCAACACCAAGTCCATATACCATTTTTTTAGGAGAGCCAGAAAAAGAAACAAAAATACAAAAAATGAAGAAAACCCTAAAATACAAAAAGAAGGAAGCAACAATAGCCTCAGTGGACACTAGGAAGCCCATGAGATGCCCATAACCGTAATTGACCTGAAGCCAACCCATGAAACCGAGTCAGTTATTTTTGGTCCATCACTTGTTGATGATTCTTTACATTTTTACCATCTACTCGTACACCTTAATATAGACAAAATATTGAATGATACTTTAAATATTCCTTTTCCAAAAGCAATGAAAAAGACAAAAAAAATCAAAATTTTGAAAAATGATTTGTCTGATGATCCTGCAATTGTCAAAAAAATTTTGAATTTGGTCTTGAATATGTGTTTCATGAAAGCTCTTGAGTACATGCCTTCGGTGAGGAAAGGATTAAAAGATGCATGTATACTAAGACGTCGACCTTGCCCCCACAATATAAGAAGTCAAGATAGCAAGTCCGAAAAGCACATTCTCACCATGGCTATAGATAATGCCATCAGCAATATCCCGGATAAGAAGAAGGACAAGGGAGTGCGACTCATTCGTTGCAAGGTGTTCGACCAAGAATTTGAATGAACATTAGTCAACAATGGGTCTTCTATCAATTTGATGCCAGTCTCACTACTCATTGAATTCGGGTGAGGTCTGCTCAAGCCCAGCAAGATAATTCTGCAGTTTACAGACAAGTCAATCAAACAACCCAAAGGCATGATGGAGGATGTGATCATAATTGTTCAAGGGATCCAATTCTCTATTGACATTATCATGTTGGACATGGTTGTCTCCATACCTCTGCTCCATACCCCTATTATTCTTGGCCGGTCGTTCATCCGAACTACTAAAGCAGTAGTGAACTACAACACTGGAGAGATTACATTCAGCTTTAGCATTGATAAAGTGAAGATAGGGACCGTTTCTGAGCCAAAGCCTATAGTGGGAGAATGTGTCGTGAGTGTGTGTGAAATCAATCATCTTGAAGAGTGTGAATTTTTAAGGTATTCCATGATATAGGTCTTTTCCTAGATGACATGGAGATCCATGACTTCCTCTGCCTTGAGGAAGGAGTAGAGCAAGTAGTCAAATTTCCCTCTATCGATGAGGATGAGATTTGTATTGATGTGCCCAATGAGTTTGACAAAACATCTGTGGGGACAATGAGCTCACAAGACTAATATCAGAACATTGATGAATTCTGCAATAGTGTGGATCTAATTTACAATTTCTCTGAAATTTTGAAAGATGAGCCTAAACAGTCAAATGTGGACATAGAAAAGTTAAAAGAACAGCCATCTAATATTATTTCTAAAGTCACAAGTGAAGCAGTTCCCACTCTGCCCTAGCTGAAACCATTTCCCTCCAAACATGAAGCATGCCTTCCTTGCAGGTGAGCCAATATGTACCCGGTCATTATCAATGCACACCTGATCACAGACCAAGAATCTCGTCTGATGGATATTATTAAACATAACCACAAGGCAATAGGTTGGAAAATCTAGGATCTCCATGGGATCAATCCTTCACTTTTCTCGCATCACATTTTCCTTAAGGAAGACAACAAACCCTCCTATGAATTTCAAAAAAGATTGAATCTGAACCTTTGGGAAATCAAAAAACCTTCAAAAATTTTCAAAAATATATATTAGCAATATCTTACAATATTTTAACATATAACCAAAAATCCCAAAAAATACAAAAAACAAAACATTGAAAATTGTTAAACACTAAAAAACTTATAAAAATTATATAAGATCACACTAAAATCCAAATAATATGTCTTAGATGTGTCTTAAGTTCCTGAATTTTCTTCATTACATTTAATTTATGTTAAAATTGAGTTTGGATTGTCTCTAATTTGATAGATATTTATTAGCCCCATTGTAATCTCTTGAATTTCGTGTTTGTATTGTTTTGTGTATTTCTTTCTTTAAAATCCAAAAAAAAATAAAAAAAACTTAAAAATCTTCAAACAAAAAAAAATAATGCCTTTTCCATAATTAAGTAGGGTCATCTACATGGATTCTTTGCCTCCATTGAGATCTTTCTTTGGTTAATCTAAGGCTTATATCCAAAAAACTAAGATCCCTTCATATAGTCGCATTACAACACTTCTTGGGTCGTCCTCGCAATCTCTTAGCCAGCTCAACATCAAAAAACTCACAATTCCTTATTGGTGCATCGACTAGCCTTCTTTGCAAATGACCAAACCATCTTAAGTGATTTTCTCACATCTTAACCTCGATCGGAGCTACACCAAATTTCTTTCTGATTGCATTATTCTAAATCTGAACCTTTTGTGTGTGTCCACACATCTACCTTAGCATTTTTATTTCTAATGTAGTCTTTCTCTGCACATGTATATGGTTTACATGCCAACATTCAGATCCATAGAGCATAGAAGGTCTAATGGCTACTTTGTATACTTTCGTTTGATATTTAGGTGGGAGGATATGTTAAGATCCTATGATCCTAAAAATCACAAACATTTTTTTATTTTGGACCTTTTGACTTTATTTGATATTTTAAATATTCAAAGAAGTCAAGTATCTTTTATTTATCTTTATATTTCACATATATATATATATCTATATTATATATATTTGTTATGTATATTTATATATAAATACTATATCAAATTCAAATCAATCAAAAATATTGCTAAACTATCATTCTGTAAATATTATAAAACAAATTAAAAACCCACAAAATCATTTGAAAAATAAAAAGATAAAAAATACCTAAGAAGATTATTCATTCTTTCTTTATTCCCCATTGCTCACAATGGTTCAAAACTCCGCACACTTGCCTAATACACAAACTTTTGTATAGTTAAAATAAATTTCTAACTCGCAATACTTTAAGCTTTTCACATTATTTGTGGATTTAATTGTTGATTTATTGAGGATTTGGTCGTCGAAGCGATTATTAGCTTAGCTTGTTAAGTCAATAGCTCAAATCCCTTTTAGAACTCAGTAGATGTCTCTATTCCTTTGAATCGAGGAATATTTCCCTTTCAATAATTGATAATTAATTTTGGGTGTCTCAGAAGAGTCTTTTCCCTTTCTTCTTCAGCTAAGGTAGGAGTAGACTTAATGGGAGGATGGTAACTAGATTCTTCCTCACAAAGATGAACGGAACCCTCAACCCTAGCATCCAAAGATCTGGATGCCTCAAGCCTCTCAATCCGACCATCAAGTCTTTGCTCTAATCCATGATTCTTTTGCCCCATCTCTTGAAGCATTGACATCATCGCAACCATGTATGACCCTTTAACTTCGATATTATCTTATGAAATGAATTTTTACTTCCTAGAACTTACGAGTAGGTCCTCATATCACCGATTTATTTAATTTCATGTATCTTTTGAGTTTTAAATTACATTTCAAGACTGAAAGTTTTAGAAACTACATTAAGTGCATGTAACCCATCTTTAACACATATATTTTCCCTGGAAGATTTAAAGTTATATTTTTATTTATAAAATATAAAACATATCGATTTCTCTGTTTTGACATAGAAAAATTATAAAAATTTCAAAAAACCTCCAAAATTTTTTAAAAATAAATATTAGCTATATCTTACAGTATTTTAACGTATAACCAAAAATCACAAAAAATACAAAACCAAAATATTGAAAATTATTAAAAGCTAAAAAACTTATAAAAATTATATAAAGTCACATAAAAATCAAAAAAATGTTTTAGGTTCCCGAACTTTCATTATTACATTTATTTTATGTCAAAATTTATTTCAGATTGTCACTGATTTGGTAGATATTAATTAGCCCCATTCTAATCTCTTGAATTTCTTGTTTGTATTGTTTTATGTATTTCTTTATTGAAAAATCCATAAAATTTCTCAAAAAACTTAAAAATCTTCAAACAACAAAAATAAAGCCTTTTTTCCCATAATTTAGTAGGGTCATCTACATGGATTCTTTGCCTCCATTCAGATCTTTCTTGGGTCAATCTCATGCTTCTATCCAAAAAACTAAGATCCCTTCATATAGTCGCATTCCAACACTTCTTGGGTCATCCTTGCCATCTATTAGCCTGCTCAATATCGGAAAACTTGCACTTTCCTGATTGGTGCATCAGCTAACCTTCTTTGCAAATGACCAAACCATCTTAAGCGACTTTCTTGTGTCTTATCCTAGATCGGAGCTACACCAAATTTCTTTCTGATTGCGTTATTCTAAATATGTTATTTATGCATGTGTCCACACATCCACCTTAGCATTTTCATTTCTACTACAATCTTTTTCTGCACATATCTATGGTTTACATGCCAATAGTCCGATCCATAAATCATAGTAGGTCTAACGGCTTCTTTCTAAACTTTCCATTGATTTTTAGGTGGGTGGATATGTTAAGATCCTACGATCCTAAAAATCACAAAAATATATTATTTTTGACCTTTTGATTTTATTTGATATTTTAAACATTCAAAGAAGACAAGTTTCTTTTATTTATCTTTATCTTTCACATATATATATATATTTGTTATCTATATTTATTTATAAATATTATATTAAATTCAAATCAAAAAAAAAATATAGCACAACTAAAATTCCATAAAAAAATAAAAGAAATTAAAAACAAACAAAATCATTCGAAAAACAAAAAGATAAAAATAACTAAGTAGATTATTCATTCTTTCTTTATTCCCTTTTGCTCACAATGGTTCGACACTCTGCACACTTGCCTAATACACAAAATTTTGTAGAGTTAAAATAAATTTCTAAATCACATTACTTTAATATCTTCGCATTATTTGTGGGTTTAATAGTTGGTTTATTGAGGATTTGGTCACCATAGAGATTATTAGCATAGCTTGTTAAGTCAATTGATCAAATCCCTTTTAGAACTCAGCCGATATCTCTGTGCCTTTGAATCGAGGAGTATTTCCCTTTCAGTAATTGTTATATAATTTTTGGTGTCTCAGAAGAGTCTTTTCCATTGCTTCTTTAGCTAAGGTAGGAATTGACTCATTGGAAGGATGGCAACTAGATTCTACCTCAGGAAGATGAACAGAACCCTAAACCCTAGCATCCAAAGGTCTGGATGCCTCAAGTCTCTTAATCCAACAATAATGTCCTTGCTCTAATGCATGTCTCCTTCGCCTCATCTCTTGAAGCATTGACATCATCGCAACCATTTTCCTAGCCAATTTTCTAATCTTCCATGGTCTTGAGATGAGTCTAGCAATCGATTAGTTCTTATTCTACGTAACATGATGTACATTAGGGACACTAATTTGTGAATTATAATATTTTTGTTGTCAATAATTAGGATCAAAGGACCTTAACATATCCTTATTTTCTGAATACTACTAATAATTATTAATTACTGAAAAGCTATTGGAGAAACTAGGCTCTAATATCAATCTATTAGGTCCCTAGTTCAGGGTTGTTAGATCATCCCATTTACCGAATCATGTTACTTAGCAATATCTTTATCCAATAATTAGCTAACATTTAGAATCAGACTATAGTAAAATGCTACATAGAGAGCACCGTATATTTCTATTCCATTCACAAAATAAGACTTACATAACAAAACATGTCCCACTATTTTCTTATACATGTACATGAAGCTAAACGAAAAGGATTAAAAACTACTACCTACCTTAGACTGGAAGCTACTATTGTTGGTTGGCTAGATAAGGTCCTTGCGATGTCTCACCGAAACCTGTTAGGTTTTCAGAAAATCATAGGATAAAGACTAGCGAGTTCTAGTAACGAAGAAGAGAAAAGTAAACAAGAAGTGTAGTTTAGCCAAATTTATTATATCAACGAGTTTCATTCCTTCTCATTAGATTAAGTCCTATTCTTTATATTCCATGCCAAGGATTACTCCAAGTGGTTTATCCCACCTCTCACATACTCTGTAGTTGTAGACACTTCAGGATTGGTGATTGTATTGAACTGATGAGCTTATACCGTCGCACATCACTTCAACCAATCCTTCAATACTTCATTGATAATTTCTTCATTTTTTTCATTATTCCAGGTTCCAAACCCTCAACTATCAAAGAAGGAAGCGCACTATCCTTAAGGACCTGGTAACTTAACATCATAAGCTAATATTTTATCTTTTACACCAACACTTTTAATAAATGTTATCGTGACCTAGCCACTATTAAACCACATGTGCCTCCACATGTCACAACCACATCTTCAGTAAGCCAATCCTCCTAATGGAAGTCGAGTACTACACATTGCAAATAAATATTTCGTGCTCTCAACATATCAAGGCTACCATGTACAACATAGTTATGGCCAGGCTATACAGATGTTCTTCTGGCAAACCACCATGTTGCACAATTGACCTGTAGTATCTACTCTAAGTCATCCTTATCGTAAAAGATAGTATGAAAATTTTAAAGGGATCTCATTTGTGCCATATAAATTTTCAGCTAGTACTACTATAATTTTGCACAATTATCATAACAACTTTAAGAATTATTCATTTCAACAACTCTATTTTAGCAATTATTTTAGAGTAAATCAAGAAACAAGCAAATTAATGTTCTTCAAAATAAATAACACATTAAACATTAGCTTTTTTTCCAGTTTAACTTGAAAACCCAACAACAAGAGCTAGGATTTTGTTACCTAACTTTTTAGCTTTCGCATGCACTATGACCAACTCTGGTTCACTTTTCAAATAAGATTATTAATGACTACTGAAACAATGATGACTACGACCAACCTTCACCCATGTAAGGATCTATGATGACTCACTGATAGATATCCTCCTGACCTCTATGTTTGCCAAGCTCAAATTCAGATCATGTAGGAAGGCAAGAGAAATTGTTCAACTGTCTCATCAATCTATAAAATAGTCGAGAGGAACCATTTCAATCATCATTACTTTCCAAGATGCTCTACTCCAGGTAGACTTCACGATCATTGACATTGAGCTCCAAGGAGAGTTCACCCAATCTTTGATCATTCTCAAGAAGCCATTCTTAGACTTGTCCAAGGAAACTATAGATTGCGAGACTCGGGAGATCAATTTCACTACGTTGGGACAAATCTGATGTCACCCAATCTTTGAGGACACACAATATTCTAAGGTAACCCGTAAAGTCGCAGATAGCCGTGACCTCCGAGAGACAGTTAAGTCTCGTCTCTCTACTAATCTTGAGATATAGACTGTCCTGCCGACCATTGGATTAGAGACTCCCTACACATCCACATCACCCATTGTTTGCATCACCACCACCGTGATAGATTCTAGAGAGGACTCACAACCAGAAGCTACCTCTGAGTCCGATGTGATCATTTCTTATTTCCTTGACTATTTAGATGATACAACGCATGAGTTGACCAATGCCAAGATAACTGAGAACACTATGTCATGCCAGAGATGTGCGCTGATCCTACAGGAGTATTACAATGCATATGTTCTCATCTGATGATGAACCTCTTGTCAACGCCTCACTCACACTACATCCAGGGCCTACACCAAAAGAGACAACATGGACCAAATTGACCAATCTCGATAAATAAGTTGCTCCATCCTCTAGTTGTCTGGTAAGAAGAAGAATAGTATTGATTCCTCGAGGTGTTTCCCTGAACTCCTCAAGACATACCACTCTCCTCTTGCTCTTGATGCTTCAGGTTCTAGAAAACTGGCTGTGAAAGTTGCCTTCGCCATACCAATGTAGGAATTTTCTGAGGAGTCCCCATCATGTCCGGATGAGGTGATCTATATGAGTGAGCTGAGTTCGGTTGTTCTTAAGACATATTTGACAAGCAACCGTATGTCAACCCTCGTTGGACGTTCCCTACCCCTTGCTATTATTCCCTTGAGGACACTTTTGACAGTGACACATTTGTATACTGCCCACTCTCTCACTCCCACAAGAAGGTCTGTCACAAACCATCTTGATCCTTGTATATTCTCACTCTTCCCTGTATAGATTTTCCTTCCTTTATTTCCATTCCTACCATGTGATTCGCATCACTTGCCCTAGTTTTGTATCATTTTCATATTGTGGTTATACCTAGGATGACTAGATCCTAAGTATAATGAGGTGAGTGACAAGAGTTGCTCTGTCTCGTCTTTTTATTTTTTTTCTTCTTTTTGTATATCCTTTCCCATTCTCATCGGTTCCCCAATCTTGTGTTCTCTCCAATATTTAGGTTGACCAAAGCCTAAATACAGGTGGTGCAATGCCTGTTCTGTATTCTCCAACTCTCTTACATTATTTTTCTCTTCTAGTCTTTTCACCCACTTATGCTTAGTACTAGCTATGGATTTTTTCACCTAGTGCCACGAGGACATAACACATGATATGCATAGGCGGGTTTGTATATATTACATATATACTTTACCTGTAGCGTGTACTTTAAGTTATTTGTAATTAAAATAAGGGGATATGAATAAATTGTTGTAAATAAGAGGTATATCAAAAGAATCTTTTTCACAAAAAAACTTTTTCAAAAAAACTAAAAAACTTTTTTTAAAAATCTCTTCTTGTTGTTTTTTAATAAAAGATACGCTTTCGAAAACAAAGTCAAAGATATTTAAAAAAAAATATCTTTTAAAAAAACACAACAAAAAAATATTTTTCTCAAAATATGTATCCTTTCTTATTTATTTTTCTTCTTAAAAAACTTTTGAAGATGACCAAAACAACAAAACCCATTTTAAAAAATCTTCTTTCTTCTTTTTCTTTCTTTTTTTTCAAAAAAATACACACAAAAAACCAAATAAATGAGTTGGTTTAGTCCATGACACTTACATATTCACACAAGACCAGTGAAGTTCAAGAACACTTGATTTATGAGGTCTTGAGATTTTGAGTTAACCAACCTTAGTCATTAGGGTCTTTGACTTAATTATTCATATTTCCCTTGTTTGAAAGATTTGTGTGGTATAGTGCACGAGCTTAGTCTCTACCTTAAGAATATGATTAGCACATCACATACATGAGTGCAATTGTGACGATGAGTTGAAATTCCATTTAAGGAACTGGAATGAGAGATTTAAGTTTGGACCTGGTTTTATCATACTCGAGGATGGGATAAAATCAAAGAAGGCTTCATGAAATCTGTGTTAGCACCATTATCCTGTATGAGAACATGGTTCTTGTACTATCTCTTGACATTTACATATGTGCCAGGGTGTGATGAAATCTAAAAAATATTGATCAGTGTACACCAACAAGGTAAAAGCAGTGGAGCTAGAAAAAATTTCAGAAAAAAGAAAGAAAAATTTCTATACTACAAAGTCAAATATCAAAGAGCTTCCACCTAAGGCGAGTGCTCCCAACCAATTCAAAGTGTCTACTTGGACCACCGCTATTAGGACCAGGATTTCGGGATAGCACCCAAAAAGGTCTCTAAATCGTAAATGCTACAAATCTGGGTGTGGAAGGTACGATAGGTATTAAAAAAAGGCACACGACGGTGTATTACCGGGAAAACAAGTACGAACATGTAAAGTCATGAACTTGGCTTCTCTCAAATCCTATATCATAAGATCCGACTCGTCAAGAGAAAACCAACAGAATATGTTTCGTGTGAAACAGACTTTGTTTCGATTTATTATGATTTTCGGAAGAAATAGAAGGAAGGTTAAGACGTCATTAACCCATAATGACTGTCATTAAGACTAATAAACATGATTAAAGAAACTAATGACGGATTAAAAATCGCTAATGATCATTAGCAAACACTAATCAATAGATAGAAAAAGATAAGCATAAGCTGTGAAAGTTAAATCGCGATTAGTGAAAGTTCATCACGATTTGTGTTAATTAAGCGTCATTAGAGAATCTAGAATCCTCTGGAATGTTCTAATTTGAGCCCTAAGTTTCGGATAAGTTTTGTCCAAAACTATGGGACAAAACCACGGGCTGCTAACTACGGTAGAGGGCTAAACCATGGTTTACTAACCATAGTTAGTGGTTTTCTGGAGCCTTTAAATACCCCCCCGGTCCATTCATTCTATATTATTTCCACTACCACCACCACCCAAGGGCTACGGTTTAGAGATCATAAGGAGGAGTGGGAGGCGGGGAAAGAGCGCTAGCAAAGCATTGCTGGGAGAACGAGGAGGAGAAAGGTATAATCCTTTCTTAATTGCTTCGTAACCTATAATTTCAATTCATCCTCTTTTCTTCCAACTTTTATTCTTGATTTATCTTTCTTTCCGATGTGTTTCTTGTTGTGGTTCGAGGAGAAATCTGTTTAATATCCTAATTAGGTATGGGTGGCTATGCACGTCAGTGAACCATGTGATTCGTCACACATTCACTCACCTAAGACGTGTGGTGTCTACCGATTCTCCAGTGCTTGTTGTTCTTTCTTTTCCATTTTTTAGTTATTTTGATGAACAAATCCATGTAATACCCTACTTAGATGTGGACGGCTATGCAAGCCAGTGAACCCTGTGATTCGTCACACATTCATTTACCTTAGACGCATGTTGTCTAATGATTATCCATCGCTTGCAGTTTGATTATATTTTCAGTTTCGCTGTTATTTTCCTCTCGATTGATTTTATAGAGGAAACTCTATTTTGAAATATGTCCCGATATAAGGGAAACTCTGCCGAAATTTTCCGAGAAATATGTCGCGATATATAGGGAAACTCTGCCAAAATTTTCCTAGAAAAAATACACCCCGTATAAGGGCAAGCTCTGCTGAAATTTTAAGAGAAATATATGTTCTTGACGTTCTTCGTGTTCTTCGCGTTCTTCATGTTCTGCATTTGTTCTTCGTGTTCTTGACACTCTTAGCGGTTTTGATACGAAAATGAAATATGATTTTTTCAGGAGCCTTAAAACATCCTTTCTAAAAACAAAACACGATAAAGCATTGCATACACGAGAGAGAGCTCGATTAGGTAACGTAATCCTTCCATTTGTTGTTGGGTTTTCATACAAGATTATGAAATTTTTTGATTTTATGTTCTTTGGTATGAAAAACCCTAATTTTGGCTATTTTTAAAAAGTCAGAAGAGTTGCTTTGTGATTCCCACTAAAATAAAGTTGAAGCATCGAATTGATGCAGTGGTTTGGAATGTTAGGGTTTGGGAGTTAAAATATGCATAAATAAGAGTATATACGCATATGAATAATATATGTGTGAATCTATACTAAGTGTTGTTGATTATGCAAATTGAAGACTTAACGAAAGAATTACATCATGTGAATTGATGTGGTTTGTGTTGGATCTTGAGAAGGACAGTGTGTCACGTTAAGGATGACTGGGAGTAGAACTACAGATCGGGCATGCAACCTGTAGGTTTGTCGGAAGGAACCCGTATTGGCGTTTCCCTACCTAGGTGGTACACGGTTGCCCTGTTATGATAAGTGTGCACGAAATGAATGATTTACAACGCGTGGTATCGGGAGCCAATATCTTCGGGTTGAACGACAGAAGATGTGGTCGTGCCATATGGAGGCACGGGTGGTTCAATTGTGGCTAGTTCACGATAATATGTATTTAAGCCGCTAGGTTATAATGTTAGACTGAGGTTTTAAGAAATCGAGTCTCTGAGAATGGTGTGCATGTTTGTTTTCCAGGATTAAGGTTTGAGACCCTGATTAATAAAAGAAAAGGAAATTGTCAGGGTAGTATTAGAGGATTGGTTGAGGCGACGTGCGGCGGCATAAGCTTACCAAGATTAACATAATCTCCAATCTTGAAGTGTCCACAACTTCGAAGTTCAATAACGATGGGGTTCCCCTAGACTAATCTCTGACGTGGAATAGAAAAGAATAGAACTTAAATTAACGAGAAGGAATGAAACCTTTTGTGATAACAAGTTTTGAAAAAAATACACAATTTGTTTGCTTTTCTCTTCTTCATTACGTAGTATTTGCTAATTTTTTATCCTATTATTGATGGAAAACCCAACAGGTGTCAGTGAGAAAGCATAAGGAGCAACACACAATTAACAGTAAAGTTGTTCGATGTTGAGTGGGCTAGAGTTTAAACCAACCCCAATTAATAGTATAACATCCACCTCGAGCAATGGAGCAACACGCAGAGGAAGACATTGTAGAGGTCGTGTCTCACAAGGAGCATCTCCTACACAACAACCACCACAAAGTGTTGTAGGTTCTAGCTTGTATATTCCTAGTGGCCAGCTCAATGCAATCACTGAATAACAAGACTATAATTCAGGCACGGTCTTTTGAGGTACCGTTATTATTCATGACTTTTCAGTACATGCCTTATTTGACTCTGGTGCTTCACATTCATTTATTGCTTGACGATTAATACCCGCTTTGGGTAAAATACCAGTAGAAGTACAACAGTCCTATCTGATCAAGGGACCAGGAGGACAAGTATTTATAATCTGAGAAATCCTGGATGATTGTTTAGTACAGATAGCAGGACATCAGTTGCATGTTTCCCTATTACTTATTGAAATGGATGACTCTAATCTCATCCTTGGGATGGATTGGCTAGAAAGGCATTATACATGTCTTGATTGTTTTCAGAAGACAATAACGGTTCACCGACCTAACTTGATAGAGTTACAGCTCATTGGAAAGACATCCAATGATAATATCGAATACATATCTACTCTAAAGTCTCAACAACTGTTAGAACGAGGGTGCCAAGGCTATTTAACTTATGTAACCACTACATCAGGGTCAGATAGAATGATGGAAGATATACCTATAGTGTGTGAATTTCTAGATGTATTTCCATCGGAACTACCTGGATTACCACCTAAGCGAGAGATTGAATTTGAAATCTCTCTCATACCTGATACTCAGCCTATCTCTATCCCTCCGTAAAGGATGGCACCAGCTGAGTTACGAGAATTAAAGGCACAGTTGCAAGAAATGTCAGATAATGGATTCTTCGTCCTAGTACTCCACCATGGGGAGCACATGTCTTATTAATGTGATTGTGCATTGACTATAGACAGTTAAAATAGAGGACAATAAAAAATAAGTATCCTCTACCAAGAATAGATGATATCTTTGACCAGTGACAGGGTTCGACTGTGTATTCCAAAATTGACTTAACATCTGGATAACATCAATTGAAGATAAAAGATGCGGATATCCCCAAGACAGCCTTTCGAACTAGATATGGACATTATGATTTCTTATTTATTTCTTTTGTACTAACAAATGTCCGAACAACTTTGATGGATCTCATGAATAAAGTATTCAAGGAGTTCTTAGATCAATTTGTAGTAGTCATTATTGATGATGTGCTTATTTACTCCAATGATAAGTATCAGCATGAATACCATCTCAGGCGGGCACTAGAAACATTAAGAACAAATTGTATGCTAAATATAGCAAATCTGACTTCTAGTTATCTGAAATGTCTTTCTTAGGCCATGTTATATCTAGAGAAGTTATATCAGTTGATCCTACAAAGGTTAGTGGGGAGATGAGTTGGGAACACCCAAAGACTATCACAAAAATACGATCTTTTCTGGCTTTAGCTGGATATTATAGAAGATTCGTAAAGGACTTTTTAAGAATAGCATTGCCAATGTCTAGGCTAACTCTGAAGGAAATCCCATTTATATGGTCTGGGACATGTGAAGCTGTTTTCATACACTAAAAGAATGCCTAACATCTGCACCTATCGAACTAGCTGTTGTAGTTTTTGCTTTAAAGATATGGACGCAATACCTCTATGGTATTACTTTTGAAATCTTCACAGATCTTAAAAGCTTGAAATATCTATTTGATCTAAAGGAACTCAACATGAGACAAAGACGATGACTAGAGTTGTTGAAAGACTATGATTGCACTATCTCCTACCACCCAGGTAAGCAGAACGTCGTATCGGATGCCCTTAGCAAAAGAACTTATTCACCTGGGTTGGCGAGTGCTATCCACATCTGGGGTTTACTATCAACGTTAAATGATTAGAAATCATTTGATAGTAGTGTTGATACCATAACTACTCCTCACCAATATAAACAAGAGATCTGGGATAGAATAAAGAAAGGACAAGAGGATGATCCAGTCCTTAATGACTTGAGACAACAACTTGAGGAGAATGAGATAGAGGGATTTCAGATACAAGATGGGTTAATGTATAACCATCATAGAGTTTGTGTACCAAACACACATGAACTAAGGAAAGACATCTTACGAGAAGTGCACTGCTCAATATTATCTATTCATCTTGGAATTTCAAAGATGTATAAGGATCTTCATTCATACTTTTGGTGGCCGAGAATGAAGAAAGATGTTGCTGAGTTTGTGAATTCATGTTTCACTTGTCAGCAGGTAAAGGCGTACACCGAAAGCCACCGGATTATTACAATCCCTCCCTATACCTGCATGGAAATGAGAAAGCATTTCCATGGAGTTCGTTATTGGCTTACCTCAGACGAATGGTAGGAAAGATAATATCTGGGTTGTAATAGATCATCTGACGACGGTAGTACACTTTATTCTAATAAGCTTATCTTTCACTCCAGACCAGCTTGCTGAGTTATATATTACATATGTGATTCGCCTCCATGGTATCCCAAAGGAAGTAGTTTCCGATCGAGATTCACGATTCACCTCCCACTATTGGGAGAACTTCATGAAAGCCTTAGGCAAACAACTATGCTTGAGCACAACATATCATCCACAAACAGATGGTCAATCAGAACGTACAATTCAGACTTTAGAGGATAGGTTACGGGCATGTGCCTTTGAATGGAAAGGATCATGGTTGAAACATTTCCCTCTTACAGAATTCACATACAACAACAGTAACCATACAAGTATTGGCATGTCACCATTTGAAGCACTTTATGGACGGAGGTGTACTACTCCTTTGTGTTGGCAAGAGGTCAGGATAAAGAACCTTTATGATTCAGATAGACTGCAAGAGACATGGGAAGCTGTAGCGCTTGCTCTAAAAAGACTTTTACTGCTCAAAGTCACCAGAAAAACTATAGTGATACTAGGAGAAGAGACCTTGAGTTTGAGGTAGGTGACTTCGTATTTCTCAAAGTATCACCAATGAAGGGAATTCAGAGGTTTGGTGTGCATGGGAAGTTAGCACCCATGTTCGAGGGTCCCTTTGAAGTTATTTAGCGCATTGGAAAAGTGGCACATAGACTTGCACTTCATCCACATCTTTCGGTAGTACATGATGTTTTTCATGTATCAAATATTAGAAAGTATATTAAGGATCTAGAGCATAAGATAAGTTATGATGATTTACATGTTGAGCTAGACTTGGCATACCAAGAGATACTTGTGCAATTACTTGACAAGGATATCAAGAAGTTGAGAAACAAAGAGGTGCCTCTAGTTAAAGTGTTATGGCACAACCAGTAGTTTGAAGAAGCAACATGGGAATCTGAGGTAGAAATGAAAGAAAATTACCCGTACTTGTTTGAATGATAAAACTATGTAATTGGTATATGTTCATTATCAATGAAAGGACATTCATTCTATTTAAGGTTGTTATAGTCTCAATCCTCTTTAAGGTTGTTATGCCTGTATCTCTAATCTCGAGACGAGACTTCCTTTAAGGTTGTTATAATTGTAAATCCATGAACTTGGCATCTCTCGGATCCTATATCATAAGATTCGACTTGTTAAGAGAAAATAAACAGAATTTGTTTCGTGTGAATGAGACTTCATTTCGATTTGTTGTGATTTTCGGAAGAAAGAGAGGGTTAAGACGTCATTAACCTATAATGACTGTCATTAATACTAATTAAGATTGATTAAAGAAACTAATTACGGATTAGTAATAAATAGTTAGCAAAAGATAAGCGTAAGCTGCGAAAGTTAAATCGCGATTAGTAAAAATTGATCACGATTAGTGTTAATTAAGCATCATTATCAAATCTAGAATCCTCTGGAATGTTCAAACTTAAGCCCTAAGTTTTGGATAAGTTTTGGCTAAAACCATGGGTCAAAACCACAGGCTGCTAATCGCGATTGAGGGTTAAACCATGGTTTACTAACCATGGTTAGTAGTTTTTTGGAGCCTATAAATACCCCTTGCCCATCATTCTCTAAGATTTCCACTACCACTACCACCCAAGGACTAGGGTTGAGAGGTTAGAAGGAGGAGTGGGAGGCAGGAAAAGAGGGCTAGTGAAGCGATGCCGGGAGAACGAGGAGGAGGAAGGTATGATCCTCTCTTAGTTGCTTTGTAAGCTCGACTTTCAATTCATCCTCTTTTCTTCCAAGTTTTGTTCTCGATTCATCTTTCCTTCAAATTCGTTTCATGTTGTTGTTCGAGGATAAATCTATTTAATACCCTACATAGGTGTGGGTGGCTATGCACGTCAGTGAACCCTGTGATTCGCCACAAATTCACCCACCTAAGACGCGTGGTGTCTACAGATTCTCCAGTGCTTATTGTTATTTCTTTTACATTTTTTAGTTATTTTGATGGAGAAATACGTATAATATCCTACTTAGGTACGGGCAGATATGCGCATAAGTGAACCTTGTGATTTGTCACACATTCACTCACCTAAGGCGCGTGGTGTCTACAGATTCTCCATCGCTTGCAGTTTGATCATATTATTTCAGTTTTGCTGTTATTTTCGTCTCGATTGATTTTATAGAGGAAGCATTTTTCGATTTTAATTTGAAATATGTCCCGTTATAAGGGGAAACTCTGCCAAAATTTTCCGAAAAATATATCCCGATATAAGGGGAAACTCTGTTGAAATTTTTCTGGAAATATTACCCCGTCTAAGGGGTTGCTATGATGAAATTTCAAGAGAAAATATGTTCTTGGCGTTCTTCATGTTCTTCACCTTCTTCACGTTCTTCATTCGTTCTTCGTGTTCTTGACACATTCTGAGTGGTTTTGATACGAAAATGAAATTCGATCTTTTCAGAAGCCTTAAGCACATCCTTTCTGAAAACGAAACACAATAAAGCATTACAAACGTGAGAGAGTGCTCGATTAGGTAAAGGAATCCTTCCTTTCGTTGTTGGGTTTTCATAAGAGATTATTGAAAATCTTGATTTTATGTTCTTTGCTATGAAGAACCCTAAATTTGGCTATTTTTTAAAAAGTATGAAGAGTTGCTTTGTGATTTCCACTAAAATAAAGATAATGCATCGAATTGATGCAATGGTATGGAAAGTTAGGGTTTGGTAGTTAAAATAGGTATAAATAGGTGTATATATGCATATGAATAATATATATGTGAGTCTATACTACGTGTTGCTGATTGTGCATATCGAGCTTAATGAAAGAATTACATCATGGGAATTGATGTGGTTTGTGTTGGATCATGAAAAGCACCGTGTGTAACGTTAAGGATGACTGGGAGTAGAACTACAGGCCGGGCATGCAACCTGTAGATTTGTCGGAAGGAACCCATATTGGCGTTCCCCTACCTAGGTGGTACACGGTTGCCTTGTTATGATAAGTGCGCACGAAATGAATTATTTGCAACGTGTGGTACCGGGAGCCAATATCTTCGGGTTGAATGACGAAAGATGTGGATGTGCCATGTGGAGGCACGGGTGGTTCAATAGCGGCTGGGTAACGATAATATGTATTTAAGCCGCTAGGTTATACTTTTAGCATGTGGTTTTAAGTAACCGAGTCCTCGATGTTGGTGTGCTCGTTCGTTTCATAGGCTTACGGATTGAGACCCTGATTAACAAAAGAAAAGGAAATTGTCAGGGTAGTAATGGAGGATTGGTTGAGGTGATGTGTGGCGGCATAAGCTTACCAAGATCAACACAATCTCCAATCCCGAAATGTCCACAGCTTCAGAGTCCACGAATGGTGGGGTTCTCTTGGACTAATCCCTGACGTGGAATAGAAAGGAATAGAACTTAAATTAATGAGAAGGAATGAAATCTTTTATGATAACAAGTTTTGAAAAAAATTACACAATTTTTTTGCTGTTATATTCTTTGTTACTTAGTATTCGCTGATTTTTTATCCTATAATTGATGGAAAACCCAACAAGTGTCAGTGAGCAAGCACAAGGACTTTAGTAATCCAACCAGTTAACATAGTCATCCAACCAGCCACAGTAGCTCCTCTCTGTAAGGTAGTTAGTAATCTTTTGTATATTTTCCTTTCAAGCTGATGTACATAGTTATAGTGGAACAATGTTTTACGTGAACCTTATTTTGTGAATGAAAAAGTGTTAGAATACTTTCTTTTGAGTATTTTTAATTGCAGTCCGTTTCTAAATGTTAGTTGTGGTTGCTGAATAAATTATTGCTGAGTAACCATATCCGGATATGGGAGGATTCGATGACCCAGAAAACAGGGTCGTGATAGATTGGTATCAGAGCCCGATTACACCGGTAATTTATTTAGCAATTGAAAACTATGAGCGGTATTCAGAAACTAAGGTTGTATTAAGATCCTTTGGTCTTACTATTACTAACTGACTGCAGTACCATTCACAAGTCATTGTCCCTTATGCACATCATGTTAAGACATATAGGATCTGACCTTTGACCTTAACTCCTCCCAGGATCATGGTAGACTCAGACATGTCTAGATAATTAGCGGCTATGATGACAATGCTCCAAGACATGGGGAAAAGGTAGCAAGCATTGGAGGAGAGGCTCAATGCACAAGCTGAGGACTCGAGGAATCTAAACCTACATATGTTAGGATTGAAGGTTATGTCGAACTCTTTGAGGAAGAATCTAGTTACCATCCTTCAACTGAGTCTGCTCCTACCCCAATTGAAGGAGCAATGGAGAAGGCCCTTCTTAGTCAAAAAACATAAGTAGACAACTAACGAAAGGGAAAGATTCCTTGATTTGAAGGCATAGAGATACCTACTGAGGCAGAACTATGGCTTGATGATGTCATCAGGATGTTGAGAATAATACGTGAGCTAGCAAATACTTGAGTGCACTTCGTTGATTACTCCTTAGCAGACTATGTAAGATGATGGTGGAGAGACATTTCCAAGAAATTACTAGATCCTGTTCCATGGGATGTTTTAGAAGAAAGGTTCTGAGCTCACTTATGTCGCACCCATTGGGATGAAATGAAGAGGAGGGAGTTAGCCTCTTTGACCCAAGGATCCAAGAATGTATGAGATTATCATATTCACTTTACGGAGCTACTACGTTACTCTCCAGCTTTAGAAGCTTCACCATGAGAGTGTCTTAACAAATTTGTTAGCGATCTTTAGGGTGATTTGAGAGAGAAGCTTGCAGGTTTTAAAACCACCATTGTAGATGAAGCCATGGACATCGCCTCTCGTATTGAGATGGAGAGGGATGAAAACCGCCAAAGAAGAGGATTTCGCTTTACTGGTAGACCATCCAAACGTAAGGTGAATTATAACAAAAGAGTCGGTCGTTATCATCCA
This sequence comes from Ottelia alismoides, assembly GCA_037367405.1. Lineage (NCBI taxonomy): Eukaryota > Viridiplantae > Streptophyta > Magnoliopsida > Alismatales > Hydrocharitaceae > Ottelia > Ottelia alismoides. The sequence continues at coordinate 399,140 of JAZKJV010009306.1, forward strand.
GTCGGGCCAAATATAAGCACTCCATAGACTTTGGGCCAGGATTTATCTTGAAGAAGGGGTTTCTCTAGACCTCCACTGTATCCTCATGACCCAACAACAGGAGCTAGCACCTCTGTGGCTGGGTCTTCAACTCAAACAAGAGCATGTGTGTATTTTTACTGTCATCAGGAAGGCCACATCAAGAGAGATTGTCCGAAGTTGAGAGGGCCAAGGTTTAAACCAATCCTAATTGATAGTATAACATCCACCTCGAGCAATGGAGCAACACGTAGAGGAAGACATGGTAGAGGTCGTGTCTCGAAAGGAGCATCTCCTACACGGCAACCACCACAAAGTGTTGTGGGTTTTAGCTTTCCTATTCCTAATGGTCAACTCAATGCAATCACTGAAGAACAAGCCTACAATTCAGGCACGGTCGTATGAGGTACCGTTATTATTCTTGGCTTTTAAACACATACCTTATTTGATTCTAGTGCTTCACATTCATGTATTGCTCGACGGTTAGTACCCACTTTTGGTAAGAAACTAATAGAAGTAGAACAATCATATCTGATCAAGGGACCAAGTGGACAAGTATTTATAATCTGAGAAATCCTGGATGATTGTGTAGTACAGATAACAGGACATCGGTTACCTATTTCCATATTACTTATTGAAATGGATGACTTTGATCTCATCCTTGGGATGGATTTGCTATAAAGGCATCATGCATGTCTTGATTGTTTTCAGAATACAGTAACGTTTCACCTACCTAACTCGATAGAGTTCCAGTTCATTGAAAAGACATCCAATGATAATGTCGAATAGATATCTACTTTAATAGAATAACAACAGTTAGAATAAGGGTGCCAAGGCTATTTAGCTTATGTAACCAGTACATCAGGGTCAGACACGATGATGGAAGATATACCTATAGTGTGCTAATTTCCTGATGTATTTCCAGAGGAACTACTGATGAATCTCCATTTCATCACCTTTATTCTATCATTTTGGCCTTAAAAACCCCAGCAAATGCATGTAAATAGCCTCAATTTGTATATAATAGCATTCATGATTCATTGTGTTTATTGTACATAGAATAAGGTTTTTATTGCCAAAATTATAGAATAAAGGGAAGAAAAGAAAAAGGAATAAAATATTGCAAATATTTTATGACCCGAACCCCAAGACCAAGGCCAGCATGGAATTGGTCGACAAGGAATAAAGTAGGGGGAGATAAGGGCCAATTATACAATAAATATCTCATTTATTTATTCATTCATTTATGCATTTTTGACACCTATTTTGTACATAATTATTTATTTATCAAATAAAGAAACTTTGTACATGAAAGTTGTAGATCATAATGTAAATAAAATTACAAAATTGAGTTTGTGTAAAAATAATACACAGTGTACATTTTATACCCAGAATAAAAAGCAAAAACCTCAACTTCATAGATCCATATCTTGCAAATAAAAACTCCAAATCACCCAAACTCACCTTTAATTGTATATAGCTTTCCAAGAACTATTTAATAAAATTGGTTTCATAATTTTTGGAGCCCATCTGTGGAAGTTAGGTTTTTGACCCCCCTTGTATATAAGACTGATTAAAATATTCATTTTATTCAATATTTATTTTTTTAGAATTTTGTAAATAATATATATAATACATGTACATATTAAAACCAAAAGAAAACTAAAAAGAATTTGTAAAATAAAATAAGCTTATGTAATACATAGGCAAGATACCTATGTTAAGAATGTACATAAATAAAGAAAGGATTTTATTCTTTTATTCTTTATTCCTCTATATTTTTATAATAATGTATATATTATACATAACTTATTATAAATACAAATCCAAAATAAAAACAAATAAAATTCATTTAATAAATAAAATGTGTATAATATATAGGTAAAATGCCTATAAGTATACCTACATATACATATACTTATTTATTTAAAAATTTAAATAGACTCATAAAAATTAAATAAAAATACATATATACTCACAAAAATAAGTTATAAGATTATAAAATAAGAAACTAAAATAATAAAATAAAATAAACAAACTAAAAATAAAATACACAAGAATACATGTAAATGCATACATATACACATTATTTTAATAAAACCATAACAAAATACTTCAAAAAAATAAATAAAAATCATAAATAAATACTACATTAATTTATAAACATTTTTTATTTATAAGTAAATTCTAATTAATTCATTTAATATGTTAAATAAATGGGTCAAGATCTGGCTGACGTGGGCCAATCAGGGGCCAGGGAGTGTTGACCTCCGGTCAACTCCCCCTACGCCTCTGACTTCCGTCAGACAGGTCATTTCCCTTGATTTCTGCCATTTTTCCCGCTTGGCTCAGTGCTCCATCACCTTCGATCTCTTCACGGATTTTATTCTCTGATCATCCATGGATCCCGCCGTGATCCTGGATCCCATGTACATAGCATAGATTCCTTGATTTTGCCCGGCCAAATAAGGGTGCTGCTTCGTTTATAAATAAAGAACCACCGCCTTCTCTTCAATTTTGGTCAGCCAAGCCCCATTTTCTTCCTCGCATTCAGTCCCAGGTGTGCTCCTCGTGACAGGAGGATGCCGCCGACACTTTGAATCGGCTGGAGATGGTGGTGGTTGCACCCATGGCGGCGCTCCGGCAGCCGTCCTGCTCCCTGGAGTTTCTCTAGGTATAAGAGCTGCGCGTTTACATTTTTAGGTAGATTTTTATTCCAGCATTTTATTTCTGCATTTTATTCGCGTTTAGATTCATATATTAGCTTAGTTTAGGTAATTCGAAGTTCGCCGGAGCTTCTCCACAGTATCCTCGTTGTTCTCCGACCGCCCTTCCACCGTCATTTCGTTCCCTACCGTCTTCTCCACCTCCAGAACACCCTGTCCAACCGGATTCATCCCTGGATCCGCGAATCGAAGCTCCTCTACCGCCTCCCGCCGGAGCTTCTCCGCCCATCATCATCCCCTTACTCTCAGCTTCAAACCCAGGGTCGAGGAGAGAGACCTCGAGCCCCTCTACCTTCCTGTGCAGGTTAGGTGCGTTGAGAAGCACCAGGAGACGATTCCCTTGCTAGCGGAGGTACCAGGAGCCACAATCCTTCTCCGAGCTCGTGGAGACGCTCCAGCGTGCCTCCGACCTATCTAAGCACTCCAGCAGACAGAGCAGCCCTCCAGGAAGCTTCTGGGACCTTCAGGTGTGGCGAAGATTAGCGGAGGAGCGAGATCTAGGCGGAAGAAGCTCGCCCAGGCGAGCTTTCTTCCCTGTTCTTGCACGTGTGCTCCCAGCCGTTGGATGAAGACCAAGGCCCCAGGTCGAAGATCAGCCGTCCGATCCTCCAGCACTCATACCGTCAGATGATCTTGGATGACCTAATCATAGCCATGGATCGCGAACCGGTATCGACTCACGTGGAGGCGCCACGTGGATAAGTCACGAAGCTCAACCGTCAGATCCAGCGCCTTTGGGGGTAATTTTCACTTGTACCCCCGCCTTTTTGTCTATTTAATGTTTAATATTGTAAATTAAATATTATGTTGTGAATAATGTGGACATTTTGCATGTACCCCCTGTATTGTTTTTCATATTACACTTGGGTCCAGTCCACGTCACCTCACGTGTCGTCCCACGTGAGGTGGTAAAATTGCACAAGTCCACCTGTATGTTGGCATATTTATCTTTAGTCCATTAAATAAAATCTACAGTGAAATATTTTTGTGAAAAATTGCAACCAGGACCCTAGAGTTTCTGAAATTGCGTTTTGGTCCCTGTGGGTGCGGATCACGTGTAGTCCCACGTGATGGTGAAATTGCAAGGGGGCCCTGGCGGGTTTGCTTATTTGGTTTTAGTCCTTAATATTGCAGAACACGTTATGATATTTTGGTATTTTTGCACGGATGCCCCTAAGACTTATTTTATTTGCAAAAATGCCCCTACAAGGCTGTTTTAGTTTTGCGCCTTTTATCTATTTATTATAAATACCTATGGTGCTCCTAAAAATACAGAAAAATTAGGATAAATGCATCATGTAATGTTATTCTACGCCCATATTTTATTTTACATTTTTTGCATTTTTCCTAATTATTAAAAATGAAAAAAAGGAGCCAATTTTGTTTAAATCAGAAAATACAAAAAAATTATAAAATGCTTTTGAAAAATTACAAAAAATTATATATGGTATATTTATATCTATATTGAGTCCAGAAAATGAAAAACCCTAAAAATAGAAAAAGAAAATAAAAAATTTCAAGAAGCTCTAAAATCCTAAAAAAATTATAAAAACCATTTAAAAATACCGAAAATATGTTTTTCTTATTTTATAATTATGTATATATTATTATTAATGTATTAAAATTAATTTGGGTAATTTTGGGAATTATTTATATTTTTCAAACCCAAATTATGTTCGGCCTAGTTAATTAGTCCTATATTAGGGATATTTTTGGATTTAAAAATACAAAAAAATTAGAAAAATTCCATAAAAAAATAACTAAAAAAAATACAAAAATATAAAAAAGCCAAAAAATATTATATGTAATATATATTGAGTATTTATATACATATTTAACCTTATACTACTCCTCTCTCTCTTCATATATATGTATATATATATCTTTATATATATACATATCTATGTTATATAATTAAAAATATAAAAAAAATAAATATAAAATATAAAAACAAAATAAAAATTATAAAAACCAAAAAAATAAAAAAATATATAAAATCAAAAACCCACAAAAACAATAAAAATTGGACATGATCATTGAATTGAATAATTGCACAACCAATTTCACCATACATTCCCTTCGCCTCCCAGTGTTCGACCTCTACCTGTACTTACACCTATACACATTTACATGTAGAGTTATAATAAATTTTAACTCCACATTTTTGGATATTCATTGCACACATTCATTGTGGGTTAATTGTTGTCTTATTCCGGATTTCGCATGGTCGACTCAGCGACTGAGTTCCCGCCTTGTGAGGAACTTAAGACCACCGATTTCCGGAGTAAACAAATGGCGTCGTTGCCGGGGAGGCAATGGATTTTGTATGGTTGATCATTTGTTTATTTAATTCTTTGCTCATGTCCATTATTCATTTCTTTATTTGATTATTATTGAGATTATTGATTGACTGTTCTGACCCATCTCTTTTATTTGTATTTGATGCGAGGGACCGCTAAGCGAAGGAGGACCTCCTAGGAGGACCAATGCGCCCAAGCGAGGCAGAGTTGGCTCTTCTACACCAGCCAACAGGAGAGAGCATCGAAGGCAGATGAAGGAGAATTGTTGAAGACAGTCTACATTTTTATGCACTTTATTTTATTATGTATATTTATGTGAGAGAGTGACAATTAACATGTAATAATTCAGGACTCTCAGACACTTCAACTTCCGAGGTCCATTGCCCCAGGGATTGTTCCCTTGGGGGCCTCGACGGTTTTGACGTTTTTTTCTTTTTATTTTTATTACTTTGTGTGAATGAGCCCTAGCTTAGGAATTGCTTGATCGAGTAGATTAGGTCCAAACACCCTAATGTAATTGCATGTACCTATAGTGCGTTTTGGATCTAGTCAAATCTAAACAGTTAGTTCATTTATCTCTTAACCCTTGTGCCGTGAGCGAGCCCCATCAAGCGCTACTCCTGAACTCGAGTGTGTCGAGAAGAGGAGGGGTGAGCCAAGACCGGACTCTTCGGTTGAGGATAAGTGACCGACTTGTGGTGCTTCACGATAATAGCAGTTACTATCCTAGGGCGATTTCTTTGGCTTGCATTAGCATATAGCATAGGTTTCAATTCTCTTATGCATACCGCATGGAGAGAGCTGGGAAGCACTGTAAGTCTTCTTACTTAGCATGCTTCATCGATTTCCGACTTGCATGGCTTTTACGACCTTCTCCCTCTGTTTTTGCCACTTAGGATGCTTAATAGAATTGGAACCTCGATAGCCACGTGCATTGAAAATACCCAAAAAAAGTGATAACTTAAATAAAACTGGGACTGCTAACTATATTGACCTAATAATAAAACGTAATGGATTCCTTGTCTTGGGGAGAGAAACCCCCTCCTTGTATGTGTTATAACTTTCTTACGTATACACTAAGGAGTAGAGCCCAAATCCCATCAAGCATCCTAAGTGTTTGTACAACTTTGTGATTCTCACCTCACTCTAAAACTGAAAAGAAAAATGACCGTCACCTGACGGTCTTCACTGTGTTGAGTAGGTGAATCAGGGGTTTGCCTTATGTATTGATTGTGACTTGGAGTTCATTGTGTTTTTCATTCATTACTAGAGTAGTCAGTCCCATTGTGTGAGTCATACATTTTCCATCTTTGAGTCTCTCTATCTCTCTTATAAATATATCTCCTCATCTGCATCGAGTCGTGATATTGGCGCTTGAGCTCAATCATTTCTTCGCCAAGTCCATTCGTTCCCAACATATTCTTATCCATCTTCTTCGTATCCACTGTATCATCCCCATCTTCTCCGGTTCGAAGAGATCCTACTCTTCGAACAACCATTTTGACGGTGTTCCCGCCGTGTGTGGAACACCCAATTTTGTCTGTGTCTCGATCTTCTCGCCCGCCCTCCTCGTACCCTCCGTATCACTCTTCTAGCATCCACAATACTGGCACGCACGCTCAATCAGCTTCTCCACCCCATTGTGTACCCTTCTTATCCATCTTCCTCATGTACCCCATATCATCACTCCCTTCACCCGGGAATGTTGTGCATATTGATGAGGCCCGCATTGAGGATTAGGTCTACAGATTATTTGTGTAAGTTGGGCCAATGATGTTGAGGATGCTGAGATTGATTTGGTGGATTTTACTTTTGGATACATGCATACAAGCTTATTGAGGATTCTTGATGATGCATAGAGCGCAGGTGTAATTCTTTATTGAGGATTTAGATCTCGCACACAGGATTGAGGATGTAATATGATGCGATGACTTGGTGATGATTTCATGAGTATTGATTGATCTATCTCTCTTGAGTCTCCACCCATCCTGATTTTGAGGATTGACTGATTATTACGATTTGGACCTCCTGATAAAGGTGTGCGGATCCTACATGATCTCTCATCTTCCTAATTGACTCATCCATGATCTCCTGACTCTCTAATCCACCCTGGCACTTAGAGGATTCCTGACTATTTGTTGTGCCATCTCTGCCAGATTTGATTGACCTGAGGGACATCTTGTGAATGACCTGATTATTTGCTCCCTCTCCTGATCTTACGCCCTCCGGATGATTGAATGATTGAATGATTTTGAGGACCTGAGATGACTTGCCAGCATTCCCTTGACCTACATAGATTTAGCTCGCATTCCTCCCCGAGGACTATCTGCAGGAGAATGCGACAGTTTCTAGGACTACGGTTTCATCCACTGCTTGGGTCGCCATTTTGTTGGGACCCGTAACCGAGTCAGATGATATGCTTGATTGGCCTCCCTTTCTGATTATGTGCCTGACCTGTTGGGCCATGAGACCGACTTGTTCAGACTCCTTTGAGTCTGCTCTCCTTGACGGTCCTCGCAAGGACGAGCTCTTTTCTGATTATTCCTTGACTCGCTCGTAGCTCCCCGAGGGTTATCTGCGGGAGACTACGACATATTTCAGATCTGATTGGTCTCTTCTGATGGTAGCCGATTTGTCAACCACCGAGACCACTATGTGGGTCCGATTGATGGATCCGGCTCCTTTGAGCCTTCTCTCTCCTTCACGACCCTCGCAAGGTAGAGACACATTCTGACTATTCCTTGCCTAGATCGCAGTACTCTACGAGGACTATCTGCGGGAGCCTGCGACACTCTCTTTACGCTCGGTTTCCACTGCTGACTGTGTCTCCGATCTGCGGAGCACGGAATCGAGTTGTCTGATATACTTGATTACTGGTCCCATCTTGAGTTGCCTATCCGATCTGTGGATCATGGGACACATCTGATTACACTCCTTTGAGTCTTCTCACCTTGACGGCCCTCGCAAGGTCGAGTCTTCTTCTGATTATTCGACGATTAGCACGCACTACTCCCCGAGGGTTATCTGCGGGAGGGTACATCACCTTGTACGTACTCGGTTTCACTTCTGGTGTCTCCTATCTGTTGGAGTATGAAACCGAGTCTTCTGAGCTTTTTACTCGGTCTCCTTCTGATTGTGTCTCCGATCTGCGAAGCACGGAGCCGAGTCTTCTGAGTTACGTACTTGCTCCCCTCTCTGATTGTGTATCCGATCTGCGGATCACGGGACCAAGCCTTCTGATTATGGTCTAATTCCTGGCTCCTTCGAGCCTGCTCACTTGACGACCCTCGCAGGGTTGAGCCATGTCTTGCGGCATTGGGTGTGTGTCTCCTACGATCTTCCGACCTCATGACCACCGCATGCCACGACATCTCTTGCTCTTTTCCTTTCCATATCTTATCGAGACTCTGATTGACCGGAGGGCTCTGTACTGCTCTTTCTTCCTCCCGGTCTTATTATATCGGCTTTGTTTCCTCATGCTGAACCTATGAGCCGATTGACTGCTTCATGCTACCGTATCCGATATCTTTACTTTCTGATCTATTTGTCCACGGTAGCCGACACCCACCTGACTATATATCCGGGTGTCTTTTCACCTTCTGGGTGCGTCACCGTTCTCACAGGGAGACGATGATGCGAGTACGGTATTCACTTGTCAGATACCGTCCTGTACTTCACCAGTCTCTTCACCGCTTGTTATATGTGTTTGTATATTCCGTTTTCCCGCATGTTATGTGTGCCCTAGATCTATCGCCATATCTTTGTGTCTATACTTAGGACGTACTTTGTCCTAAGTATAGGGGGGTACACACTGCGTTGTTCTTTAGCCGTTCAGTTTCGTCACTCCTGTTGTTGCCTATACTTAGGGATATCTCACCCTAAGTATGGGGGGAGTGATGCGTATATTCTCCACGATCTTTTCGTCTATCTGTATATATCTCTCTTCTCTTCTTTTCTTCTTTTCCTTTTCTATCTTCTGTATCTAAATAAAAGGTGTCACTCCTTGTAGACAACTTTCTATACTTAGGACGTACTTTGTCCTAAGTATAGGGGGGTGCACCCCTGATTTGTTAATTCTTTGATATGTCTATTCCTACCCTTGACCTCCCTACTTTGTGTACAGTCTGCTATACTTAGGATTACTTGATCCTAAGTATAGGGGGGACGGTCAACTTCTATTTCCTTCATTTTTTTATTTCTATATTTTTAGACTTGTCTATACTCAGTACGAGTTATGTCTTCTCTTTTCTTTTTCGATCTATGAGGACATAGCTCAAGCTAAGTATAGGGGGGTCATATATACTATGTATATACTTTAGCCATAACTCGTACTTTTGTAATAATATGGCTAATAATTCTTTAAAAACATTAATAAAAAGATGTGATTATTCCTCAGATTCTTTTTGTACATACTGATTAATAAATCAGGTTAAAAATATGTTTGCAAAATGATTTGAAAAATGGTGTGAACTGTTTGGAAAACTTTTTGTGAAATATTTTCAACCTTTGTAAAAAATATTTTGATTGCAAAAATTCTTTTATTTGTGTGAAATAAAAATTTGAAAACCTATTTGCAAATGATTTTGAAAATGATTGTAAAAATATTTTGAAATATGTATATAGTGTTTGCAAAATCTTTGCAAAATGACTTTCAAATGTTTGTAAATATTTGCAAAAATTATTTTGTACTATAGTTTTCAAAATGATTTTTAAATAAATTTGAGGAATAAAAGCATCATCATAATAAATAAAATAAAATAAAACAAAATAAATCACAAATAAAATACATTAAATTTTTTTATCAATTGTGTATACACCTAAATAAATCACTTTGTTAAAACATGTAAATCCTGTACAATCTTGTAAAATAAAGCGGCACGCCCGTCTAAATAGTTGTATATATTTTAAGTGCCAAAATTCTTTTATTTGTAAATTCTTTGTGTAAAACTTTTCTCTTTGTTTTCAAATTATTTCAAATTGCATTATTCTTTGCATATTTGTAAATAGCATTTGCATAACATTCATATTCTTTGATTCTTGATGATTGAACTAGTCCAATAGAGTCGAAGATTGGAGCTTGGTTGGACCTTACTGCACCTAACTGCACTGGAACCTTATGGGAACTAGGTTTAAGGTACTTCAGGTCTATTCAGACTTAATTCTTTGAGAAAGCAGGGCTGGGTTCAAGTCACCTCAGTGGACTAACTAGAACTTTTCGAAACACACGCATGACTCTTGTCGGTCGTGACCTAACTTGGACACTTGCACCTTTCACTTGGCTCAACTCAGTTGGAGTGGTGAGGGGGTTGGATTTGCCAGTCTGAGACGCACACGAGTGGAAACATTCGTCCTCGTCTAGGGAGGGAAGTGCACCCCAACCTGGTCCAGTTTCAATGAAGTCGAATGACAGGAGAGTGTGGGTTGCAATAAAGCTTCAAAAGAGGGATAGTCTTCTGGCTCAAGAGGAAAAAGTCCTTATGTAAATGCTGTTGTACATAGTATGTTGAAAAAAAAACTCCAAAAAAGTGGACAGGCTTGTAAATAAAAATAAAAGTGCCTGCCGGAGTATGTACATATGTGGTATAAAAAAATAAGCAAGCTTGAGCATCAAAGTTACACCATGTGAGCCTGCAGCTGGATGACTTGACTACACTGGTCTTGCATCCCAAGATAGGTAGCTACACTGGCTACCGTCCATTCTTCTTTTCTCCTCCCCCCTCCTCTTGAGTCGGATGCCACTTGAACTTAGAAGGGAATACCCTGCTCCTTGACGGTAGAGGGCTGGATTAGGGAATCATTGGGTTGTCATTCTGGAGAAGTCAGTTCCTTTGTCATTTCAGTTGGGGAGAGCCACCATCACTTACACCGTACGAGTCAGCTTCATAGTCATAAGGGTTTGCGTATGATGTAGGCTAGTTCTGACCTGGGTATTGAGGTGATTTGAACCAAGTTCTGTGACTCTCGAAGGCTGTTGGGTTTTAAATTTGGTTCCCGACTAGGTTCCACACACATTCTCACACCAAGGTCTAACCTGAGCTCCAAACTTTGATTTTGTACAGATAAGTTTAATAATCATGACCAATTCAATTATTCTTTAAATTCTTTATTTTTGCTTTTTCTTTTCTTCTTATTCTTTAATTCTTTTTGTACTTATTGCATAAGTGTTTGATAGGAACTAGCAAAGGCAAGTATAGGGGGGTGATGAATCTCCATTTCATCACCTTTATTCTATCATTTTGGCCTTAAAACCCCCAGCAAATGCATGTAAATAGGCTCAATTTGTATATAATAGCATTCACGATTCATTGTGTTTATTGTACATAGAATAAGGTTTTTAATTCCAAAATTATAGAATAAAGGGAAGAAAAGAAAAATGAATAAAATATTGCAAATATTTTATGACCCGAACCCCGAGACCAAGGCCAGCATGGAATTGGTCGACAAGGAATAAAGTAGGGGGAGATCAGGGCCAATTATATAATAAATATCTCATTTATTTATTCATTCATTTATGCATTTTTGACACCTATTTTGTACATAATTTTTTATTCATCAAATAAAGAAACTTTGTACATGAAAGTTGTAGATCATAATGTAAATAAAATTACAAAATTGAGTTTGTGTAAAAATAATACACAGTGTACATTTTATACCCAGAATAAAAAGCAAAAACCTCAACTTCACAAATTCATATGTTGCAAATAAAAACTCCAAATCACTAAACTCACCTTTAATTGTATATAGCTTTCCAAGAACTATTTAATAAAATTGGTTTCATAATTTTTGGAGCCCATCTGTGGAAGTTAGGTTTTTGACCCCCCTTGTATATAAGACTGATTAAAATATTCATTTTATTCAATATTTATTTTTTTAGAATTTTGTAAATAATGTATATAATACATGTACATATTAAAACCAAAAGAAAACTAAAAAGAATTTGTAAAATAAAATAAGCTTATGTAATACATAGGCAAGATACCTATGTTAAGAATGTACATAAATAAAGAAAGGATTTTATTCTTTTATTCTTTATTCCTCTATATTTTTATAATAATGTATATATTATACATAACTTATTAAAAATACAAATCCAAAATAAAAACAAATAAAATTCATTTAATAAATAAAATGTATATAATATATAGGTAAAATGCCTATAAGTATACCTACATATACATACACTTATTTATTTAAAAATCTAAATAGACTCATAAAAATTAAATAAAATTACATGTATACTCAAAAAAATAAGTTATAAAATTATAAAATAAGAAACTAAAATAATAAAATAAAATAAACAAACTAAAAATAAAATACACAAGAATACATGTAAATACATACATATACACATTATTTTAATAAAACTGTAACAAAATACTTCAAAAAAATAAATAAAAATCATAAATAAATACTACATTAATTTATAAACATTTTTATTTTATAAGTAAATTCTAATTAATTCATTTAATATGTTAAATAAATGGGTCATGATCTGGCTGACGTGGGCCAATCAGGGGCCAGGGAGTGTTGACCTCCGGTCAACTCCCCCTGCGCCTCTGACTTCCGTCAGACATGTCTTTTCCCTTGATTTCTGCCATTTTTCCCACTTGGCTCAGTGCTCCATCACCTTCGATCTCTTCACGGATTTTATTCTCTGATCATCCATGATTCCCGCCGTGATCCTGGATCCCTTGTACATAGCATAGATTCCTTGATTTTGCCCGGCCAAATAAGGGTGCTGCTTCATTTATAAATAAGGAACCACCGCCTTCTCTTCAATTTTGGTCAGCCAAGCCCCATTTTCTTCCTCGCATTCAGTCCCAGGTGTGCTCCTCGTGACAGGAGGATGCCGCCGGCACCTTGAATCGGCTGGAGATGGTGGTGGTTGCACCCATGGCGGCGCTCCGGCAGCCGTCCTGCTCCGTGGAGTTTCTCCAGGTATAAGAGCTACGCGTTTACATTTTTAGGTAGATTTTTATTCCAGCATTTTATTTCTGCATTTTATTTCGCGTTTAGATTAATAGATTAGCTTAGTTTAGGTAATTCGAAGTTCGCCGTAGCTCAGCTCCGGCGACTTCTCCACAGTATCCTCGTTGTTCTCCGACCGCCTTTCCACCGTCATTTCATTCCCTACCATCTTATCCACCTCCAGAACACCCTGTCCAATCGGATTCATCCCTGGATCCGCGAATCGAAGCTCCTCTACCGCCTCCCGCCGGAGCTTCTCCGCCCATCATCATCCCCTTGCTCTCATCTTCAAATCTCGGGTCGAGGAGAGAGACCTCGAGTCCCTCTACCTTCTTGTGCAGGTTAGGTGCGTTGAGAAGCACCAGAAGACGATTCCCTTGCTGGCGGAGGAACCTGGAGCCCCGATCCTTCTCCAAGCTCGTGGCGGCGCTCCAGCGTGCCTCCGACCTATCTAAGCACTCCAGCGGACAGTGCAGCCCTCCAGGAAGCTTCTGGGACCTTCAGGTGCGGCAAAGATTAGCGGAGGAGCGAGATCTAGGCGGAAGAAGCTCGCCCCGGCGAGCTTTCTTCCCTGTTCTTGCACATGTGCTCCCAGCCGTTGGATGAAGACCAAGGCCCCAGGTCGAAGATCAGCCGTCCGATCCTCCAGCACTCAGACCGTCAGATCATCTTGGATGACCTAATCCTAGCCGTGGATCGCGAACCGGTATCGACTCACGTGGAGGCGCCACGTGGATAAGTCACGAAGCTCAACCGTCAGATCCAGCGCCTTTGGGGGTAATTTTCATTTGTACCCCCACCTTTTTGTCTATTTAATGTTTAATATTGTAAATTAAATATTACGTTGTGAATAATGTGGACATTTTGCATGTACCCCTTGTATTGTTTTTCATATTACACTTGGGTCCAGTCCACGTCACCTCACGTGTCGTCCCACGTGAGGTGGTAAAATTGCACAAGTCCCCTGTATGTTGGCATATTTATCTTTAGTCCATTAAATAAAATCTCCAGTGAAATATTTTTGTGAAAAATTGCAATCAGGACCCTAGAGTTTCTAAAATTGTGTTTTGATCCATGTGGGTGCGGATCACGTGTAGTCCCACGTGATGGTGAAATTGCAAGGGGGCCCTGGCGGGTTTGCTTATTTGGTTTTAGTCCTTAAAATTGCAGAACACGTTATGATATTTTGGTATTTTTGCACGGATGCCCCTGAGACTTGTTTTATTTGCAAAAATGCCCCAGCTAGGCCGTTTTATTTTTACGCCTTTTATCTATTTATTAAAAATACATATAGTGCTCCTAAAAATACAGAAAAATTAGGATAAATGCGTCATGTAATGTTATTCCACGCCCATATTTTATTTTACATTTTTCGCATTTTTCCTAATTATTAAAAATGAAAAAAGGAGCCAATTTTGTATTGTTTAAATCAGAAAATACAAAAAAATTATAAAATTCTTTTGAAAAATTACAAAAAATTATATACGGTATATTTATATATATTGAGTCCAGAAAATGAAAAACCCTAAAAATAGAAAAAGAAAATAAAAAAATTTCAAGAAGCTCGAAAATCCTAAAAAAATTATAAAAACCCTTTAAAAATACCAAAAATATGTTTTTCTTATTTTATAATTATGTACATATTATTATTAATGTATTAAACTTAATTTGGGTAATTTTAGGAATTATTTTATATTTTTCAAACCGAAATTATGTTTGGCCTAGTTAATTAGTCCAATATTAGGGACATTTTTGGAATTAAAAATACAAAACAAAATTAGAAAATTCCATAAAAAATTAAATAACTAAAAAAATATACAAAAATATAAAAAAAGCCAAAAAAATATTATATGTAATATATATTGAGTATTTATATACATATTTAACCTTATACTACTCCTCTCTCTCTTCATATATATATGTGTATACATATCTATGTTATATAATTAAAAATATAAAAAAAATAAATATAAAATATAAAAACAAAATAAAAATTATAAAAACCAAAAAAATAAAAAAATATATAAAAATCAAAAACCCAAAAAAAACATAAAAATTGGACATGATCATTGAATTGAATAATTGCACAACCAATTTCACCATACATTCCCTTCGCCTCCCAGTGTTCGACCTCTACCTGTACTTACAGCTATACACATTTACATGTAGAGTTATAATAAATTTTAACTCCACATTTTTGGATATTTATTGCACACATTCATTGTGGGTTAATTGTTGTCTTATTCCAGATTTTGCGTGGTCGACTCAGCGACTGAGTTCCCGCCTTGTGAGGAACTTAAGACCACCGATTTCCGGAGTAAACAACTACCTAGATTACCACTAGAGCGAGAGATTGAATTTGAAATCTCTCTCATACCTTATACTCAATCTATCTCTATCCCTCAGTATAGGATGGCACGAGCAGTGTTACGAGAGTTAAAAGGTACAGTTGCAATAACTATTAGATAAAGTATTCGTTTGTCCTAGTACTTCACCATGGGGAGCACCTGTCTTCTTTGTCAGAAAAAAGGATGGGTCAATGCGATTGTGCATTGACTATAGACAGTTAAACCATAGGATAATAAAGAATAAGTATCATCTTCCAAGAATAGATGATATCTTTGACCAGTTACAGGGTTCGACTATGTATTCCAAGATTACCTTAAGATCAGTATACCATCAGTTGAAGATAAAAGATGAGGATATCCCCAAGACAGCCTTTCGAAATATATATGGACATTATGAATTCTTAGTTATGTCTTTTGGACTGACAAATGCCACAACAGCTTTCATGGATCTCATGAATAAAGTTATTCAAGGAGTTCTTAAATCACTTTGTAGTAGTCTTTTTTGATGATGTGCTTATTTACTCCAAGGATAAGTATATGCATGAATACCATCTCTAGGGAGCACTCAAAACATTAAGGAAGAACAAATTGTATGCTAAATATAGAAAATGTGACTTCTGGTTATCTGAAGTGTCTTTCTTAGGCCATGTTATTTTTGGAGAAGGTATACCAGTTGATCCTATAAAGGTTAGTGCGGTGATGAGTTGATAATGCCCGGAGAGTGTCACAGAAATACGATCTTTTCTGGGTTTAGCTGGATATTATAGAAGATTCGTAAAGGACTTTTCATGAATAGCACTGCCAATGACTAGGACAAATCCGAAGGAAGTCCCATTTATATGGTCTGACACATGTGAAGCTAGTTTTCATACACTAAAAGAATGCCTAACATCTGTACCTATCCTTACTCTACCCTCCGAGAGTGAAGGGTTTATAGTGTACACTGACGCGTCTAAAGAAGGACTTGAGGCAGTCCTTATGCAACATAGTAAGGTAGTTGCGTATGCATCACAACAACTCGGGACACATGAAAAGAACTATCCAACACATGATCTTGAATTAGCTGCTATAGGTTTTGCTTTAAAGATATGGAGACATTACTTCAATGGTATTACTTTTGAAAAATTCACTAATCATAAAAGCTTGAAATATCTATTTGATCAAAAGGAACTCAACATGAGACAAAGATGGTGACTAGAGTTTTTGAAAGACTATGATTGCACTATCTCCTACCACTCGTGTATGGGGAACGTCATAGCAGATTTTCTTAGCAGAAGAACTTATTCACCTGGATTGGTGAGTGATATTCACTTCTGGGTTTACTGTCAACATTAAGTGAATGGAAACCATTTGATAGTAGTGTTGATACTATAACTATTCGTCACCAATATAATCCAGAGATCTGGTATAGAATAAAGAAAGGACAGGTGGATGACCAGTCCTTAAAGACTTGAGACAACAACTTGAGAAGAATGAGATAGAGGGAATCCAGATACAAGATGGGTTATTGTATAACCATCATAGAGTTTGTGTACCAAACACATCTGAACTAAGGAAACACATCTTATGATAAGCGCACTGCTCAAGATTATTTATTCATCTAGAAATTACAAAGATGTATAAGAATCTTCATTCATACTTTTGGTGTCCGGGAATGAAGAAAGATATTGCTGAGTTTGTGACTTCATGCTCACTTGCCAGCAGGTAAAGGCTTCACACCAAAAGCCACTGGGATTATTGCAACTCCTCCCTTTACCTGAATGGAAATGGGAAAGCATTTCCATGGATTTCTTTACTGGCTTAGGTCAGACCACTGGTAGTAAAGATAGTACCTGGGTTATAATAGATCGTCTGACGAAGGTAGCACACTTTATTCCAATAAGCTTATCTTTCACTCCAGACCATCTTGCTGAGTTATATATTACACATGTGATTCGCCTCCATGGTATCTCAAAGGAAGTAGTTTCCGATCGAGATTTACGATTCACCTCACACTATTGGGAGAACTTAATGAAAGCCGTAGGCACACAACTATGCTTGAGCACAGCATATCATCCACAAACAGATGGTCAATCTGAACGTACTATTCTGACTTTAGAGGATATGTTACGAGCATGTGCCTTAGAATGGAAAGGATCATGGTTGAAACATTTGCCTCTTGCAGAATTCACATACAACACCAGTCACCATACTAGTATTGTGATAGAACCATTTGAAGCACTTTGTGGACGAAGGTGTACTACTCCTTTGTGTTGGCAAGAGTTCAGGATAAAGAACCTTTATGATTCATATAGACTGCAAGAGACACAGGAAGCTGTTGAGCTTGCTCGAGAAGGACTATTGACTGCTCAAAGTCGCCATAAAAGCTATAGTTATACTAGGCGAAGAGACCTTGAGTTTGAGGTAGGTGACTTTATATTTCTCAAAGTATTACCTATGAAGGGAATTTAGAGGTTTTGTGTGCATGGAAAGTTAGCACCCAGGTACGTGGGTCCGTTTGAAATTATTCAACGCATTGGAAAAGTGGCATATAGACTTGCACTTCCTCCCCATCTTTTGGTAGTACATGATGTTTTTCATGTATAAAATTTTAGAAAGTGCATTAAGGATCCAGAGCATAAGATAAGTTATGATGATTTACATGTTGAGACGAACTTGACATGCCAAGAGATACCTGTGCAAATACTTGACAATGATATCAAGATGTTGAGAAACAAAGAGGAACTCTAGTTAAAGTGTTATGGCGCAACAAAGAGTCTGAAGAAGCAATATGGGAATCTGAGGTAGAAATGAAAGAAAAGTACCCGTACTTGTTTGAATGATAAAACTATGTGTTCGGTATATGTACATTATAAATGAATGGACATTCATTCTCTTTAAGGTTGTTATAGTCTCAATCCTCTTTAAGGTTGTTATGCATGTATCTCTAGACTTGAGGACGAGACTTCCTTTAAGGTTGTTATAATTGCAAAGCCATGAACTTAGCATCTCTCGAATCATATATCATAAGATTCGACTCGTCATGAGAAAGCCAAGGGAATTTGTTTCGTGTTAATCGGATTTCATTTGGATTTGTTATGATTTTCGAGAGGGTTAAGACGTCATTAACCCATAATGACATTCATTAAGACTAATTAAGCACGATTAAAGAAAATAATGATGGAAATGAGAACCACTAATGATCATTAGCAAACACTAATCAATAATTAGCAAAAGATAAGCGTAAGCTACGAAAGTTAAATCGTGATTAGTGAAAGTTAATCACGATTAGTGTTAATTAAGCATCATTAGCGAATCTAGAATCCTCTGGAATGTTCTAAAGCATCGAATTGATGCAATGGTTTGGAAAGTTAGGGTTTCGTAGTTAAAATAGGCATAAATACGAGTATATATGCATATGAATAATATATATGTGAGTCTATACTAAATGTTGCTGATTGTGCAAATCGAGATTTAACAAAAGAATTACATCATGGGAATTGATGTGGTTTGTGTTGGATCGTGAAAAGCACCATGTGTCACGTTAAGGATGATTGGGAGTAGAACTACAGGCCGGGCATGCAACCTGTAGGTTTGTCGGAAGGAACCCGTATTGGCGTTTCCCTACCTAGGTGGTACATGGTTACGATGTTATGATAAGTGCACACAAAATGAATTATTTGCAACGCGTGGTAACAGGAGCCAATATCTTTGGGTTGAATGACGGAAGATGCGGTCGTGCCATGTGGAGTCATGGGTGGTTCAATAGCGGCTGGGTCACGATAATATGTATTTAAGCCGCTAGGTTATAATGTTAGCCTGAGGTTTTAAGCAACCGAGTCCTCAAGGACGGTGTACTCATTTGTTTTCCAGGATTATGGTTTGAGACCGTGATTAATAAAAGAAAAGGAAATTGTAAGGGTAGTATTGGAGGATTGGTTGAGGCGACGTGTTGTGCATAAGCTTACCAAGATCAACACAATCTCCAATCCCGAAATGTCCATAGCTTCAGAGTCCAAGAATGGTGGGGTTCCCCTGGACTAATCTCTGAGGTGGAATAGAAAGGAATATGACTTAAATTAACGAGAAGGAATAAAACCTTTTGTGATAACAAGTTTTGAAAAGAATTAGATAATTTGTTTGCTTTTTTTCTTCTTCGTTACTTAGCATTCGCTAATTTTTTATCCTTTGATTGATGGAAAATCCAACAGGTGTCGGTGAGCAAGCGCAAGGACTTCAGTAATCCAACCAGTTAATATAGTCATCCAACCAGACATAGTAGCTCTTCTTTGTAAGGTAGTTAGTAATCTTTTGTGTCTTTTCTTTTCAAACTGATGTACATAGTTATAGTGGAACAATGTTTTATGTGAACCTTATTTTGTGAATGGAAAAGTGTTAAAATACTTTCTTCTGAGTATTTTTAATTGCAGTCTCTTTCTAAGTTCGACCGCAAGTTGACCTCGTCGTCTCATCTAATGTTAGTTGTGATTGCTGAATAAATTATTGCTGAGTAACCAGATCCAGATATGCAAGGATTCGATGACCCAAGAAACAGGGTCGTGATAGTACGACTCCAAATTCTCATGATGGTCACACTGATAAACAACCAAAAAATACATGTGTTGAGTTAATAAGGCACTCGAGAGGATCCGTATTCCAATGAGAGGGAGAGAAGTAATGACACAATCATATGCCCTCCATCAACTAGCCTTCCATATAGACTTTTAAGTCTGAGAACTAAAGAGACGGTAGATTTGATGCAAGAAATTGTTTATTCCCTAGTGTAGAGGAACGGGTTCATAGGAGAGTCTCTTGAACGGGAACCTTGGGTGAAGTTGCATCTCTACTCTTGTAACTTTTGTCCACACTTAAAAAGTACATCCCTATTTTATATATATATACAAATATATGTGTGTGTGTGTATGTGTGTGTTTAGAGAGAGAGAGTCTGATGATTAGGAAAATTGGATACCTTTTGACTATAGCTTGGTTCAGCTTAGAATTTTAGGATCCTTAAAATCAAGAGTTCTTCAATGGATCAAGTCTTGTATTCACATGCGCAGTCAGAGGTTAATACAACTTATTCATTCTTTATTTGCTCGAGGACTAGAAATGTTTAAGTATAGGGGGTGATGTATCCACGACTCATCATCTCAACATATTGATCTTAGCAACATCCCTAAGCTAAATCTTAAATAATTGTCCATAAAATGAATAAATTATTTAAATAACTCCATTACATAAAATACACTAATTATTATATATTATATTGTACAAAATAAATTAATAATAAAAAGGTGTAAAATAAAGGAGTTTTCACCTATAAATTGCTCAAACATCATCTATTTTTTGTAATTTCAATTCAACTCCTTCTTGACTAATTCTTTTCTGACTTGTTCATAGAATTTTATATAAAAATACCAAAATATAAAATAAATTTCATAGCATGTAAATACTCCTAGATTAGAGAAAGAGTAGTAAAGTCCAACTTCTCAGCCAAATTCCGGCTCGTATGAACTCCAAATTCACCAAACTCACTTTTAAAGCTTGAGTTATAAAATTATCTATCCGATGAAAGTGCTTTCATTAAAGTCGGAGCTGGTTTACAAAATTTGAGTTTTGGGACCTTGTTGCATATTGTACAAAATGCAATGAATTTGACTTTGATTTTTTCTTGTAGAAATCTAACCCATTTGTATTTATCTATTCTTCTATTAATTTCTTTATTGTACACATTAATAAGTGAAACAATTAAAAGAAAATCAGAAAATATTTTCTTATTGAAAATAAGGCAAAGTGACTTTGTATATAATGTGTATATTCATCTTTTTCTCTTTTTTTATTTTCTTTTCTTAATTCTTAAAAAATCAAAAAAATATGTTTATGTTTTATTTCGATTATATTATTTTTATTATTTTTTAAATATATTTTATTAAAAATATAAAAAATAAAATTAGAAAAAAAACGTGTACATGTTGTTTGTTTGTTACATTTTATTTTATTAATGTTTATGTAAGTTTTCCATTTATTTTTTTATTTTCTCTCTTTTCAGTAGCCCAGTTTATTTTATTGTATTTTCTTTTATTTATTTTTCATTATCTACAATATTCATTCTCTACAATAACTCTCGTTCAACTTCATTTTCTTTTCCAACCTCCCATTCAAATCCTTAATCTCCAGCTTCACTTTTCTCCAACTTCCCATTCTTGTTCTTTTTATCCGTCTCCTCTTCTTCATTTTCCCTTTATCCGCCATTTCTTCAACTGAGAGGGAGAGACCACCAACCCCCATGTGTTGTCGGTGACTTCTTTAGCACCCTCTAGTCAGAAATGACGATCGCAAAGGTGAAATCCACGAGGACTCCTCCTCATGTTGATGTGCATCTCTTCAGGTCGCAGCTCGGCTTCTCAACTTTTCTCCAAGATGATTAAGGCCATGATAGGAGTCAAACAGATATGCTCCACCCTCTAGCAAAATTCTTGGTAAGTTTTCTATCTTCTTCTCATTTTTAGCATCTACCATCTTTTATTGTCTTGGTCATCTTCATTTTTTACACCACATCCAAATCACAACCAACACTACCATCGTCATCATCACCTCCTCTTCATTCCCAATTTATTGCTTGCTAAAAAAATATAATCGAAATAAAAAAATAAAAAAGGTTGCGGTCATCGACTGCCTTACACTGCACCTTCACCGACCGCCTGCACCAACCACCCGCACTATCGGACGCCCCCCTCCACCGTCACGCCCACATAACCAGCCTCCAGCCGCCTACCACTCCTCTTTGATCCAAGTCCATCTCATGTAGTAGGCGGTTGTTAGCCACAATGACCCTTTCATCGCACCGTCACCAGCTGCATACACCAACCACCAATACCGATGGATGATCCCTCCACTATCACGACCACACAACCAGCCTCCAGCCGCCTAACGCTCCTCCCGCATCCACACCCCTCTCCTACAACTGGCGGCTGCCAGCCCCAACTGCATGCCCCTCTAGCCGCAACCACCTCACGCCCCTAGGCCTCTTATCCAGCAAGTCAGTCGTTGCTCACGTGGTCCCTAATGACGTGCCACCACTGACATCTGCAACCGTCTTCCCTTCGCATGCACCAGTCGCCACACCACCGCAGTTCCTCTGCCTCTAGCTGAGCTCTACCCAGCCCTTTATCTCAACCAGCCTCAAGGTGCCACCATGCATACCGGCCTGCGGCCTCACTGCCCCTCAAGGCTACTGCCCGCGACATGCCCATGGCATGTATCGCGCATGTCCTTCTTCGTCGAGTCCTAACTACAAACACGAAGAAGAAGTCCGCTTTTTATTTTTTTATTTGTAAAAATTGTATAGTTTTCCTATACAGTTTCTATTATTGCAAAAGTGCCCTTAGACATAGTTTGTTTATAAGTTTTTTTTACAAAATTGCATGGATACCCTTATATTAATTCATTAATTTTGACATCTTTTTAACATCATTTATTTCAATGAAAAATGTCATGTTGTTGAGAAACTAATACTTTATCATTAATATTTGGTTGATTTTTGTGAGCATCGAGTAATTAACCAAAAATGTATTAGAGAAAAAACTGCATATTTTACCCAATTTTTGGTCTTAATCTAATATTTAAGGATGATATCTCAAAAAATTTTGCAAAAGAAATGATGCTTTGAGATGTGCTTTAACTACGATCCAAATTTCATCAAAAACGGATGTGTTAAGTGCCTTAAATAAATGATTTATTTTGGTAATTGATTTCTAATTAAATCCACACATGTCATTTTAGCGAAATTCCAACTCTCTTGAATTGCATGTACAAATGCCTTTTTGAGATAATTCGCTTTTTGATAAATTGACATTGTGAATTTATTAGTAATTAACTACTCATGGTGGGTATGTTTCCATCTAAAAATTCATAAAAAATTCATATTTTGTTGAAAATTTTCAAAAAAGTTGTTTTGCATTCATCACTAAATTAGGTTTCTAGGAAAAATATAATTTGACTAAATTGGATTAATTTCATATTAAAATTAATTTGGCTAAGTTGTGTGCTTTCTTATTAACTTATGTCAACCGCATTTTGCATTCAAATTCATTTTGCATTAAAAAACAAAAAATACCATTTAGAAAACCTAGAGATATGTGATCTGAATTGATCCAAAGTTATTTCTTTGCCTCATTGTGTTCAACCCTGGACTTGCCTCAGTTATAAATTAAAAATAGAGTCCTCTTAACAAAAACATTTGATTCGCTTTTGTATAATTGGGTGTGTACCGTGCTAGAATGAGTATCGATTATAATAACCACTTAGGTCGATCATCAGATGGTGTCATTATTGGGAAGGAAAAAGGTTTTGGGTTTAATTTAGAAAACTAGATTTAGGTTTTCTCTCACTCGGGTAGTCTGTCCCTAAAGCAACCTTTTAATTAATCCATTTTTCTTCTTCCTCTCAATTATTTTCCTGTTCATTTTTGTATATATTTTATTATTTATCTCTCTAGATAAATTTCTTTTCCTTTGCGAGTGCCCGATGAAATTGGAGCACATTGGAGGTCGACAGATGTGATGCATGTCGACTACTAAAGATCAAGGAAATTTTAATTTATTTTTTTATAGAATTTTCATTTTTATATTTTTTTTATAATTGTTGAGTTGTAATAATTTTGGTAATTCGCTCTTTATAGTGGCTCTTGTTCGATAGCTCGCATGTGTATCAGGACTGGAAATTTGACTTGTCTGTGGTCGTGTGGTTGATTGACATACAATAGGACTTGCCCTCACGACTCTTAGAGCATTTTTACTAGAATATTTTTATTGCTTGTGCTAATCTTTAGAACCACACATCACACTTAACAGGATGCACTTAGACTGTAAAGTTGTTAGTCCAAATTAAATCGTTCATCACTAGGAACAGTTTTATCGTTTGCATCACATAGTATAAAATTTCAATTTTGTGTTGCATCCTGCATGCAGAGCGGGAGGATCACTATAATTCTTCTTAACTGGGCATACATCATTAGTTTCATTATTTGAAAAGGTCTTTTCTCGACTCCCTTACCCTTGGTTTTGAAACTTAGGTTAAAACAAAATCGAGACTAATCGTTAGGCTTGTCTTGTTTCGTGAATTAAGTGATAACTGAACTTAAAATCAGGACTGTTAGTCAGAGTTGACAAAACATTGACTAAAATTAACACCTGTTTTCATGAGAGCAAAACCTCATTGTACGCTTGTGTTATTGTGATTGTTGAGAGGTGAGGACACATCCCTAGGATAGTGCCCAAAACCAGCGTTTAACCCTTGCATGATTGGATGTATATCTTTATTCATCACCTAATTAAAATTGAAAAGATTAACGGTCACACTCTTCCAACCATCACTGTGTTGAGTTGGTGAACTCAGGTTTTGTTCATGTATTTATCTGTTTTGTGTGTTATACAGTGCACTTGCATGCTTTCTTCCTCAATTCTCTTCATTTTCCCATCTCTCTTTGAATATGTCAGAATATTGTTCACCATATCTAGGTCACTCTTCTTCGACCATATTCAGACCATATTCACCCTCTTATTCCTCCTAATACATAAACCCCATTGTGAAGTCAGAACTCCGACTGACTTCCCCACTTCTTCATACTTCTCATCTACCCCACATTCTTACCCTCATGACCCACATCCACCCTGGATTGACTCACCGTATTCTCGTCCGGTTGCTGGAATTAAAAAACAAATTGAGGAGCAATCCATCGTTGAGATGAATGATTGACAGAATCAGTTGTCGCCACATACCTCATTCTCACCTGGAGTTGGGACTAGACAACCATTGACCTATACACATCCCGACTTGACCTTAGGGTACAACATGGTCAACCAAACAGACCGAATGGAGAGGCCTGCACTACATGATCTTCCTGACTTGATCGACCTTACTCATTAAGCCCACATTGGCTAACATTCATACCACCCATTTAGAGAGCTGACATACACAGGGGATTGAATTCATGAGACCAATTTAGATACCCCCTATCTACGGACTCGACCTTATGAGACTCTAACAAACATCTACCATATAAAATGAGCCATACTCAACCCAGCATTATATGCCTGAGTTGCGGTGTGTTGACTATAAGATACCGAGTTCTCATTAGTATCTAATGAGCATATTTATCTCATGATGTTTCATGAGAACTTATTGGAGGATGACATTTCTAGACTAATCAAGAGTCCATGTACGAGACTGTATCATGGATTTCATGGATTGAATTTTGAAAACCTAGAAGACACTAGATTGACCACACATCATGTACAACTAGAGTCCCTTCTACCTCCCTCTTCTACTAACTACTTTCCCTCCAAACTATAGTCTATACATTCTCCTATTCCTCCTTCACCTATGAAAAATACAAAAAAATGAAAAGCCAAAAAATACCATAAAATTGAAAATGGAAAGGCCTAAAAAATTGGACCATGCAGTTAGAGAAGCAATTGATTGAGAATTGATTTTTGAGATTCCCTTAATAATGGACATTAGACACTTTCCCGACCACAAAAGACTTGTGAGAAGTAAATTGATACCCAAATGGTTGGGCAATAAGAGGACAAGGACTGAGAGACACATAATGTCTATGGCTACCACTTTGATGATAGGGAGAAAAACTAAGAGCCGCAAAGTGAAGCGATTTCCTAGGATTGGCTGTGAAATCAAAGTCACTTTCTTTACCATGAAAGAATCGATGATGACTCACCAATAAATATCCTCCCAACCTCCATGTTTGACACACTCAAACTCCGATCAAGTAGGAAGACGAGAGAGATTGTTCACGGTCAAGAGGAACCATTTTAGTCATTATTACTTTCCAAGGTGCTCTACTCCGGGTATACTTCATGATCATTGAAATTGAGCACCGAGGAGAGTTCACACAGTCTCTGATCATTCTCAGGAAGCCATTCTTAGACTTGAATAAGGCAACGATAGATTGTGAGACTCGAGAGATAGATTTCATTGCATTGGAAGCACTCCGACCACACCTAATATTTGAGGACACACAATATTCTATGGTAACTTGTAAAGTCACAAACAACCATGACCTCCGAGAGATAGTTGAGTCCCGTATCTCTACCATACCTGAGATATCAACTGCCTAGGTGAATATTGGATCAGAGACTCCCCACACCACCACATCACCCGCTACTTGCATCACCACCATCGTGACAACTTCTAGGAAGGATTCAAACCCAGAAGCTGTCCCTAAGTCGGACACAATCATTTCTGATTTCCTTGACTATTTAGATGATCCAACGTATGAACTGACCAATGCCATTCCAACTGAGAACACTATGCCATACTAGAGACATGTACTGACACTACAATAGTATTACAATGCATATGGTGATTCATCTGATGATGAACCTCTCGTCAGCACCTCACACACTACATCCACGAACTACACCAAAAGAGACAACCAGGATCAAATTGACCAATCTCGATAAATCAGTTTCTTAATCCTCTAGTCAGTCAGCTAAGTATATGGGGGTATGTGTATTATATATATACGTTACTTATAGCTCGCACTTTGACTTGTTTGTAATTAAAATAAGGGGTTATGGGTAAATTATTGTAAATAAGAGGTACAACAAAAAAACTTTTTTATAATAAATTTTTTTCAAAAAAGAAAAAAAACTAAAAACTCTCCTTTTTTTAAAAAATCTCCTCTTGTTATTTCTTAATAAAATATACACTTTTGAAAACAAAATCAAAATTAATTAAAAAAAACTCTTTTAAAAAACTCAAAAAAATCTTTTTCAAAAAAAAACACGTGTCCTTTCTTATTTATGTTTCTTTAAAAAAACATTTGAAGATGACCAAAACAACAAAAAACTTTTTTTTAAATATCTTATTTCTTTCTACCCCTTTCTTATTTTCAATAAAAACATATATAAAAAATCTAACTAATGAGTTGGTTTAGTCCTTGACACTTGCACATTCACACAAGACTAGTGAAGTTCAAGAACACTTGGTATATGTGGTCTTGAAATTTTGAGTTAACTAGCCTTAATCGTTAGGGTCTTTGACTTAATTGTTCACATTTCCCTATTTGACAGATTTTTATGCTATATTACACGCTTAGTATTTACCTTAAGAATATGATCAATACCTTACATACATAAATGTCGTTGTGATGACATGAGTTGAAATTTCACTTGAGGAACTGGAATGAGGGATTCAAGTTTGAACCTGATTATGATGCTCGAGGATGGGATAAAATCAATGAAAGTTTGATGAAACCTGAGTGTCAGCACCTTTAGCAAGTATGAGAACACTGTTCTTGTACTATCTCTTGACATTTACCTTTGTGCCAGTATGTTATGGAATCTAAAAATTGTTTATTAGAGTGTGCCAACTTGGTAAAAGTAGTGGAGCTAGCCAAAATTTCAAAAAAAAAAAGAAAGAAAAAGCTTTACAATAAAAAGTCTAATATCAAAGTGCTTCCACCAGAGGCAAGCACTCCCAACCATTTCAAAGTGTCCACTTGGATCACCGTTTAGGACCAGGAGTTGGGATAGCACTCAAAAATGACTTTGCATCATAAATGCTACAAGTATGGGTGTATAAAGTACGATAATTACTCAAAAAGGCATACCATGATGTATTCCCAAGAAGAGAAGTGCAGACGACTCCAAATTCTCTTGAGGGAACCAAAAAATTACATGTGTTGTATAAATGAGGCACTCGAGAGGATCTTGCTCCAATGAGAGGGAGAGAAGAAATGACGCAATCATATGCCCTCCATCAATTGGACTTCCATCTAACAACTAACGAGACAGTAGATGGATGCAAGAAATGGTTTATTGCCTAGTGTTCAGGATCAGGTTCATAGGAGAGTCTCTTGGACTACAACCTTGGGTTAAGTTGGGACTCTACTCTTGTAATTGTAGTCCACACTTAAAGTCATATCCTTATTACATACATACATACATACATACATACATACATACATACATACATACATACATATATATATATATCTATATATATAGAGAGAGAGAGTGTATGTGTGTGGGTGTGTGATGATTAGGGAAATTGCATACCTTTTGACTAGAGCTTGATTCAACATAGAATTTTAGGATCTCTAAAATCAAGAGTTCTTTAACGGATCGAGTCATGTACTCACATGTACAGTCAAGGGTTAATCCAACTTATTCATTCTTTATTTGCTGGAGGACTAGCAAAGTTCAAGTATAGGGGGTGACGAGTCCACAATTCATCATCTCAATATATTGGTCTTAGCAACATCGCTGAGTTAAATCTCAAATAAATGTCCATAAAATTAATACTTAACAAAATAACTCTTGTAAACAAATTACGCTAATTATTATATATTACATTATACAAAATAAATTAATAATAAAAAATTGTAAAATAAAGGAGTTTTTCACTTATAAATAACCCAAAATTCATGTATTTTTAATAATTTCATTCAAATCTTTTTCAGCTTATTCTTTCTCTGACTTATTTATAAAAATGTTTATAAAATAAAAATAAAAAATAAATTTCATCACAAATAAATACTCCTAGATCCTAAAGAGAAAAATCCATAAAGTCCAACTTGCCGACCAAATTCCTGCTTCATCCAAATTCATCAAACTCACTTTTAATGCTTAAGTTAGAAAATTATTTATCTAACAAAAAGTTGTTCAATAAAATCAAAGCTCGTTTGTAATATTCGAGTTTTGGTACCTCATTGTATATTGTACATAATGCAATAATTTTGACTTTGATTTTTTCTTGTACAAATCTAATACTTTTTTATTTATTCCTTTTTCTATTAATTTATTTATTTTATAGTTTAATTAATGACACAATTATAAAATATCAAACAAAATGTTTTGTTATTGAAAATAAGGCAAAGTCACTTTGTAGATAATGTACATGTTCTTCTTTTCTCTATTTTATCTACTTTTCTTAATTCTTGAAAAATTAAAAAAATAGGTATGTGTTTTATTTTATTTTATTTTTTATTTTGTAAATATATTTTATTAAAAATATAGAAAATAGAAAAGTAAAAAAATGTGTACATATTGTTTGCTTGTTGCATTTTATTTTGCTGACGTTTATGTAAATTTTCTATTTCTTTTATTTTTTTATATTTTTTTAGTATCCTACTTTATTTTATTTTCTTTTATTTATTTTTCGTTCTCTACAATAACTCCCATTCAACTCCATTTTCTTTTCCAACCTCCCATTAAACTCCCTAATTTCACTTTCATTTTTCTCCAACTTCCCATTCTTCTTCTTGTTATTTGATGAAAGATTCTCATTCTTTATTCTTTTATTTTAGTTCTTTTTTAGCAAAAACATCTGTAAATATTTATAAATACAATATCTTAGCATTTGGCATGCTTTTGCAATAATGCACAATTAACACCCTTTTCACAAAAAAGTAAAGAGAAAATAAAATGAATGTAAATTTAGAATAAATACAGAGGGACCCAAACCCCAAGAGAAGATCAATCTTATACCTGATCGCAAATAAAAGAAGTAGAGAGAGATATGGGTACACTATGTATTGTACATATCACCTATACTTGTATATAATATTTATTAATTTATTTTCTACAAAATAAAACTATTTTATTCTTTACACACTTGTATATAGTCCTAGAAATAGTATAAAAATAAATAAAAATCAGAAAAATAAAATAAATAAAATCATCAAACCCTTGTACAAAATACACATGTACATACTACATTAACTATTTATTTTACACCCTTCAATAATTTAAAAAAATAAAAATTATTTTATTATCCTAAATTATAATGTAAATAATTAAAATATAAAACAAAAGTTTTTTTTCTTAAAATAATGAAATATAGTTCTGGTGGAATTCTGAACTCTCTCGGCTAGAATGAGAGAGGTCCGCCTTAAGAACTAGTCGCTTTCTTAGCCTTACCCCACTGCAAGAGAATCCTTTACCTGAACTGATAACTAGAAGGAGAATCTGGGAAAGATGTCGTCTCTAATCCCAACTCACATATCGGCAACTAGATATTGATATTTGGAGTGGTATCGGTCGAATAAGGTATACACCTTTTGTTTGAGACCCTGAGGTGGGGAGTCAGAGCCCCGACTAGACGACCATAGGTTGTACATAATACATAGATATATTATGCATATATAATACTATATAATGTATACAAATTATTTTACTTTTCATAAAAATTATAAAAATCACTGGAAAATAGTTTATAAAATAATAAACATTTTTTATTTTATACACTTTTTAATTTAAATACATTTACTATTTTTATTCCACTTTATTTTTGTACATCCTGATTCCTCAGTGGGCCACCTCAGACTGTTAACCTCGGTCAACGGTCTCTTCTAGGTCGGGTCGGGTCGCGCCTCCTCTAGCAGGAGCCTTTTCTCTGTTTTTTGGTGCCTGAACCATATCACTTGTTGACTTGATTCTTGTACACGATTACAACCATGACCTCCACGATCATAGCGGATCCATCGACTTAGCAGAATATGCCTCGGGTTTCGCATTATGCTCTGATATTTTGGGACCCTTGAGCAGCCTATATAACCTCCTCTTCCTCTCCTCCAATACCTCAACTCGTCGCTCATGCCACCACAGACTCCTAGGTCCCTTCCTTGGAGTGACAGCTACTGAGCAGCTTAGGAAAGTATGTAGACGCCTAGAGGCTTGAAGCTCACTTCGTTGCTGGAGAACCACCATGGGCAGCCTCCCAGCTAGCTGCAGCTTAGTTGAGGCCAAGACCATATCGACCACCTTCGCCTAAAGCCTAGGACTTCATCTAAACTTTAGGTACCAATCCTTTTCTCTGCACTTACCTGTTTGATTCTATATACCATGTTCTTGCCGCCGCCATTTCCTCAAATCCTACCAGCTGGTCGGAGCTCCACTAGTCTCTCACATCTGTTGAGATCGCTCCCTCGACTCATCCTACACCTTCCTCCGTAATTTGATCACCCTATGACTCGACCATCATGTCAAGATTTGGTTGGGCTTCCTCCCTCACCTTCGCTGGAAGACCAAGACCCCATGCCTGGTTGCTTCCCTTTATCTATCCATGCAATAACCTTCGCTAGAGCTTTGTCTTCAAGCATAGTATCATTTCAGGCCCTACCGCATGCAGAGAGACCACATTGGATCCCTTGCTAGTCAAGCAAAGCTGCATCAGGAGGGCCTTCACCTTTACACCCATCCAACAATTTCTTTATCCATCAGAACATCCCAAATGACGCGGAACATCTTCATGACACTACTAGACCTCTCCTACCCTCAACAGAGCATCGGATCTCCTTTGATGATTGGTTGAAGTTCGTTAGAGGTGTGTTCTTGTAGACCTCTTCTACACCGTTGGGTAGCCTCCTATGCGAGATCTAATCCGAGCCGACAAAATGGGTGCCCAGACTCTTAGATCATATTTTATTTGTCAGATCTGACCACACGTCTGCAACATACCCTAGACCGTCATATTTGTCATCCACAGTCGTCAAAGTCATATGTCATAGCTGACCCCGCATGTGTCACATACCCCATTGGGTATATTTCCTTTGTACCCATACATGATTCCATTTTTATATTTAGTTTGTTCAAAAAAATGTGTAGTTAAAAACATTTACAGTTCGGACCTTGCACTTTTTATAGTTGCAGTTTAATCCTTTCGAGTTGGAATCATGTTTGTCCCACATGCACTTTGGGATATCTGCATTTTGTTTCCTGGACTATTATGTTGTTATTGATAGAATGAAATGTTTTGAAAATTGCATTTATACCCTTGTGAGTATGGATCATGTGTGTTGCATGTATTACTTAGAATAATTGCAGATTCGACCCTATGGTTTATAATTTGTTATCCATTTGGTCCATGATGAATCTGTGATTCATCTCTCTTAATGTTGAAAATAGAGCTATTTTCCCGAGTAATTATATGCATATTTCCACTTATATTTCATAATTAGCATTCATGCATGGATAAGTAATATTTGCATTTTAGCATTAAATAAGAAGCCTAAAACACTTATAAATATTCTCGTATATTTCACCTATTCTATACTTACTCTAAAATCAATAAAATCAACTCTATACTGTATATATTACAGACTAATAATACAACGAAAATACCAAAAAAAATCTAACTTGAATAATTACCCAATAAAACCCCAAACTCAAATGAAGACCTTAGACATTAAAATGCACATATCTCTCTCATACAACCTCTGATCTAGGTCTACTCACTTTTAAAATAATACATATTCATAGACCTTTAAAGTGAGACCAATTTCATTTCAATCGGAACTCATATGTAAGACTTGGGTTTTGGGACCCCATTGTACACTATATGTATGTATATTTGTACCCTTGTATTTTAGTACTTTATTTGACCTCATTTCCATTTTTAGTCAACATTAAACTTGTAGATCTCATAGAGATCTACAACTTTCATGTTTTGAGTTTTTCTAAATTCGGCCATCTTCTCTCCCTTATTTCACATTTTCTTTCGGCCACTCAGATCAGGCCACGTGGCGCCCTCTAATTGCACCACGTGGCCCGCTCCTTCATACGCCATGCGCCTGCACTTCCCATCGTTAGATCACCACAATCATCTTTAGATCAGAGCCATTCTTTCCCGCAATAAATTTCCACCCTTAGATCAAGATCTAGAGTCCATCCCAACCGCTCACCAGCGCCCTCATCTCCTTGCGCCATGTCGCGCACTCCACAACCACACGATGGCTTTCCCTTATCCAGATATGGGCCCTCCATACCGCCTCATCTCTCCACCTTTCGATCACT
The DNA here is from genome assembly GCA_037367405.1 of Ottelia alismoides. Lineage (NCBI taxonomy): Eukaryota > Viridiplantae > Streptophyta > Magnoliopsida > Alismatales > Hydrocharitaceae > Ottelia > Ottelia alismoides. Next base: position 432,297 of record JAZKJV010009306.1, read on the forward strand.
TCCCCAGATCTCATCTTGACCGTTAACGCCCGCCTCATCCATTGCCTACCACATGGCATGCTCACGGCCATTGGATCATCATTTTAATGACCAGATCGCCACCCTCCATACCGCCTCATTTCTCGGCCCTGGGATGATGGTCAAGATCGCATTTGGGCCATCCTTCAACGCCTTCACCTGCTTTCGCCACGTGTCGCACCCCTACCCCTTCGATTACACATCTCTAATCTGATCCTAGCCACTCCTTAGCGCCTCAATCTGGGCCGTTGGATAACGATATCGAACGGTCCAGAGCTCGTCTTCCACCTCCAGCCGACTTCCTCGCGCACGTCGCCCACCTTGCATCCCCTTCGGCCCCTTCCTATTTTCTCCGCCACTACAACCACCATCTCCACCTCTAGCACCTCCACTTCATAGCCCATATCTCCCTTATCCTCTCTAGACATCGTGATCTCCATAAAGCTCGTCATTGTCGCTCCACAGACCCCACAAACACCACGCTTCCATCACTGCCACCTCCACCTTATTCCTATAAAGTCCACGCCTCCGGCTACCTTCAAATCATCATCCATATCAAGATGCACCCCTGAGTTCTACTCCACTCATCGATGATAGTGACTGGGCAAGACATTGAGCGATGACGACAAATTACCTCTGACGAGATCCGCGACACACCCCCACCGTGTAGCAGCTCTTCCAACGAGTTGCTCGAGCTCGTGACGCTACCGGCCCTTGAGCGAAGACCTAGAAGCTCTCCTCCGAGCTTCTGCCCTAGGAAGACTTCTCCATCCTTCTCCGATCGTCCATATTCTCTTCTCGCATTCTTCTCCGAATTAATTCCGCTTTGTCTCACATATTTACATTCGCCTGACCATCCCTTGAGCTCCGCCATGGAGCTCCCATCATCGCACGCCACTCCATTCTCTTCGATAATGCCTCACACTTCACTCCGATCATAGCTTTGTCCGTCACGGCGGTACACAATCTCCAGCCATCACCACTTCACCCACCAGTCCTCACCACACTCATGCACCTCTGACGAACACAATACACTTGCTATTTGGGACCGACTAACCCTGCAGATGCACCTATCTTCATTGGTCGGAATCTCCACCGATGTTGGATAGAGCTTCATCGGCACTGGCTTCCAGACCACTCCAGTTCCATACAAGACCTCTAGACGCTCCGCCATGTCTCCACAATCAATCCTAGCCCTCCAGGAGTCTTCAACGACCTTCATCGAGAATAGGGAGGAGCAGCGGAGCTAGACCCTCATCGTCAGAGCCTCGCCATGTCCTCCGTAGGAGGCAGCGGACCGGAGGAGAAGAAGCTCATCTGCCATTGGATCATCCAGATCTAACGGACCCCATCGCTCCACGTAGAAGCTGCCCCGAGCTTCAGTCTCCGTTGGATCCATCTCAATCCAATGGCCAATAGTCTGCCACGTCCACTTCATTCTCCACTGTTAGATCCATCTCGATCTAACAATCCTCAAATACGCTACATATCTAGCATCAGTAGCCATCATATCATCTTGATCTAACGGTCCCTCTCGCGCTGCGTGGAGACTCTGAGCCTCTTCCCTGACCATAGGCTCGGAGCTAACGAAGCAGACCCGAGGATGATCCAAGCCTCCGCCCGTGCCTCGATTGACGTTCGAGCCTAGCCCTTCATGTGATTCCCACGTGAGGGATGGATAAATTACATAGTGGAACTCGAAGGTTTTGACAATTGAAAAATTGTTCCCAACCAGGCGTGTCACGAAAGGAGCGCGTGTTTTCTTGGAAAAATTGCGTCGACCCCCTCCACATTATAGGTAATTGCATTTAAGTCCCTGTCAGCATGTTTTATTTCAATAACTTTTATTTTCTGTATTTGCAATTGGGTCCCTGTCTTTGCACGCATAATTAGGTGTCCATTAGCATCATTTTTAAATTCTAAAAATTGCATGTTGTAGCACAACTTGTCCTTTATCTCATGTGACACGTGTTTTATTTTTGTGAGTTCTATGGAATTTAATAATTATAATTTGGTGAAATTTTCTATATCTTGCCCATTGTATGCTTTTTCATTCATATTAAATTCCTTTTTGCTCCAAAAATCATCATAAAATCACATTAGACTTAGATAAATTGTTCTACATTGTGACCAAAAATCATTGCATTTACACACATCACGAGGCCTGAATAAATCAAACAGTTATTTTCTTAATTGATTTTAATAGGTCCAATTCACATAGAATTTTAGGTTTATTAAATTTTCTGGAGTTATCATACATAGATCTATCTAGGTTAATTTTTATATCTGGAAATAATGTGTTTTTTGTATTTATGAAAATTAATTTTTGCAAAAATCACCTTGCATTCATATTTAATTTATAGCAAATGCATTTAGGATGAAAAATTCCAAAAAAATCATAGTAGCTTAATTTCATAGCCTTCCATATTCTGGTCAATTTTCATAATTTTTAGATTTCATTTGATTATCTTTCTAATTTCACTTGTAAAATTGGCCTGAAATTACATTGTTTCTTTCTTTATTTGCATAAAAATTTCTAAAAACGACCAAAAATATCCTTATGAAAATCTAACCTTTGAATTCACTTGAAATTCACTTAAAGACGAAGCTGGCTCTCATAGTTTGACCTTGGGCTTTGATGAATCTCAATTTCATCACCTTTATTCTATCATTTTGGCCTTAAAAACCCCAGCAAATGCATGTAAATAACATCAATTTGTATATAATAGCATTCATTATTGATTGTGTTAAGTGTACATAAAATAAGGTTTTTAATGCCAAAATTATATAATAAAGAAAAGAAAAGAAAAAGGAATAAAATATTGCAAATATTTTATGACCCTAACCCTAAGACCAAGGCCAGTATGGAATTGGTCGACAAGGAATAAAGTAGGGGGAGATAAGGGCCAATAATACAATAAATACCTTATTCTTTTATTCATTTATTTATGCATTTTTGACACCTATTTTGTACATAATTATTCATTCATCAAATAAACAAACTTTGTAAATGAAAGTTGTAGATAATAATGTAAATAAAAATACAACATTGAGTTTGTGTAGAAATAATACACAGTGTACATTTTACACCCAGAATAAAAAGCCAAAATCTCAACTTCACAGACCCATATCTTACAAATAAAAACTCCAAATCACCCAAACTCACCTTTAATTGTATATATCTTTCCAAGAACTATTTAATAAAATTAGTTTCATAATTTTTGGAGTTCATCTGTAGAATATAGGTTTTTGGCCCACCTTGTATATAGGACTGATTTAAATATTCATTTTATTCAATATTTATTATTTCTATAAATTTATATTTTTTAGAATTTTGTAAATAATGTATATAATACATGTACATATTGAAATTAAAAGAAAACCAAAAGAATTTGTAAAATAAAATAAGTCTATAGGCTACATAGGCAAAATAGCTATGTTATCTATATGTATATAAATAAAAAGGATTTTATCCGTTATTCATCTATATTTTTTAGAATAATGTACATATATATAACTTGTTAAAAAGACAAATTCAAAATAAAAACGAATAAAATACATTAAATAAATAAAATGTATATCATATATAGGTAAAATACCTATAAGTATACCTACATATACATATACACATTTATTTAAAAATGTAAATAAACTCATAAAAATTAAATGAAAATATATTTATACTCACACAAATAAGTTACAAATTTATAAAATAAGAAAATAAAATAATACAATAAAATAAACAAAATAAAAATAAATATATATAAATATACTTATAAATACATTATTTTAATAAAACCGTAATAAAATATATCAAAAAAATAAATAAAAATCAGAAATAAATACTAAATTAATTTATAAACATTTTTTATTTTATAAATAATTCCCAAATAATTCATTTATTTTGTTAAATAAATGGGTCAAGATCGGTCCAACGTGGACCAATTAGGAGCCAGGGAAAGTTGACCTCCGGTCAACTCCCCCTGCACCTCTGACTCCTGTCAGACGTGTCTTTTCCCCTAATTTTCGCCATTTTTTCCGCTCAATTGGTTGCTCTTTCGACAGCCATCTCTTCACGAAAGATATTCTCTGATCATCCTAGATACCCGCCGTGATCCTGGATCCCTTGTACATAGCTTAGATTCGTCGATTCTAGCCGGTCAAATAAGGGTGCTCGTTTGTGTATAAATAAGGAACCATCGCCTCCTCCGCAAAATTTGTTCAGCTTTTAGCCAATCCCTTCCTCGCATTCAGTCTCGGCGATGTTCCTTGTGACAGGAGGAGCTCGCCAGCGCCTTGAGTCGGTCGGAGAGGCGGAGGTTGCACCCATGGCCACCGCTCCGGCGAGGCCCTGCTCCCTGGAGTTCCTTCAGGTATAAGAGCTGCACACTTACATTTTTAGGTAGATTTTTGTTCCAACATTTTATTCCCGTCATTTATTTCGCTTTTAGATTATAGTGTAGTGTAATTTAGGTAAATCGAAGTTCGCCAGAGCTCTACTCCGGTGACCTCGCCACCTTGTTTCCGACGGTACTCCGCCACCATTTTGCTCTCCTTTCGATCCTCTCCGTGTTCTCCACCTCCAGACCACTCCGTCCCAACCAGATCTGCTCCAGATCTGCGAACCGAGGCCACGCTCCACCCACCGCCGGAGGCTTCGCCATTTCACCCATCCTAGTGCTAACAGCTTCAAACCCCAGGTCGAGGGTGACGACCTCGAGCCTCTCTACCTTCCCGTGCAGGTCAGGTGCGTTGGATAGCACCAGGAGCCGATTCACATGCGGGCGGAGGTACCTGGAGCCTCGATCCTTCTCCGAGCTCGTGGCGGCGCTCCAGGGTCCCTCCGACCAATCTCAACCCTCCAGCAGATAGAGTAGCCCTCCAGGAAGCTTCTGGGACCCTCAGGTGCAGCGATGATCGGCCGGAGAGTGAGAGCGAGGAGGAAGAAGCTCGCCCCGGCGAGCTTTCTTCCATGTTCTTCCACGTGTGCTCCCCGCCGTTGGATGAAGACGAAGGCCCAAGTTGAGTCTCATCCGTCAGATCCTCCAGCGCTTTGATCTTCAGATCACGCGAGTGATCTAATCTCAGTCGTGGATCGCGAACCGTCATCGGCCCACGTGGAGGCACCACATGGATGAGTGAATGAAGACCAGCCGTTGGATGAGGCGCCTTTGGGGGTAAATTGCATATACAAACCCCCACACTTTTTGTATTTAATTTTTAATACTGTAAAATAAATAGCACATTGTAAATAAAATGTATTATTTGCTAAAGGACCCCTGAGTTTCTGAGAATTACAATTAGGTCCTTCCGGGCCTCACGTGCAGTCCCACGTGAGGCGCGTGAAAATTGCACTTTAACCCTGGCAGGTTTTGTAAATTGCAAAACAGTCCCAAAAGTTTAAATAATTGTTTATTTCTGTAGGTATTTTTGCACTGATGCCCCTGGAAGATATTTTATTTGCAAAAATGCCCCTGCCAGGCTGTTTTATTTTTGTGTCTTTTATCTATTTATTAAAAATACCTATGAGGCTCCTAAAATTCCACAAAAATTGGGTTATATGCTTCATGTGATGATCTTGCACACCCATATTTTAGTTTGCATTTTTTTGCATTTTTCCTAATTATTAAAAATGAAAAGAGAGCCCTTTTTGCACTGTTTAATTTATAAAATACAAAAAAATTATAAAATCTTTTTGAAAAATTACAAAAAAATTATATGTAGTATATTTACATATATATTGAGTCCAGAAAATGAAAAACTCTAAAAATAGAAAAAGAAAATAAAAAAATTCAAGAAGCTCCAAAATCCTAAAAAAATATAAAAACCCTTTAAAAATACCAAAAATATGTTTTTCTTACTTTATAATTATGTATATATTATTATTTATATATTAAAATTAATTTGGGTTATTTTTGGACTTATTTCATATTTTAAAACCCGAATTATTTGCGGCATATTTAATTAGTTCCTTATTGGGGACATTTTTGAATTGAAAATACAGAAAAATTAGAAAAAATCCATAAAAAATTAACTAAAAAATATACAGGAATATAAAAAAAGCAAAAAAAAATATTGTATGTAATATATATTGAGTATTTATATACATATTTAACCTTATACTACTCCTCTCTCTCTCTTCTTATAGATATATATCTCTTTATATATGTATGTATACATATCTATATTATATAATTAAAAATATAAAAAGAAAATAAATATAAAATATAAAAACAAAATAAAAATTATAAAAACCAAAAAAAAATAAAAAATATATATATAATCAAAAACCCACAAAAACAATAAAAAATTGGACATGAACCAAGAATTGATTAACTGCGCAACCAATTTCACATACAACCTTTCGCCTCCCAGTGTTCGACCTCTACTTGTGCTTACACCTATACACATTTACATGTAGAGTTATAATAAATTTTAACTCCACATTTTTGGATATTCATTGCATACATTCATTGTGGGTTAATTGTTGATCGATTCGGGATTCCGTCTAAGGTCAACTCAGCGACTATCGATCCGCCTTGTGGAAAGACACGACCTCGGCGTATTCCCTTTCATCAAATGGTGTCGTTGCCGGGGAGGCAACGGATTTTGTATGATTGATTATTTCTTTATTTGACTGTTCTGACCCACCTTCTTTCTTTGTCTTTGATGCGAGGGACCGCCAAGCGAAGGAGGACCTCCTAGGAGGACCAATGCACCCAAGCGAGGCGGAGTTGGCTCTTCTACACCAGCCAACAGGAGAGAGCATCGAAGGCAGACGAAGGAGAATTTTTGAAGAACAGTCTACATTTCTATGCATTTTATTTTATGTATATTTATGTGAGAGAGTGACAATTGACATGTAATAATTCAGGACTCTCAGACGCCCCGACTCCCGAGGTCCATTGCCCGAGGGATTGTTCCATTGGGGGCCTCGACGGTTTTGACGCTCTTTCTTTTTATTTTATTTTTATTATTTTGTGTGAATGAGCCCTAGCTTAGGAATTGCTTGCCGATAGATTAAGGTCCAAACACCCTAATATATTTGCATGTACCTATAGTGTACTTTGGATCTAGTCAAATCTAAACAGCCGGTTCATTTATCTCTTAACCCATATGCCGTGAGCGAGCCCCATCAAGCACTACTCCTGAACTTGAGTGTGTCGAGAAGAGGAGGGGTGAGCCAAGACCGGACTCTTAGGATTAAGGATAAGTGACCGACTTGTGGTGCTTCACGATAATAGTAGTTATTATCCTAGGGCGATTTCTTCGGCTTGCTTTTGCATTTAGCATAGGTTTCAATTCTGTTTTGCATCCCGCATGGAGAGAGCTGGGAAGCACTATAAGTCTTCTTACTTAGCATGCATCATCGATTTCCGACTTGCATGGCTTTTCCGACCTTCTCCCTCTATTTTGCCACTTATGATGCTTAATGGAAATTGGAACCTTGATAGGCACGTGCATTGAAAATACCCAAAAACAATGATAACTAAAATAAAATCAGGACTGCTAACTCTATTGACCTAATAATAAAACATAATGGATTCCTTGTCTTGGGGAGAGCAACCCCCTCCTTGTATGCATTTTAACTTGCTTACGTACAAACTAAGGAGTAGAGCCCAAATCCCATCAAGCCTCCTAAGTGTTTGTATGTACAACTTTGTGATTCTCACCTCACTCTAAAACTGAAAAGAAAAATGACCGTCACCTGACGGTCTTCACTGTGTTGAGTCGGTGAATCGGGGGTTTGCCTTGTGTATTGATTGTGACTTGGAGTTCATTGTGCTTTTCATTCATTACTAGAGTAGTCGGTCCCATCGTGTGAGACATACATTTTCCATCTTTGAGTCTCTCTATCTCTCTTATAAATATATCTCGTCATTTTGCATTGAGTCATGATATTGGCGCTTGAGCTCAATCATTCTTCACCAAGTCCCTTGTTTCCCTTTTCTTCACCATCTTCTTCGTATCCAATGTATCATCCATCTTCTCCGGTTCGAGGAGAGCCTGCTCTTCGGACCACCGTTTTGACGGTGTTCCCGCCTTGTGTGGAACACCCAACTTTGTCTATATCCCGATCTTCTCGCCCGCCCTCCTCGTACCCTCCGTATCACTCTTCTACCATCCACGATATTGGCATGCACGCTCAATAAGCTTCTCCACCCCATTGTGTACCCTTCTAATCCATCTTCCTCGTGTACCCCGTATCATCCCTCCCTTCACCCGGGAATGTTGTGCATATTGATGAGGCCCACATCGAGGATTAGGTCTACAGATTATTTGTGTAAGTCGGGCCAATGATGTTGAGGATGCTGAGATTGATTTTGTGGATTTTACTTTTGGATACATGCATACGAGTGTATTGAGGATTTTTGTTGATGCATGATTGTTAGGTGTGATTCTTTATTGAGAATTTAGATCTCGCACACCGGATTGAGGATGTGACATGATTTGGTGATGATTTCATGAGTATTGATTGATCTATCTCTCTTGAGGTTCCAACCATCTTGATTTTGAGAATTGACTGCTTATTCTGATGATGGACTGCCTGATAAAGTGTGCGGATCTGACATGATCTCTCATCTTCCTGATTGAACCATCCTTGATCTCCTGACTCTTTGATCCACCCCTGGCACTGAGAGGATTCCTGACTATTTTCATGCCATCTCAGCTGATTGACTTAACCCGAGGGATGTTTTATGATTGGCCTGATGATTTCTCCCTCACATGATCTTATGCCCTCCTGTTGATGGATGGATTCACATTTATTTCGAGGACTGAGATTCTATGCCAGCATTCCCATGACCTACATTGATATAGCTCGCATTCCTCCCCAAGGACTATCTGCGGGAGAATGCGACAATTTCTAGGACTATGGTTTCATTCACTAATTGGGTCGCCATTTTCATGGGACCCAAAACCGAGTCAGATGATATTCTTGATTGCCCCCCCCCCCCCCCCGAGGATTGTGTACCTGACTTGACGGTGCCTGGGGCCAACTGACCGACTGCTCTCCTTGACGGTCCTTGCAAGGCAGGAGCCCCACTTTTCTGATTATTCCATGCCTGGTTCATAGCTCTCCGAGGGTCATCTACGAGAGTCTATGACACATTATTGCTATGATGGTCTCTTCTGCTGGTAGATGGTCTGCCGTCTATCGAGACTATGTTTTCTGTGGATCCGTCTGATGGGTCCGGCTCCTTCGAGCCGTTCTCTCTCCTTGACAACCCTCGCAAGGACGAGATGTACTCTGGTTATTCATTGTGTAGCCCACCTCACTTCTCGAGGACTATCTGCGGAAGGATGTGACATTTTCTTACGACCGGCTTCATTCACTTCTGGTGCCTCCGTCTGTTGAGGCACGAAGCCGATTCGTCTGATTTGTGTGCTCTGTCTCCCAACCTGCTTATGCGCCCGATCTGTTGTGGCATGAGACCGACTTGCTGAGACTCCTTTGAGTCCGCTCTCCTTGACGGTCCTTGCAAGGATGAGATCTCTTTTTGACTAGCTCGTAGCTCCCCGAGGGTTATCTGCGGGGAGACTACGACATATTTCATATCTGATTGGTCTCTTCTGATGGTAGCCGATTTGTCGACCACCGAGACCACTATGTGGGTCCGTCTGATGGACCCGGCTCCGTTGAGCCTTTCTCTCTCCTTGACGACCATCGCAAGGTAGAGACACATTCTGACTATTCCTTGCCTAGATCACAGTACTCTCCGAGGACTATCTGCGGGAGACTGCGACACTCTCTTTACGCTCGGTTTCCACTGCTGATTGCATCTCCGATCTGCGAAGCACGAAATCGAGTCGTCTGATATACTTGATTAATGGTCCCATCCTGAGTTGCCTATCCGATCTGCGGATCATGGGACCCATCTGATTACACTCCTTTGAGTCTTCTCGCCTTGACGGTCCTCGCAAGGTCGAGCTTCTGATATCTGCTATTTTCATGCCTAGCTGGAAGCACGTTACCCGAGGGTTATCTGCGAGACGCTGCCACATTCTTTAGACTTTCTGGTCTCTTCTGCTGGTAGCCGATATGTCGCCTACCGAGACCATACCTGATGATCCGTCTGATGGATTACTGACGCTTGCGTCCGCTCGCCTTGACGACCCTCGCAAGGTCGAGTCTTTTCCTGATTATTCAGTGATTAGCATGTAGCACTCCCCGAGGGTTATCTGCGGGAGGGTACATCATTTTCTAGGTACTCGGTTTCATTTCTGGTGTCTCCTATCTGTTGTAGCACGAAGCCGAGTCTTTTGAGTTGTGTATTGGTCCCCTCTCTGATTGTGTATCCGATTTGCGGATCACGGGACCAAGTCTCCTAATTATGGACTGATTCCTGCCTCCCTTGAGCCTGCTCACCTTGACGACCCTCGCTGGGTTGAGCCATGTCTTGCGGCATTAGGTGTGTGTCTCCTACGATCTTTCGACCTCATGACCACTGCATGCCACGACGTCTCTTGCTCTTTACCTTTCCATATTCTTATCAAGACTCTGATTGACCGGAGGGCTCTGTACTGCTCTTTCTTCCTCCGGTCTTACGGTATCGGCTCTTTTTCCTCATGCTGAACCTATGAGCCGATTGACTGCTTTATGCTACCGTATCCGATATCTTTACTTCCTGATCTATTTGTCTTCGGTAGCCAACACCCACCTGACTGCATATCCGGGTGTCTTTTCACCTGCTGACTGCGTCCTCATTCTCACAGGGAGACGACGACAAGAGTACGGTATTCACTTGTCAGATACCGTCCTGTACTTCACCAGTTCTTCACCGCTTGTATATATGTGTTTGTATATTCCGTTTTCCCGCATGTTTTGTGTGCCCTAGATCTATCACACATATCTTTGTGTCTATACTTAGGACGTACTTTGTCCTAAGTATAGGGGGTACACACCGCGTTGTTCTTTCGTCGTTCAGTTTCGTCACTTCTGTTGTTGGCCTATACTTAGGGATATCTCACCCTAAGTATAGGGGGAGTGATGCGTATATTCTCCATGATCTTTTCATCTTCCTGTATATATTCTCTTCTTTCTTCTTTTCTTCTTCTCCTTTTTATATTTCTTTCTAAAATAAAAGGTGTCGGCCCTTTATGACAGTTTTCTGTACTTAGGACGTACTTTGTCCTAAGTATAGGGGGTGCACCCCTGATTTGTTAATTCTTTGATCTGTTTATTCCCACCCATGGCCCTCCCTGCCTTGTGTACAGTCTGCTATACTTAGGATTATTTGATCCTAAGTATAGGGGGGACGGTCATTTTCTTATTCATTTATCTCGTTATTCTTTCATTTATTATTCTTTTAGTCGTCGTAGTATCGCCTTTTCTATACTCAGTACGAGTTATGTCTTCTCTTTTCCCTTTTCTGATCTATGAGGACATAGCTCAAGCTAAGCATAGGGGGGTCGTATATACTCTGTATATACTTTATCCATAACTCGTACTTTCGTATAATTATTAATAAATATGGCTAAAAATAAGATATAATTCATTGAAAATTAATTAATATTGCTTCTTATTCGTCGGATTCTTTTTGTATATACTGATTAATAAATCAGGTTAAAAATAAGTTTGCAAAATGATTTGAAAAATGGTGTGAACTGTTTGGAAAACTTTTTGTGAAATATTTTCAACCTTTGGAAAAAAATATTTTGATTGCAAAAATTCTTTTATTTGTGTGAAATAAAAATTTGAAAACCTATTTGCAAATGATTTTGAAAAGGATTGTAAAAATATTTTGAAAAATGTATATAGTGTTTGCAAAAACTTTGCAAAATGGCTTTCAAATGTTTGTAAATATTTGCAAAAATTATTTTGTACTATAGTTTTCAAAATGATTTTCAAATAAATTTGAGGAATAAAAGCATCATCATAATAAATAAAATAAAATAAAATAAATCACAAATAAAATATCATTAATTTTTTTAGCAATTGTGTATACACCTAAATAAATCACTTTGTTAAAACCTGTAAATCCTGTAAAGTCTTGTAAAATAAAGCGATACGCCCGTGTAAATAGTTGTACATATTTTAAGTGCCAAAATTCTTTTATTTGTAAATTCTTTGTATAAAACTTTTCTCTTTGTTTTCAAATTCTTTCAAATTGCATTATTCTTTGCATATTTGTAAATAGCATTTGCATAGCATTTATATTCTTTGATTGATTATTGATGATTGAACTAGTCTAATAGAGTCGAAGATTGGAGCTTGGTTGGACCTTACTGCACCTAACTGCACTAGAACCTTATGGGAACTAGGTTTAAGGTACTTCAGGTCTATTCAGACTTAATTCTTTGAGAAAGCAGGGCTGGGTTCTAGTCACCTCAGTGGACTAACTAGAACTTTTCGAAACATACGTATGACTCTTGTCGGTCGTGACCTAACTTGGACACTTGCACCTTTCACTTGGCTCAACTCAGTTGGAGTGGTGAGGGGGTTGGATTTGCCAGTCTGAGACGCACACGGGTGGAAACATCCATCCTCGTCTAGGGAGGGAAGTGCACCCCAACCTGGTCCAGTTTCAATGAAGTCGAATGACAGAAGAGTGTGGGTTGCAATAAAGCTTCAAAAGAGGGATAGTCTTCTGGCTCAAGAGGAAAAAGTCCTTATGTAAATGCTGTTGTACATAGTATGTTAAAAAAAGAAAAAAAAGAAAAAGAAAAACTCCAAAAAAGTGGACAGGCTTGTAAATAAAAATAAAAGTGCCTGCCGGAGTATATACATATGTTGTATAAAAAATAAGCAAGCTTGAGCATCAAAGTTACACCATGTGAGCTTGCAGCTGGATGACTTGACTACACTGGTCTTGCATCCCAGGATAGGTAGCTACACTGGCTACCGTCCATTCTTCTTTTCTTTACCCCCTCCTCCTGAGTCGGATGCCACTTGAACTTAGAAGGGAATACCCCGCTCCTTGATGGTAGAGGGCTGGATTAGGGAATCATTGGGTTGTCATTCTGGAGAAGTCAGTTCCTTTGTCATTTCAGTTGGGGAGAGCCACCATCACTTACACCGTACAAGTCAGGTCCATAGTCATAAGGGTTTGCGTATGATGTAGGCTAGTTCTGACCTGGCTATTGAGGTGATTTGAACCAAATTCTGTGACTCTTGAAGCCTGTTGTGTTTTAAATTTGGTTCCCAACTAGGTTCCACACACATTCTCACACCAAGGTCTAACCTGAGCTCTAGACTTTGATTTTGTACAGATGAGTTTAATAATCATGATCAATTCAATTTATTCTTTAAATTCTTTAGTTTTGCTTTTTCTTTTCTTCTTATTCTTTAATTCTTTTTGTACTTATTGCATAAGTGTTTGCTAGGGACTAGCAAAGGCAAGTATATGGGGGTGATGAATCTCCATTTCATCACCTTTATTCTATCATTTTGGCCTTAAAAACCCTAGCAAATGCATGTAAATAGCATCAATTTGTATATAATAGCATTAATTATTCATTGTGTTAAGTGTACATAAAATAAGGTTTTTAATGCCAAAATTATAGATAAAGAGAAGAAAAGAAAAAGGAATAAAATATTGCAAATATTTTATGACCCTAACCCCGAGACCAAGGCCAATATGGAATTGGTCGACAAGGAATAAAGTAGGGGGAGATAAGGGCCAATAATACAATAAATACCTTATTCTTTTATTCATTTATTTATGCAATTTTGACACCTATTTTGTACATAATTATTCATTCATCAAATAAAGGAACTTTGTACATTAAAGTTGTAGATAATAATGTAAATAAAAATACAACATTGAGTTTGTGTAGAAATAATACACAGTGTACATTTTACACCCAGAATAAAAAGCCAAAATCTCAACTTCACAGACCCATATCTTGCAAATAAAAACTCCAAATCACCCAAACTCGCCTTTAATTGTATATAGCTTTCCAAGAACTATTTAATAAAATTAGTTTCATAATTTTTGGATTTCATCTGTAGAAGATAGGTTTTTGGCCCACCTTGTATATAGGACTGATTTAAATATTCATTTTATTCAATATTTATTATTTCTATAAATTTATATTTTTTTAGAATTTTGTAAATAATGTATATAATACATGTACATATTGAAATTAAAATAAAACCAAAAGAATTTGTAAAATAAATAAGTCTATAGGCTACATAGGCAAAATACCTATGCTATCTATATGTATATAAATAAAAAGGATTTTATTCGTTATTCATCTATATTTTTTATAATAATCTACATATTATATATAACTTATTAAAAAGACAAATTCAAAATAAAAACGAATAAAATACATTAAATAAATAAAATGTATATCATATATAGGTAAAATACCTATAAGTATACCTACATATGCATATACACATTTATTTAAAAATGTAAATAAACTCATAAAAATTAAATAAAAATATATTTATACTCACAAAAATAAGTTACAAATTTATAAAATAAGAAAAAAATAATACAATAAAATAAACAAAATAAAAATAAATATATATAAATATACTTATAAATACATTATTTTAATAAAACCGTAATAAAATATATCAGAAAAATAAATAAAAATCAGAAATAAATACTACATTAATTTATAAACATTTTTTATTTTATAAATAATTCCCAATTAATTCATTTATTATGTTAAATAAATGGGTCAAGATCGGTCCAACGTGGACCAATCAGGGGCCAGGGAAAGTTGACCTCCGGTCAACTCCTCCTGCGCCCCTGACTCCCGTCAGACGTGTCTTTTCCCCCGATTTTCACCATTTTTTCCGCTCGATTGGTTGCTCTTTCGACAGCCATCTCTTCACGAAAGATATTCTCTGATCATCCTAGATTCTCGCCGTGATCCTGGATCCCTTGTACATTGCTTAGATTCGTCGATTCTAGCCGATCAAATAAGGGTGCTCGTTTGTGTATAAATAAGGAACCATCGCCTCCTCCGCAAAATTTGGTCAGCTTTTAACCAATCCCTTCCTCGCATTCGCTCCCGACGATGTTCCTTGTGACAGGAGGAGCTGGCCAGTGCCTTGAATCGGTCGGAGAGGCGGAGGTTGCACCCATGGCCACCGCTCCGGCGAGGCACTGCTCCCTGGAGTTCCTTCAGGTATAAGAGCTGCACAATTACATTTTTAGGTAGATTTTTGTTCCAGCATTTTATTCCCGTCGTTTATTTCGCTTTTAGATTACTAGTGTAGTGTAATTTAGGTAAATCAAAGTTCGCCGAAGCTCTGCTCCGGCGACTTCGCCACATTATTTCCGACCGTACTCCGTCATCATTTCGCTCTCCTTTCGATCCTCTCCGTGTTCTCCACCTCCAGGCCACTCCGTCCCAACCAGATCTGCTCCAGATCTGCGAACCGAGGCCTCGCTCCACCCATCGCCAGAGGCTTCGCCATTTCACCCATCCTAGCGCTAACAGCTTCAAATCCCAGGTCGAGGGTGACGACCTCGAGCCTCTCTACCTTCCCGTGCAGGTCAGGTGCGTTGGATAGCACCAGGAGCCGATTCACATGCGGGCGGAGGTACCTGGAGCCTCGATCCTTCTCCGAGCTCGTGGCGACGCTCCAGGGTGCCTCCGGCCAATCTCAACCCTCTAGCAGATAGAGTAGCCCTCCAGGAGGCTTCTGGGACCCTCAGGTGCAGTGATGATCGGCCGGAGAGTGAGAGCGAGGAGGAAGAAGCTCGCCCCGACGAGCTTTCTTCCCTGTTCTTCCACGTGTGCTCCCCGCCGTTGGATGAAGACAAAGGCCTAGGTTGAGTCTCAGCCGTCAGATCCTCCAACGCTTCGACCGTCAGATCACGCAGTGATCTAATCTCAGCCGTGGATCGCGAACCGTCATCGGCCCACGTGGAGGCGCCACATGGATGAGTGAATGAAGACCATCCGTTGGATGAGGCGCCTTTGGGGGTAAATTGCATATACAAACCGCACTTTTTGTATTTAATTTTTAATACTGTAAAATAAATAGCACGTTGTAAATAAAATGTATTATTTGCTAAAGGACCCCTGAGTTTCTGAGAATTACAATTAGGTCCTTCCGCGCCTCACGTGCAGTCCCACGTGAGGCGCGTGAAAATTGCACTTTAACCCTGGCGGGTTTTGTAAATTCCAAAACATTCCCAAAAGTTTAAATAATTGTTTATTTCTGTAGGTATTTTTGCACTGATGCCCCTGGAAGATATTTTATTTGCAAAAATGCCCCTGCCAGGCTGTTTTATTTTTGTGTCTTTTATCTATTTATTAAAAATACCAATGAGGCTCCTAAAATTCCACAAAAATTGGGTTAGATGCTTCATGTGATGATCTTCCACGCCCATATTTTAGTCTGCATTTTTTTGCATTTTTCCTAATTATTAAAAATGAAAATAGAGCCCTTTTTACACTATTTAATTTATAAAATACAAAAAAATTATAAAATGTTTTTGAAAAATTACAAAAAAATTATATATAGTATATTTACATATATATTGAGTCCAGAAAATGAAAAACCCTAAAAATAGAAAAAGAAAATAAAAAAAAAATTCAAGAAGCTCCAAAATCCTAAAAAAATATAAAAACCCTTTAAAAATACCAAAAATATGTTTTTCTTACTTTATAATTATGTATATATTATTATTTATATATTAAAACTAATTTGGGTTATTTTTGGACTTATTTCATATTTTAAAACCCGAATTATTTGCGGCATATTTAATTAGTTCCTTATTGGGGACATTTTTGAATTGAAAATACAAAAAAAATTAGAAAATTCCATTAAAAAATAACTAAAAAAATATATAGGAATATGAAAAAAACCAAAAAAATATTGTATGTAATATATATTGAGTTCTTATATACATATTTAACCTTATACTACTCCTCTCTCTCTTCTTATAGATATATATATCTCTTTATATATGTACGTATACATATCTATATTATATAATTAAAAATATAAAAAGAAAATAAATATAAAATATAAAAACAAAATAAAAATTATAAAAACCAAAAAAAAATAAAAAATAGATATAAAATCAAAACCCCACAAAAACAATAAAAAATTGGACATGAACCAAGAATTGAATAACTGCGCAACCAATTTCACATACAACCTTTCGCCTCCCAGTGTTCGACCTCTACTTGTGCTTACACCTATACACATTTATGTAGAGTTATAATAAATTTTAACTCCACATTTTTGGATATTCATTGCATACATTCATTGTGGGTTAATTGTTGATCGATTCGGGATTCCGTCTGAGGTCAACTCAGCGACTGTCGATCCGCCTTGTGGAAAGACACGACCTCGGCGTATTCCCTTTCATCAGGCTTGCCTAAGTAAAATAAAAATCTGCCACTTGTATTTAATTGGATATTAATTGGAGTGGTATTTTTGATGAAGTCTCGTTAAACTAACTGCAACGAACTAAAATAATTAATTTGATCGTTAATTTGTTTGAATTTAAAAGGGCATTTCAACTCTCGTCGAAATGGCATCGTTGCCTGGGAGGAATGACTTAGGTTAATTTTTAAAAATGTTTGGGTGTTGATTTTCCATCCCCGGGTAGTCTGACCCTCATTTTTCTAGTGAATATTCTCTCGTCATTTATTTTTATGTATTTTGTGTCGCCCTTTATCTGACCTAAATTTATTTTTATGCGATGGAAACGAGGATTCCAAGGCGCTTTGTCAGACGAACCTGAGGAGCTTGCATTTTAATATTTTGAGTGATTGTGAGGACTTGTAATTGTTATCATTTTCACTATTCTTGCATCTTTCCAGCGGTTACCATTTGGGTTCTTGCATATGTAAATATAGTGAAAACGTGTCCCCGTGTGTTGTGTGGATTGCTTTTACATAGAATACACTTGCACTTACGGCTCTTAGAGCCACTCTAGGACTTGTTTGTGCTCGTAAAATTCTAGGACCACACTTCGCACCTAAAAGATGCACTTAGACCACAGATCTAATCAAGTTCAATATGCGCTTCACTCACTAATAGAACTGCCTCTCTAGGAGCGGATTTTATCGCATGCATTGCATATAGTGTAGAAGTTTTCAATTCTGTTCTGCATCTTGCATAAAATTGAAGGGATCACTGTAATTCTTCTCTACTCTACATACCATCATTGTTTTATCTAGCATCAGCTTTTCTCGACTCCTTCCCCTTGGTTTTTCAAACTTAGGATATAAAGCAAATTGGGACTGGACAATAGGCGTGCTTTGTGATTTGATTAAATCAGTGATCACCTTACTTAAAATCGGGACTGCTAAAAAAATTTACTCAAAAAACCAATAAAATCGGAAATTCTGCTTACGGGAGAGTAATCTCGACCTTATTTTCAGGCTGAGTGAGGGTAATACAGTGTGTGTGGACACCCTAAGGTAGAGCCCAAATCCCCGCCTTCCATATCACATACCAACTGATCCTAGCAAATATCACGAGTTGAATTTTCTCAAGTTCACTGACTAGCACCAAGTAACCTCCGCATGTTCTCAGGTAGATAGGGGTGAACCAGTGGTGCTTCGCGACAAGTTGCTAGTAACCCCTCGGGGTGAAGTTACAGTCTTGTCAGCCTCCGCATACTTGCAGGTAGATAGGGGCAGGTCTTTGAACTCCTCAACTTGGGATAGGAGCGAAGAAAGGAAAGTTGCACATCTTAGGCGACAGGTTAAACAGGAAAGATGCATCCGGCTTTGAGTTGACTTCCCTATAGGCCACATAACCTTTGCTATTTGCTTGAAAATCACACTTAAAATCAATCATATTAATCGAACTCGATTTCGGATCCTTCACCATGTGAGTGTGAGAATCAGGGTTTGGATTCACTTGCTTGTTTTAGGTAGGAGTAAAATCCTATCTTATACTCCTTATTCTCCTTCTCGACATCCAAGATGACTGACTGGGGGGATATCTATTCTCGATTCGCCAACCTCTCTTTGAGCCCCTTACTAAGTTCATCTTCATCGGACCAAGCACAACTTGGGACAACTCGAGCTCATGACCCTCTTGAGTTCGAGATCCATTACTTCTAGGGTGGTTACCCTTCAACCAACCCTTTTCTCTCCTCTTATCTCACCGAGGAAGACCATCGCCTCGGTGAGAATGTCTTCATTGATATGTCCTCTAACTAAGAACACATTCCATTCCTACGGAAAGAGGACAAGATGCCACCTAAGAGACCCCCGAATGAAGAAGAATAAAGAGATGACCTGATATAGCAAATCATTGATTGCCTCTCCACAACTAAACAACAGAATGCAGATTTGGTGGGAAGGATGGGACAGGTCATTGCGGCAGGAGGAAGTGATGGACCCATGGTAGATGCATACAACCTAGTAGAAAATGAGATGCATAGTTGGTTGGTTCCTGTAGTCCCCCCCGAAGTGTTTGAGCTGAAGCCCCACTTTCTGAGCCCGATGTCGAAGTTCAATGGAAATGCCAACGAAGAACCATATGCCTTCCTTAGAGACTTTGAGCTAGTTTGCAACAACCTTAGTCACCCTAGGGTTGTGCAAGACTACATCAGGCTGAAGGCCACCCCGTTTGCCTTAGGAGATAAGCCAGCTCATTGGTTGAAAAATCTCAGGGTGAGATGTACGACCTGGATGCAGTTCAAGGATCTTTTCTTGATGAAGTTACACCCACTCAGTAGGACTAATCAGATGAGAACCAAGATCGCAAGTTTTTTCCAGGGACCCAATGAACCATTCCATGAATCCTAGGATAGATTTAATGACTTAATTCAAAAATGACCTTGCCATGGCATTTCAAAAGCGATCTTAGTCCAGACCTTATTCTATGGCATGACCCAGGAGATGCAGGGTTAGTAAGTGGCGCCTGTAGAGGTAGCTATCTGAACAAAAATGAAGATGTTGTATGGAAGATCGTCGAGCAGAACGCGGAAACAGGCAGGTCTCAGGCTGTCAGGGCCTATCAGTTGTCTCCCTCGATCCTATCCAACGGGACAACTAGAAGGACTGTAGCAGATCTGACAGAGGATCTCATCCCCAGCATGGGGATGATAGCTGACAAGTTAACATGGTCGAGCAGATTCACAAGAGGGTCACTAACCTTGAGTCACTCTCGCGATTGCCGAAACAAGTGGAGGAACTAACTAAGAGGGTAGCCAATATAGGGATATATGCCCCTTCTGCACCACCTATACCTGTACACTGAGTTCATATTGTACAGGAACAGGCACCGGGGCTTCAGAGTAGTTGGGTAGAGGAGCAAACATACACTCAGCAGGAGCATCATGCACCCCTACAAGTGGAGACAGGATACGAGGAGCCTTCGCAGGTGTTCAAGATCAATGGAGTGTGGTACAACCATGACCCCATCAGCAGACAGTCGGGGATAGGGAACGGTCAGCTTCACCGACCTTCCCTAGCTTACCAAGAAATCAGCTCCATCCCCGAACCACGCTTTGTATAGTCACGGCCTGGGCAAGGGTACCGGCCTCAGCATCACCAGTAGCAGCACACTTTCCACTTGTGCCAGTAGGGACCTCCATCATCGTCCCATCAACAGCAGTATTGGCATGGCCAGCAGGGCCAGTACATAAACTCATCCGCGAGTCAGCACCAACAAACCCAACCCACAAGTGAATAGGAGTTCCTCCCATTAGCGATCCAGACCCTGACTGATAGGATCCAACAAATTCAGAATTACTATCTATATATGAGAACCGATTTGAATCGTGTCTCCCATACCCAGGACCAACAGATAGCACCAAAGACCCCAATTCCCACTCAGGTTCAGGCCAACCCAAATAGCTTGAATAAAGTCCAGAACTGAGCACAAGATCAGGTATACTATTCAGATAACTCTTTATCTGAGCATGAGATCCTTTCATATGATAATGTCAATCATATGTCCCTCAGAAGCGGAAGAACCATGATCATACCTGATCGGGCACGGGTACCAGAGGAAGACGCCGCCAAGTCTCTACCTGAGGAGAACTTGGAGGCAGAGGAGAGGCAACACCACCACCACCGGCAGAAGAAGAGGACTTCCAAGTCCTCGAAGAAGAAGGAGATCTGCAATAGCAGTGAGTCTACCGAGACCGTTGAAGAACCCGCACCTCCATTTGAGGAGGACGTCCCAGAAGTCGCAGAAGATGCATCATCGATTTTGCAACAGAAAATTCCTTTTAGTCAGAGTCAGAGTAAGAGTCAGTCTAGGTATGAGAGTCATGTAAAGAGATCAGTTCCTAATTTCAATGAAAATCTTTCGATTTCAGAATTTGAGTTAGCATCTATAATCCCTTTCCCCCGAGCTCTTAAGGGTGGAAAGAAGAAAACTTGAAAAATACTAAAAGATGACCCTGAGATGGAAGAGTTTTGCAATAAATACATCAAGGTCACAATCCCTTTTGACAAGTATGTGGAGATGATACCTGCATTCCAGAAGTACCTTAAGGTGAGATGCACACCTACTAGGATCAGTAGGAAGAACAAAAGCCATGTGGAGAAACATGTTCTGTGAGAAACCACTACTAGTGCAATAAAGAATGTGTTTCAGAGGAAACGAAGAGACATGGGTGCACATTATGTGGTGAGTCATGTCATTAACACTGTGTTTGCACGCACTCTCCTTGACAACGGATCTTCAATTAATTTAATGCCCACAGCCCTCTATGAGCGGCTTAATCTCAGACATCTTAGGAAATCCAGAGCCTTACTTCAGTTTGCAGATAAATTGACCAAGAGGTCCCAAGGAGAATTGAGGAATGTTGTCATCAAAGTTGAGGGTCAGTAGTACATGGTGGACTTTAAACTCCTTGATATGGAGACTCATCGTAATTAGAGAGACTGCCATATCATATTAGGAAGGCCCTTCCTCAGAACAACAGGGGCCTTGTTTGATTACAAGATCGGGAATATCCAGTTCCAAACTCCCGACGTAGATGAAGAATTATAGATGAAGTAGACCAGATGACAGAGGCCGGATTCAGAATCCAGCACCAAGTACTCTTCGTCTGAAGCAGATTGTATTCATGTAAACATTGTTGGGCCATGGAGACAGAATCCAGATAACATCGATGAGTCCCTCTCCTCCGAAGAAGATCTTTTGCATGAGTCAGTTTGCGAGATCCTTAGAAATGAGTACAACGTAGAATGTGCATCTCCCTACATCTTCGATGACTTAGAGGCCCAGCTGGTCATGTTAGTCCTTACCTCTTTAGGACAATCAGAAGATGAGGATGATGAGTCGGACGTGGCTTTTGCAAATTACTTGGAAACCTTTTACGATCCGACTCCAGAACCGAACATGTTAGTCGCAGCAATTTTAAGGATAGATCCAACCACTACCAATACTAAGACAGATTCGATTGAGCCAGACTTCCTTGATGATCAAACCTTACTTGAGCTCAAACCTTTACCTACAACGCTTAAGTATGCCTTCCTTGTGGGACAACAGAAGAAGTATTCGGTCATCATCAGCTCATGATTGACCGATTAGCAGGAATCTCGCTTGCTAGAGATCCTAGAGAAAAACCGTAAGGCAATAGGCTGGAGCATCTCCAATCTCCACGAGATAAATCCCTCTCTGTGTTCGCACCATATCTACTTGGAGAATGAGGCTAAACCCTCTCGTGAATACCAACGTCAGTTGAATCCAAATTTACGAGAGGTAGTGAAGAAGAGATAAATAAATGGTGCGACACAGGTTTTATATATCCCATCTCCGACTCCAAATGGGTAGCATCAATCCATGTTGTCCCGAAAAAATTGGGAATTCAGACAACTACCAATGAGAACGGAGTGGAGATCGTGACACGAGTACCCATGTCGTGGCATGTCTGTATGTATTACAGATGCCTAAATACCGCGACGAAGAAGGATCGTTTTCCACTACCATTCATTAATCAGATCTTAGAGAGGTTAGCGGGGAAAGAATTCTTCTGCTTTTTAGATGGGTTCTCGGGCTACAATCAAGTAGCCATAGCTCCGGAGGGCCAAGAGAAAACCACGTTTACATGCCCCTTTGGTACCTATGCTTTCAGGAGCATGACCTTTGGGTTATACAATGCACCTGGTACTTTTCAAAGGTGCATGGTTGTTGTATTCGCCGAAATGGTCGACGAATTCCTGGAAGTCTTCATGGATGACTTCTCGGTCCATGACGATTCCTTCTATTCTTGTCTTCGGAATTTGGACTGAGTCCTCAAGCGATGTTGTGAGGTCAATCTGGTGCTCTTTCTTGAGAAAGTCACTTCATGGTGACGGAGGCCATTGTGTTGGGGCATGTCATCTCCAAAAGAGGAATGGAGGTTGACCCTGCCAAGGTGGACGTGATCAGATGACTCCAACCACCAACCAACGTGAAACAGTTGCGGTCTTTCCTCAGGCATGTTGGATTTTATTAAAGATTTATCAAGGATTTCTCTAAGATTTCCCGACCGTTAACTGAGCTTTTAGGCAAGTACATGGAGTTCATTGTTGATCACAAATGTCTTCAATCCTTTAATCAATTACAAGGAATGATCATGGACGTGCCCCGATCCTACAAGCCCCATATTGGTCTCTGCCTTTTGAAATCATGTCGGACGCCTCAAATTTTGCTGTTGGGGTTGTGTTAGGGAAGAGGAGGGATGGCGTCCCGTTCGCCATACACTACGCAAGCAAAGTGCTTGATACTGATCGGCGTAACTAGACAGTTACGGAGAAGGAGATGCTTGCGAGAGTGTTCACCTTGGATAAATTCAGATCTCACTTAATTGGATCCAAGGTGATTGTGTTCACCGACCACACAACACTACGATACTTAATGGAAAAGAAGGACGCGAAGACACATCTTTTTAGGTGGATTCTTCTTATCCAGGAGTTTGATTTGGACATTCGTGATAAACCTGGAAAGAAGAACGTAGTATCTGATCACCTCTCCTGTCTCGAGGATCTTAATGCTTCTGATGATACGCAGATCCGAGACTCCTTACCTGACGAGTCGATCTTTGCCATCGACTCACTCCCATGGTACGACAATATCGTGAACTATCTCGTCTCCAAGAAAGTTGCTCAAGATTGGCCCGAGAGCCACATAGACCGACTAATGTTGGATTCAAGACATTACCATTGGGAGGATCCGATCCTTTTCTTTGAAGGATCGAATTGTGTCTGGAGACAGTGTATTCCTCAGAAGGAATATCATAGTGTCCTTTATTTATGCCACAGTCTGGAGGCAAGAGGACACCACTCCGGGAAGAGGACCGCATGGAAGGTATTTCAGTATGGCTTATATTGGCAGACTCTGTTTCGCGATGCAATCACCTTTGCGAAGTCGTACCCAGTATGCCAGCGAATGGGAGGAACCATTAGTTCCAAGGATGAGATGTCGATGCATCTTGTCATCATTTGTATTGTCTTTGACGCCTGGGGCATCAACTTCATGGGCCCATTCCCTGTTAGCCACGAATTCGAATACATCCTTCTGGCAGTGGATTATCTGTCAAGGTGGGTGGAGGCTATCCCAACCCGAGCAGTAGACAGTTAGATTGTTTGTAAATTCATTAGAGATCACATCATCTCTAGATTTAGGATCTCCAAAGTGTTGATATCAGATGGGGGTAGCCATTTTGTGAACAGAGATGTGAAGAAACTCTTGAAGGACTACGACATCGAACACCGTGTCGCCAGTCCTTACCACCCATAGACTAATGGCTTGGTAGAGGTGTGGAATAGGGAGGTGAAAACCATATTGCAGAAGCTTGCCTGCCTAGACAGGAAGGACTGGTCTAAGATTTTAGATCAGGTCCTATGAGCATATAGGACAACTTATAAGACATCATTAGGGACCTCCCCATTGGTATTTGGAAAGCTGTGCCATTTGCCTGTAGAGTAAGTGCACCAATCAGAATGGGCAATCAAAAAGGTCAATTGGAACACACACCTAGGGAAGAAACAGAGAGAAATGGATCTGAATGAGCTTGTGGAAGTCTGAAACGGAGCATAAGATGACAGTTTGGTGTATAAGGACAAAGTAAAGCGTTGGTATGATAGATATACCAGACGAAAGACCTTTGTTTTTGGACAGAAGGTATGGTTGTTTAATGCAAGGATGGAGATTTTCCAAGGCAAGCTGAAATACAAGTGGACATGCCCATTCATATTTCGTGTTGTGCATGATAGTGGATGTGTTGAGATCTAAGATCTCACAGATGATGCACAAACATTCCTAGTCAATGGACAACTGCTGAAGCACTTTGTCGAACCCAATGAATAGTTAGTCCATGTTGAGAAGATTTTATTCATGCACGAGACAGATCCAACAGATACACATAGAGCCGTACATGAGACCTTGCAGCAATGAACTCTCGCCATCAGTAGCATCTAGAAAGATTCAGACCATGGTCCTTGTATATACACACCATTCCTATATATTCATCCCCTCCCTCCCACGACTCTAATCACTCACCCTAGTTTCATGTATTTCCATTTACGACTATATTTAGGATGATCAGATCCTAAGTATAGAGGGGGCGTGTGTCACCTGAATCCATTAACTGTACATCCTCCATATCACATCGGTCCCCATACACCCTTCCATCCTTTACTTTGGCTGACCTGAGCCTAATTATAGGGGAGACCGATGCCCATTATGTTTATACTCATCCACTTTCCTTCTTGACCTCGTCCGCCACATTTTTTATCTTCTTCTACACTTAGGCTGCCAAATCCTAAGTATAGGGCGGTGGAGAGACTTCAATACTTTTTGATATTTTAGCTCTCCTACGCTTAGCACGAGCTATGTCTTCTTCCTCACTTTTTGTTCTCTGAGGACATAGCATACACGAAGTATATGGGGGCGTGTATATATTGCACATACTTTACCCATAGCTCGTACTTTCACGTATTTTGTATATACTATACAATAATTATACGATGGGTAAAAATGGAGAAAATGGAGAATTTCTTTTGTAAAATACATGTATAACACTTGTATAATACTTACAAAACTCTTGTAAATTGTTGTAACATAGGAGATATACCAAATTTTGGATAAACAAATCACAGGCTTCTTATTTACTCTTACACATTATCTCTGCATCTAAAAATAAAGAAAAAAAGAGTCTTGCATTTCATTCATCTACATAGCATGTCATCTACATCTCATCTGCATATCTTGCATATGCAAAGTGAAAAGTCATTGGGTTTCGAACCAAGTTATGAGTAGATGTTGTGGAGGGACTTGATTTGACCTTAATCCACGTAATTTCAAAGGAACCTTATAAGAACTGGAGTTAAGATTTCTCAGGTCAAGTGACTTAATTCTTTGAGTCCGCAAGTCTGTGTTCACATGTCATCTTGATTAGTATAAGTATAATATCTCGTGCACACGCATGATTCTTTTAGAGAGTGACCTAACTTGGACACGCACCATGCACGTAGCTCTTTATTGATGAGTTGGTGAGGAGGTAGAATCCTTTAGCTTGAAGTAGCACATAGGTGGAAACATCCGTCCTCCACTAGGGAGGGTAGTGCATCTCAACCAAGTCTGGTGGTGTTGACGTCTAAGGACAAGATGTTGTGGGTTGCAATAAAGCTTCAAAAGAGGGATACTCTACTGGATCAAGAGGAAAAACTCCTTATGCACAAGCTAGCTATTGTGCTTCACGTAATATAAGTTGCTCATTTAAGGACGGTTTTCTCCTGTATCATATAGATAGTTTACTTTCGGCCATTATTTTATGCATGGATCATCATGCATGTAGAGAGATGGAGTCAGGTACGCATTTCTATCTCTGCATGCATCATTGTATTTGATCGTGCATCGGCTTTTCCGACTTCCTCCCCCTATTTTATTGGACTCAAAATAACTAATGTAATCAGAAAATTCATTAGGCGTTATCTTATTTCAGAAATATACCCAAAAAAAGAGATAACCAAATAAAATTAGGATTGATAATGCAAACGAGACCCTAAAACCAACTTCACCTAAAAATATTTGTTTTGGGGAGAGTCACCCCCTCCTTTGTTGATTTATCTACAGCGAGAGAGTGATCCGCACAATTAATAAATCCTTACTCGAACTCTCTTCAGACTACTGGTCTTGTGATTAGTTGTTCTCCAGTGAGGATTTCACTGGGTAGCTGGTTCGGTTTGAGACTTCCTTAGCAGATTGGGTAGATCGGGTAGCCGGTAAACGATCTGTACCCATACTAGTTGGGAAAAACTAGTTGTGAGATTCAGGACAGTCTCCTGGGAGAATTAGGTTCCCAACAACTCTCTTAATCTCTCGAATAGATTAATTGGTCACCTTAATAAAATTTATCAAGATTAACAACCAATCTATCACGGTCGTCAGCTCGTGTTGAGTAGGTGAAAAGGGGGTTTGATTTCTCATCCTGATTGCATTCCAGATCCAATTTGCATAAATCCCCACATCATGATAATGGTAAGGAGGTCCCTTAGGCTACCTCTAGTAGCACCGCTTTCGAGCACTCCTCTGAATTCATCTAGAGTGACTTCAGAGAGGTCAACCCCACTCTCTGAACCTGAGTTCACTACTACCTTGTTCCCCCTCGACCCCCCTTCTACCATTCTTGAGGTGCCATAGAAGAGGTCGGCACAATTATTTGTTCACCTGGAAACACCTGAGTTGGGATCTTTTGCCTTTGCAGAGACCCAAGAGATGGCCAATAGTGAGAACAGAACCGATGAGCAGCTGCAGACTTCTTCCTATGTTTTGGACCAGGCCTCCATCAACACGACCATGCTTGCTCCCCTAGAGACAATGCAGCATCAGATTCAGGATTAGGGAGTTTTTATGGATGAAGTCAGGAGGGATCTTATGTAGATGTGAGCTAGAAGAGATGAGCCACAAAGACCAACTGGTGGAGAGATACCATGCCAGGAGGACGGACCCGGACACCCGGATGATTGGTAGGAGCCGAAAAGACAGCCACGACTGATGAGGCACTTGCACAATCCTAGTGCAACCCTCACACATAGATGGATCCATCTACCAGAGATCTTTAGAGACCTCGAGCTCTACCCCCAGACCATTTTGCTTCTGCCCAAATTCCATGAGCTAGTCACTGAGGAGTCATACCTCCATATGCAGGAGTTTGAGAAGATTTATAGAACTGTCCACAACAAATTCATGGATGAGGACACTATCAAGTTTATTACCTTCCCATTCTAAATGGTCGACTGAGCAGCCTACTAGCTGAAGCATTTGTGGATCGCAGTTACTAGCTAGGAACAACTTCGGATCGAGTACTTGAACAAGTACTATCCACTCGATCGGACTAATGCAACACGAGCGATGATTAGCTATTTCACAATGATCCCAAATGAGTAATTCCACTAAGCTTGGGATCAATTCAGACAGCTCATTGGCCGGTGTCCACGTCATTAGATATACAATCCCAACCTTATCCATAGTTTCTTCTGTGTGGTGACATCAAAGCTACAGAAGCTAGTGAATGCATCATGTGGAGGGTTGTATTTTGCTTAGGATGAGGACTAGGTATGGGCCATCTATGATTTGATGGCAGAGAATTATAATGTGATGTCCCTGTTAGGGGAAGCCCCTCCGCAGGTTGTTTCCTATCAGAGGATTGCATGTGTCGATGCCGGTCATTCTTCTTTGTTGTTAGAAATAGCACTTGTCGAGCCTTGAGCTGCCGACATGGGCATCACCGATGAGAAGTTGTACCTAAACGGGATTATAGAGAAGAAGTAGTGCCAGGTCCTGAACTAGATTGATCGGTTGGTACAAACATTGAGTGGCCAGATGACTCAGATCATGTGTCTCCAGGAGGCTCAGATGACTTCTCAACATCGTCCTAGGTCACAGGCAGATCCAGGGAGCAGCCCTAGCCAACCATATGTCCCATACCGCTAGGTCCACCACATCCAAGTAGAGTTGGTTCAGTAGCTCCAACACTATCAGCTGCCACCACCATCTCTAGACACTGAGATGGTGGTCTACCAGATAGGTCAGCCCCTAACAGCCTTCCCCCATCACATATAGAGCAATAGGAGTCGTTGATAGAAGTCAATGGGATCTGGTACTCTTAGTACCAACCTCAGCCCATGATTCATTGTGACCATCTCGACTTTCAATGGTCCACTGAAGGCACCTCTTCCCAACAGCATCCTACAGCTCAAGCAGGGCAGAGCAGCCAGCAGTAGTGGCCCCATCACTCCCAGTAGCAGTAACAACAACATGGTCCTCATCCCATCTACTAGGGACATCAACAGAGGCAGCCTCAACAGCCTCAACATTACTCCCAATCTCCTCCTCACTACCAGTAGTAGCAGTCTCTACCTCATTTCCAGCGAGGCAACCCGTCTGGTTCTCATGCACCTGTTTATGAGAACCTAGCCCTTGACGACCTCGCTCGCTTAATATATGACCAACAAGCATCCTTCTTACAAGAGATGGACAAGTTCTAACAATAAATGAGGGATATTATCAAGGGCAAGGCTACCATACCAGCTTAGATTGAACCCAATCCGTACAATTTGAAGAGGAAATCTGAGCAGGTAAATTTATAGAGACTGCCACTCCTAGTGATGTTTTACGTAATACTTCTTCCACTCTATTTTGATGTTGATTTTGTGACACTTAGGAGGGGTGGGATGCTAGTCGACAGTGACGTATCTGAGCAATGCCCCCATGTAGATTCCAGGGTGCTAGATGAGGATGGAAGCGGTGATGATACCTCTCATGATGATGATGATGGTGCTGCTAACGCCACCAAGGATGTTGATCCAACTAACGGTAATGAGGTCATCGTGATTCTAGTTGCAGATGGTGGTGTTGATGCCACCATTATACCAGATGCTTGGCTAGAGCGCAGTGTTGATACCGCAAAACAGATGACGTGGCTGGTATTGATTCCATCAATTTACCTTCAGTTGTATTTCCTCTTTTCGTGCCTCAGGACAACTATAGGAAAATACAAAAAATGGAAAAAAAACAAAATAAAGTATATGAACAAAGGAAATGTTTCCGTATCTCCTATGAGTCCATCTGCATTGAATAATGATTATTGTATGGATTCTAGCCTCTTGTATTAATAGGAACCTATTACTGACCCTCATCTCTCTGGTGAGGGTCCCTCCATCCCCTTCCCTCAAGCACTTCGCTTAGGAAAGAGTACTAAAAAAGAAAACCCGGAAAAAAGACATTAGCTAGAGTTCAGTGAGCAGATAATAGATCGATTCCAGATACATCTGACTCTACAGGAGGCACTAGAGCACATCCTGCTCTTCTAGAAGAACTTGAGAGAGAAGAGTACCATCCGCAGGAAGAGGAGAAACCACAATGCGGAGATCCATGTGCTTGCTCATGCCACTTGCTTCACCATTCAGAACCGAGTGCCAGAATAAAGACCTTATGTAGGAGCTCCATATGTCAGATGCAATATCCATAACCAGTGGTTCGATCATGCCCTATTAGACAATGGATCTTCGATTAACCTTCTTCCGGTTGCCTTACGCGACCGATTCGAGTTTGGCCCTCTTAGACATATTAGGGCAGTTCTTCAATTTGTTGATTGATATGTCAAGAGGCCAAAGGGATTACTGAAGGATGTGGTCATCACAATTTAGTTGTACTGGACATGGGGATCAATGAATCTGTTACTGATACCCCCATATATTTAGGACGACCCTTCTTGGACAGAGCCAAGGCAATATCCGATAATGATAGCAGGAAGGTATACTTTCGCATCATGGGCGAGAGTGTACAAGTAGAGATGATCGACAAGACTAGAGCTAGAGATCCACCATATTCAGAGAAGACGAGTGACTCAGAGTAGATGACAGATGTAAAGCGAGACATCCACCAAAAATGCGACTTTGTAATTACATACGATGAAACACATGCGAACCCAGTATCACGAGCTCTTATTAAATCACTGTAGATTCACTGCATATGAGAGTTCGGAAAGCACCCTCATGGCACAGGATACATTTGAGGTTGATGATCGTGGTCATGATAGTGAAGAAGATTATATATCATGTGCTTCAGATTCAGATCCCTCAAATTCAGACATTGATTGGGATGACTTCGATGACTATTTACCATGCTTGATTCCTATAGAGCCAATAGCTAGGGTGGAGAGCGAGCCAGTTCAAACGACAGATACACCAATAGGGTCACCTTCGTCAGATTCACAAACGCAGCGAGAGTTCTCACATGTAAATCTGGTAGCCTTCTCTCAGACATTCTAGAAGTCATATTTTCCAGCTTCCACTTGTCCAAAACTAACGCTCTTACCACGGAGCATGAATTATAGATTCCTTGCGGGTGAGCCAGATATGGTCCCAGTCGTTATCTCATCAGATTTGACTGGAGATCAAGAATCTTGTTTGATGGAGATTCTTGGAAGAAATTGCAAGGCAATCAGATGGAGTGTAGCTGATCTCTAGGGGAGAAGTTCGACCCTCTGCTCCCACCACATCTATCTCGAAGAGGATGCCAAGACATCACGTGAGTTTCAGCGACGACTGAACCCGAATCTTAGAGATGTGGTTATGTAGGAAATATCCATGTGGTGGAGAGTCAATCTTATCTACCCCATCTTTGACTTCAAATGGGTTAGTCCATTACATGTGGTACCAAAGAAAATGGGTGTCACTACAGTTTTGAGCAAGTCTGGAATGGATATAGCTACTCGGATTCCTACTTCTTGGGAGGGTCTGTGTGGACTACAGACGATTGAAATCAGGCCACCAAGAAGGATCATTTCTTGCTGCCATTTATTGATCAGATTATCGAGAGGCTAGCTAGTTAGAGTCATTATTGTTTTTTTTGATGGGTAGTCAGGGTACAATCACGTGGCCATAGTGCCTAAAGACCAAGAAAAAAACAACATTCACCTGTCTGTTTGAGATGTATGCTTTCAAACAGATGCCCTTTAATCTATGTAATGCCCTGGATACATTCTAAAAGTGCATGCTTTTCATCTTCTCTGACATGGTGGGTAACTATTTAGAGGTCTTCATGGATGACTTTTCCATCTATGGTGATGAGTTTGATGCTTGTCTTAACTGCCTAGACCAGGTACTTCAGTGTTGCATAGAGGTCAACCTTGTATTATCTTGGAAGAAGAGTCATTTCATTATGACTCATGGGATGGATCCTTGGTCATATCATCTCCAACAGGGGCATGGAGGTCGATCCGACAAAGGTGGATATCATCAAGAAACTCAATCCACCATCCAATTTTCTACAGTTGTGGTATATTCTGGGGCATGTCAGTTTCTACCGATGGTTCATTCAAGACTTCAGTTGTATTTCCTGATCGCTTATTGATTTGTTAACCAAAGACATTAAGTTCATTGTGGATGATAAGTGTCTAGCGTCATTTGAGACTACCTAGGTACTAGTAGTTGAGGCTCCTGTCCTTCAACCACCTGATTGGTCTCTCCCTATTCAAGATCATGATGGATGCTTCTGATTTTGCAATAGAGTTTGTAATAGGACAAAGGAGGGATGTATTACCTTTTGACATTCACTACTGCTAGTCGGACTGTGGATGTTGCTCAGCGAAATTATAATGTGACTGAGAAAGAGATGCTAACCGTAGTCTTTCTTTGGTAAGTTCATATCGTACATTCTTGGATCTAGAGTGACCATATTCACATATCACACTACCATCCGATACCTCATGGAAAAGAAGTATGCAAAAGGCCAGATTGATCATATGAATCCTTCTACTCCCGGAGTTTGACATCGAGATTAAGGATAAACCTCAAGTAAAGAATGTGGTGGCAGATCACTCTCCCGTTTAGAGAACCTTAAGTATTCTGATCAGATCACACCTATTACAGAGACATTCTCAGATGAGACGATTATTGTTATCACCTCGCTTCTATGGTACGCTGACATTGTGAAGTATCTTGTCCCTAAGAAAGTTCCACAAGGTTGTCCCATGTAGCGACTTGAGACTTTCCTTGCAAAGGCCAAGTCGTATCATTGGGAGGATCCCACCCTTTACCATGAAGGGGGGATAGTATATGGCATCGATGTATTCCTCAAGAGGAGCACCACAACGTCATCACTTACTGCCACAAGCTTGAGGAAGGAGGACATCATTCTAGGAGGAGGACAACATAGAAACTATTCCAATCCGGCCAATGGTGGGCTACCCTCTTCAAGGATTTCGATGAATTCATGAAGAGGTTTACTGACTGTCAAAGGATGGTCACTTGTGGACAATGTGATATGATGTTGATGCAATGGGAGCATCGATTGTGAAAAAAGTGGCATCGATTTCATGAATTCATCAACATCATATCACATTGTCCAATCACTTCTGTGAGGTTTTTGACACATGGGGCATCGATTTCAAGGGTTCATCCCCTAAGAGTCAGGGATTCAAGTACATTCTACTTGTAATTGATTATGTGAGTCATTGGGTTGATGCCATCCCCGCCCAGACTATAGATGCTAAAATTGTATGCAAATTTTGAGAAAAAATATCATTTCATTATTCAGGGTACCAAGAGTTTTGATATCAGATGGGGGGACTCACTTTATCAACGACAAGGTAAGGGCCCTTGCTAACGAGTTCAGCATTGAGTATTGAGTTGCCACTCCATATCACCCTCAGACCAATGGTCTTGCTGAAGAATCGAACAGGGAGATCGAGACTATAATGTATAAGATCGTCCACCTAGACCGAAAGGATTGGTCAAAGATTTTGGACTCGATCTTGTGGACCTATTGAACCTCCTTCCAAATACCTTTGGGTAAATCTCCCTTTCATCTCGTTTATGGCAAGCCATGCCATTTACCTGTGGAAATCAAGCATAAGTCACTATGGGCAGTTACAGAGTTATTATTTGATCCCAAGAGTGTAGGAGATCGGAGGAAAGTAGCGTTGGCAGCCCCGGAAGAGTTGAAAATACAACCTTTTCAAGTAGCCTATAATATAAGGATAAAGTGAAGATTTGGCATGATTCTCATATCAGCCGTAAACAGTTTGAGTCGAATCAGAGAGTATGGCTATTTGATGTTTGGTTGAGATTATTTCCAGGGAAATTACAAAGCAAATGGAAGGGACCATACTTGGTCAGAAAGGTGCACGACAACGGAAGCATTGATATATCTGAGTTGTCATCTGACTCCACCTTTCTGGTTAAGGGTCAATGCCTGAAGCCATATCTTGACCATGATTTGTTGATCATTGACGTTGCCCCTATTCATTTTGTATGAGATGTGGTCTTTGACTCACACCATTTGCATCTCATACCAAATTTTCACTTCTCTTCCACAGATTGTATAGATCCAGATTGTCCATATCATGCACTCTTTTTGTCTGACACCATGTCTTCATCTTATGATTACGATATACTTAGGGTGTGCTTTACCGAAAGTATAAGGGGTATCAGACATTGATTATTCATTTGATTCTTTTTACCTATGTTTTGTTGCCTATACTTAGCGATATTTTACCCTAAGTACATGTGAGGTAACACATGTATATTCTCTTCCTCGATTTTCCCTTTGTGTATAGTTTTCTATACATAGGATTACTTGAACTAAGTATAGGGGGATCACTGACTTCTATTCATTATATTCTTTTATCTTTCGTTATATTATACCATTCTTTTCACTTCCCAATTCTCAGCACGAGTTATATCTTCCTTTCATTGCTCCATGATCACTCTGAGGACATTGTTCGAGCTAAGTATAAGTGGTGTCGTATATATTACATATGTATTGTAGCCATAACTCGTACTTTAAGTACTTTATGTATATAAATAATGTGGCTAAAAATCACAAAACTGAAAATTACAAAAAAAAATTAAAAATTTATGTACATAAATACTTGTGAACACTTTTGTAAAATGTTTTGTCAAAATTTTTGTATACATTATTTGTAGACAACCCCATTGTAAAAACTATTTTTGTACAAATGTTTATAAAAATGTTTGATTGTAAAATGTTTATAAATATTTGTTTATCAAATTATGTATATAGTATAAAATATTTTGATAAATGTTTGCAAAAATTTGTTTGTAAAAATTTGTAAATTTTTTTGCAAAGCCCCTTTTTCTTCTTGCATTCAAAAATCTCATAAAAATTTTGTATAACTTTGAAAAAAATTTCAAAAAGAGTTTTTGTACATTCTTGCTTATTCTTCTGAATCATAGTTAACATTTAAAGTAGTCTGGAATTAAATTGAAAGATGGAGCTTGGTTAAGACCTTAATCCACCAAACTTCAGAGGAACCTTATAGGATTGGGGTTAAGACTTTTCAGGTCCATAGTAAATTAATTCTTTGAGTACACTAGGATATGTTCACATGTCATATTGATGAGCCTATGTAGAACATTTAACAATGCAGGCATGACTCTCAGAGATAATGGCTTGATTTGAAGACACACTTTACACGTAGCTCAACATGGATGGGGTAGTGAGGAGGCAGAATTCCTTAGCTTGGGGTAGCATACGACAGTATTCATACTAGTCGGAACCTCTCATCTTCCTCTAGGGAGGGATGTGCATCTCAACCTGGTCTTGTGGCATTGAGGTCTAAAGCCAGGATTTTTGGGTTGCAATAATGCATCAAAAGAGGGATAGTCTACTGCTTAAGAAGAAAAACTCCTTATGTATATGTGGCACCATGTAGATATGTTGTACATATGCAAATAAAAAATGGAAAATCAAGAAAAATTCCAAAAAAGTGGACTTATTGAAAATAAAATGCTTGTCAGAGTGTATATATTGAATAAAGTAAAGATCATGTATTCCACCTTCTCATCTCATGAAGCTTGCAGCTGGAGACTTAGCTGCACTGTTTAAGCTCCAAGGGATACGTGGCTACACTGGTCATGGTCCATTCTCTTATTTCCTCCTTTTCTTGAGCTGGTTGAACTTGAACTTAGAAGTGAATACCCTGCTTCTCGAGGAAAGAGCCGCTAGACTGGGGAACTAGAGTTACCTTGTTGATGGAGGTCGTTTCTTTGTCATTTCTGAGGTGGGGAACTACATATCATTTACACAGTACATGGAAAGATTCATAGTCATTAGAGTTTGTGTATGTAGACTTGTTCTGACCTAGTTATTGAGGAGTCTTGACCATAGAATTGTGGAACTTAAAGACCATTGAGTCTTAAACCTAATTCCCAATAAGGTCCCTCCAAACAAATATCCAAAGGTCTAACTAAGCTCCATACTCCAATTTAATGAAGATAAGTTTAATAATCAACCTTGATTCTTTTTTTTTCTTTTCTTCTTATTTTCACTTCTTTTTTAAGTAAGTTTTTGCTATGGGAATAGCAAAGGTAAAGTATAGGGGGATGATAAGTCTATGATTCTCATTATTTATTCTTTTATTTTAGCTCTTCTTTTACAAAAAACACCTATAAATATTTGTAAATATAATAACTTAGCATTTGTCATGCTTTTGCAGTAGTGCATAATTAACACCGTTTTTGCAAAAATAAAAGAATAAAGAGAAAAGAAAAAGAATGATGGATTTAAATAAATTCAGAGTGACCCAACCCCCAAGAAAAGGTCAAGCTTTGACCTGATCGCAAATAAAGGAAGTAGAAAGAGATAAGGGTGCACTATGTATTGTACATATCACCTATACTTGTATATAATATTTATTCATTTATTTTTGATAAAAACATTTTATAATTTCACACCCTTGTATATAGCCTTAGAAATAATATAAAAATAAAATAAAATTCAGAATAACAAAAAAAAATCATCCAACCCTTGTACAAAATACACATGTACATACTACATTAACTATTTATTTTACACCCTTAAATAATTTATAAAAATAAAATAAATTTTATCTAAAATTATGCAGTAAATAAACAAAATATAAAATAAAAGTATTTTTATTAAAATAATAAAGTAAAAATACTTGTACATAATATATAGAAATATTATACCTATATAATACTATATATTGTATATACATTATTTTATTTCTCTTAAAAATACATAAAAATCACTTAAATAGTTTATAAAAAATAAAAAAAATATTTTCTATACTTTTTAATTTAAATTGATTTACTATTTTAATTTTATTTTCTTTATTTTTGTATATCTTGATTCCTCATGGGGCTATGTCAGACTGTTGACCTCGGTCAACGGTCTCTTCCAGGTCGGGTCGGGTTGCGCCTCCTCTTACTGGATCCTTTTCATCAATTTAGTGCACCCGAACCTGACCACTTCTTCACTCGATTCCTGTGTCTGATTACATTCATGACTTCTATGACCCTCGTAGATCCCTGGGCGCAACCAG
The DNA here is from genome assembly GCA_037367405.1 of Ottelia alismoides. Classification (NCBI taxonomy): domain Eukaryota; kingdom Viridiplantae; phylum Streptophyta; class Magnoliopsida; order Alismatales; family Hydrocharitaceae; genus Ottelia; species Ottelia alismoides. The sequence goes on from JAZKJV010009306.1 coordinate 469,517, forward strand.
ATATGCCTTCGTTCTGCATTATGCTCTAATCTTTTGGGACCCTCGAGTAGCTTTATAACCCCCTCTTCCTCTCCTCCAATACGTCATCTCGTTCCTCACGCCACCACAGACACCTAGAGCCGTTCCTTAGAGTGACAGCTACCATAGGAGCAGCTTACGACAATCCAGAGATGCCTAGAGGTTTAAAGCTCACTTCGTGGACGGAGAGCCACCGCGAGTAGCCTCCCAGCAAGCCGCAGCTTGGTTGAGGACAAGACTATGTCGATCACCTTCACCTGAAGCCTAGGAGTTCATTTGAACCTTCAGGTACCTATCCTTTCCTCTGCACTTCCCTATTCGATTCCATCTACCTCATTTTCATCGCCGCATGTTCCTCAGCTCCGACTAGCTGGTCGGAGCTCTGCTACGCTCTCTCATCCGTTCGGATCGCTCCCTCTACTCATCCCACACCTTCCTCTGCAATCCGATCACCCTAAGACTCGACCATCATGTCGAGATTCGTCCCTCACCTTCGTCAAAATCCCATAACCCCATCCCCAGTTGCTTCCCTTATCTATCCATGTAATAACCTTCATCAGAGCTTCGTCTTTGAGCATAGATTCCTTTGCAGGCCCTACAACGCACGAAGAGACCACTTTGAACCCCCAACTACTCAAGCGGAGCTGCTTCAAGAGGGCCTTCACCTTCACACTCATCCAACCATCACTTCCTCCATCGAAGCATCACATTTGATTTGGATGAACTTCACGACACTATTGGACCTCTCTTACCCTTCATCGGAGTGTCAGATCTCCTATAATGCTCGGTTGAAGTTCGCTGGAGGCTTGTTCTTGCAGACCTCCTCTCCACCGTTGGATGAGCCCTCCTCTACCAGATCTGATCCGAGGAACCCGACAAAAGGGGCACCCAGACCGTTAGGTCAGATCTAACCACACGTCCACTACATCCCCTGGATCGTCAGATTCGTCAGCCGCAATCATCAAAGTCGTACATCAAAGCCGACCCCTACATGCGCCACGTGCCCCATTAGGTATATTTCCTTTGTTCCCCTACATGTTTTCGCTTTAGATTTAGTCCATTAAATAAAATGTGTAGTTAAAAACATATACCATTTATACCTAGCACTTTTTATATTTGCAGTTTAGTCTTTCCCAGTTGGAGTCACGTGTGTCCCCACGTGCACTTCGGGATATTGGTATTTTGTTTACTGGACTATTATGTTGTTATATATTGAATGAAATGATTTTGAAATTACATTTATACCCTTGTGAGCCTAGATCAAGTGTGCCCCATGCGTTGCTTGGATAATTACAAATTCGACCCTACGCTTTTATAGTTTGTTATCTATTTGGTCCGTAAACTTAAATTAATTGAATTTTGGTCCCTGTGAGCTATGTTTAATTGCATGCTTTTTATTGGACTTAATAAATATTAAAATAATTCTAAAAAATTCCTAAAAATTATTATTAGCTCAAGCTAGTGTGTAGTTTTTATTGTAATTTTTTGGATTAATTTGATTGCATTTTTATTATTAAAAATTGAAAACCCTCTTAAAAGATTTGTGTTTTTTATAAAAGTACTACAAATTCAAAAAAGGTCTAAGAATTCCACAAAAAGTCATGTGCATGTCTTTTGTTGTGATCTACCATCACTATTAATTTTGTTTGAAAATTCTTTATAAAAACCTCAAAAATCACAAAACACCCTAAAACTTATAAAAATCATATAATATCAATGGAAAACATAAAATTTGTGTTTTCAGTTCCAGGTTGTAGGTTTTGATCTCTATTTTACAGAATTTTGCTAGTCAGGACCTTGGGGCACCTGAAATATTTTAAATTTGCAATTTGGTCTTGGTTGTGTACTACTTTGAGATTTGAGCACTATTTATTTTATAAAATCATAAAAACATTTTAAATATCTAGAAAAAAATACCAAAAACACCTTAAAACCAGAAAATGCAAAAATATTTTGCTTTTAATTTTATGAGCATATTTTATCAGTTCGAAAAATCGAAAAAGAGTATTGTATGTTCTTTAAGTGTTTTGTGCTTGTTTGCCCTCATTCAAAAAGTAAAAATATGAAAAAGTAAAATCCACTAAAATCTTTTTTTTCGAAATTTTACTACTTAGTTCATAAAGCGTACTCCTTGTATTTGACCCTGATGCTTATACTAGGTAAATAAAAATAGTTAATCGTTCATATTTGATTGCTTGATCTATTTAGTTGATTATTTTCTTGTTGAGTCGACTAATTAATTCAGGACACAATGACATTTTATTTATCTTGATACTAAACCCTAGTTGGTTGGTCCCTCATCATTATCAGCTCATCTTCTTCATTTCCCATTTATCTTCCATTTGTTCAATTTAGAGGGAGAGACCACCAGTCCCCGAGTGTTCTCGGTGATAGCTTCAGCACCCTCCAGTCGAGCAATGATGGTCACAAAGGTGAGATCCACGAGGGCTCCTCCTCGTGTCATTGTGCATCTCTTCAGGTTGCATCTCAACTTCTTCGCTTTTCGCCAAGCTGATTGAGGCCACGACATGAGTCCAGCATAGGTAATCCATCCTCTAGCAAAATTCCATGTAATTTTTCTATCTTCTTCTCATTTTTTATTATCTAATGTAACTTTAGTTGTCTTGTGATAACTAGGGATTTTCTAGGGCCTTACGGTTTCATAAGGAGAAACTACAATCGATGTGTTGATCGCTCAATAAACCATTATTAATCAACAATTAACACAAAATATAAATTAAAGTAATTAATATCAAAATTGTGGAGTTAAAATTTATTATTCTCTACAATTAAATGTATAGCAAGTAAGTGTGTAGAGGTCGAACCACAAAGAGCAAAACGGTAGCCTATATTGCCAATCAAAGTATATATGTACAATATGCCATTCATCATTTTTTGTGGGTTTTTAATTTTATATATTGTATGGATTATTGCCTTTATATTTTTGTATTTTTTAATTTTATATTTCCATTTTTATATTTTATATTTTTTGTATTTATTTTTCTTTTTAATACAAAATAGGTTATATAAGGCAATATATGCCATATAGAGTAATAGATATAAATAATAACAAATATAAATAAAAACATGAAATAAATTATTTTTGGGCTTTAAATATAAGTTTCTATGATTTTTATATAATATTTGCTATGTTTTATGGATTTTTAAAATCATAAATTTCCCAAATCTAAGATTTATTAAATATCCAAAATTGATTTGAATTCAAAAAATATGAAATAAAATCCAAAATTACTCAAATAATTTTTTATACATAGATAATTATATAAAGAAAATAAGGAATTATACAAACATATTTTTGGATTTTTTATGACTTTTTAGATTTTTATGAACGATTTTAGGGTTTTCCAATTTTAGGAGTTTTCTTTTTGCATTTTTAGTGATTCTTATCTAGATTAAAATATGATAAATTAGATAATATATTTTTTGGATTTTTTCAAAACATTTTTCTAATTTTTTGGTATTTTATAAGTTAGACAAAGCAAAAACATGCGCATTTTATTTTAAATAAAAGTATAAGTGTCCAAAATTTTAAACTGAAATAGTGTCGTAAAAATAGAAAAATCAGGAACATATGTCTTATTTTTCTTGATTTTTGGAGCATAATAGATATTTTAAATAAATCCAACAAATTCACAAAAATATAATTCTTGGTAGGGGCATACATGTAAATAATACAAAATCTAGGGGTCTCTGTAATTTTTTCAAAAATATACATTGTACTCGAACATTTATTGGACTATTTTGCAATTACAAAAAATTCCAAGGGTTACTTGTAATTTGCCCATCTCATGTGGGACTACACATGAGTTGAGCTAGACCGGACCTAGTTGTAATTTCCATAAACATCAGGGGCCTCGTATGCAAAATTCCCTTTTTATTTATGCCATTCTCTTTATTTACAAGACTTAATAATATATACAAAAGGTACAAGAAAATTAGCAAATTACCCCTTCACGTACGGGAGCCGACGGTTGGATATCATCTACTAAAACATGTATCTGCTCTAAGCTTTGCGATGGCGCTTCAATGATGAACACTTGGGATTAGATCCCAAGCTTGATCTAATGCTGCTCCACGAAGCAAATCGGACGACTGCAACTTCATCTAGATCTGTGGCTTGATCGAACAACCAGGAGGGGCTCAGGAAGAACTAGGGAAGAACTTGTCGATGGTCAGTTTTGATCCGTCCTCCCAAGCTCCTCCAGTCATCTAGAAAGCTCGGCACAAGGGTGATGAATCCGCATTTTATCATCTTTATTCATTTATTTTATCTTAAAATCCCTTATAAAACACCTGTGTATATTGATAAATCCATATTCTTACTAACTTGCATCTATGTATAAATATCGTACATATATTAATATTTTAATATGAAATAAATAAATAAAGGTAAAATAAAGAAATAAAAAAGAGAAGAAAAAAAGATTGTATATATGTAATAGATACAGGCTGACCCGAACCCTGAGAGGAGGTCAAGACTTGACCTGATCAACCATCCAAAAAGTAGGGGAGATAGGATCTTTAATCAGAAAATCCAAAAAAAGAATTTGTAAGTACTTTTCATTTCCTTATTTATTATGTGTATATTTATACAGAACTAATACTTTTTTATTTATACAAAATTGACCTTAAATTAAATAATTTTCCAAACAAAAGTTGTACATAAAAATACTTTTTAATAATAAAAATAATCGGAAAATAAAATCATGTACATAATAAAAATAACCACATCCGAAAAAAGTCATAAAGAGATAATTGAAAGACCAATTCCGGCTTCATATGAACTCAATTTGAATCAAATTCGCTTCCATCGAATTCTAAATTAAATGTTTTTAAAATGGAAGTGATTTCATAATATTTTGAGGTTACAGTTTGAAAGTCGATTTTCTAGGGTGTTTTTTTCAATTTTACCATTTATTTATTGTATATAATTATCCATATTTATTTTTATACATATTATATTTGTAAATATTTCTCAATAATTATTTAAAGTAAAAATAAAAAAATATAAATTAAAAATAAAATAAAATAAAATAAAACATAAAATAAATTCTTTCCCTTATTTAACTATGTATATACCATATGTAGATATTATATGTATATAGTTGATTTTCTTAATTAACCACACAAAAAATAATTAATTAAAATTTCATTTAATAAAGTGAAAAAATTAATTAACTATCTATGTAGATAATGTAAATAATTTTATCCACCATTAACCTCCTCCCTTCTTTTTCTCCACATTAAGATTTTTAAAATTCAAACTCAAATTCAATTTTTTTTTAATTCGCTCCTCCTCCCTTATTATCACTTGTCAATCTTTGGTGAGAGGAGCCAACTCTCCAAGAGCTTCTTGTTGTAGAAAGGAGCCTAGCCCCTGAGCCATCTGGTGACAGCGAGTCGGCCTTCGTCGAGGCCATTACGGCATTATCTACTCCCATGGTGAGATCCGTTTTATTCCTTGTTTTTCATCTAGGGTTCTCGTAGTTTAATATTTACGTTTTTTATTTTTTTGCCAATTTCAATCTTAAATCATAGTTATTAATCGTAGTTTGTTGCTCTAATTTTCAGAACCTATCTGGTTATCCCCATCATCTTCATGAGCTCCACATTTCCTTTCTACCTCATGCAACCACACACCTCCGACCACGCACGGTGGCCGGACATTCGGATCCATCCGTCCATCTCGCCTGATCCGCTTTTCCATTCACATTTTCTATCATAACTTTTGACCTGGTCGTCGTTCTAGAGTCGGATATTTTTTGTGATTTTATTTTATTGCAGGTATAAGGATTAAAAAAATATAAAAAAACTCATTTCCTACTTCAAAAAAATTAAAAAAGTAAAAATTTTGCAATTTCTACTTTTTACAAAAAAAAGGAAAAAACAAAAAAAATCCGTGTAGTAGGCACCACCCTCCCCATCAGCATGTGGCGTCCATCGCCCCCTCCAGATCCACCATCGAGCAGCGCGACTTCACCCCTATTTTTTCCCTTCATGGAACACCTGTGACACCACCATCTGGGGGTGGAGCTTCATCGTGTACGTCCCGCAGGAGTCCCGACCGCCCCACTGCCTTGCATGGACATACCTAGGGCATGTGTCGCCCTGAGTACCACCATCGCTCATGACGTCCATTGGAGTCGTCGGCCTGCATGTCTATCTGTTGTTCATAGCCAAAGTATCCTCTCCGCATAGCTGCCGCTATCTGCCACTCTTCACAGCAGCCTCCGCCATCCTGAATCCACGATTATCAACCTCCTTCATTCTAGTACACGACGCCACCTCCCTAGAGAAGTATCTCCGCACCACGTCATCATGCAAGATCGCCTTACAAATTCATTTTGTCACCGCCTTCCATCACACCATTGTCCTCCTCATGCCCCCGTAGCCACCCGCTCGGCGCCTCTTGCTAAAGGTTAAGTGAGAAAGAGAAGTGGCGGTCGTGCGCACTTCCCTTTTGTGTTTGCATTGAACAAAACAATATGCCCTTAAAATCCTAGGAGAAAATTACAATAAAGCCTCCTGACTTTCTCAAATTTGCCAATCTGCCCTTGTCATCATCAAGTTGCATGTTTTATTGGGTAATTTGTACTTTTAACCCACTTTTAATTTCTCATTAATTTTTTATGCAAAAACAATAAATATTTGCAATACAGTCCGTCATTTCTAGACTTTAAATTACATGTTCTTTTCATTGAAATAAATACCATTTATAATCAATAAATTCTCTAAAATTCAAGTCAAGTTCTTGTTGTGTTTCTCATCATTGTATAAATTTCTTATTGCATTTATTATGGTTTTATATTATTAAAAGTTCAAAAACTTCACATTTTTCACTATTCAAAATTTGAAAATTCATAAAAAAATTTAAATATTGGGTAAAAAATTCTAAAAATTTAGACTAGCCTCCTTTTTAAGTATATAACTTCCTTTCCAATTTTTGTGCATTAAATATTTTTAAAATACAAAAATTGTAAAATACTCAAACTATTATAAAAATCATATAAAATTGTGGGAAAATCCAAAAATAGCTATTTAACTTCCCTATTATAGATAATTGCTTCTAAGTTTTAGGAAAAATAATGGTAGAAACTTTTGATTGTTTTCATTTTCCCTATTTTTCTTCAATTTAAAAATCCTAAAAATAAAAAATATCAAAAAATTACAAAAACGGTAAAAAATCATCAAAACACAAATATACTTTCTTTAAGCATTTCGATAATTAATGTTTGAAAAATAAAAAAATGCATTTTCTTTTGTGTATAATTTTGCTTTGAAAATTAATTATACTTCAAATATTAAAAATTTGCAAAGCTAAAAAATCAATAAAAATAAATAATCGAAAATTATAAAATTTATAAAAATAAAAAAAAGAAAAAAAAATAAAAAAATCCTAAAAAACCAAGCATAGTTTGCATTTGAGATTTCCTTAATTCAATTGACTTTTTACAATTATTTGAATAACACTCGAGATTTGTAGCCTCCCAGAGTTCGATCATGTAAGCTATACAGGTAAATTAAATAACAAGTTTTCTTGCTACATTATATTTTCATTAATTTAATTTGAGAAGAAAAAATATAATACTTTTTATTGTGGAATCTTTGGGTTGCAAGGAAATTTTCATATTTATTTCATCCTATAATTCAAAAATTCCATGAAAATCTTTGTCAACAAAATGGAGTAGTTGTTGGGGAGGCACAGCGAGGGTAGTTAGGTTTCTCTTTTAACTATTCTTGGTTGTAATTTTTGTCTATATTTTTCCACATTTAATTCATTGTCCATATTCACTGTATTTATTTTATTATTTGTGCTCTTATTTTTATAATTGCATTTCTTACATATTTTCCATTTCCTCTTTCTTGTGAGGGCCCAACGAGCTGGAGCGTCTTTCTTAGGAGTTTGGGTGCACTGTTGTTATGTGAAAGCACCTTGATTCTTCATCGAGCCACAGAAGTGCATGAGAGGAACAGAAGAGGATTTGAAGGAGATCAAGCATTTGAAAAAAAATTGCATAGACTTTCACGTATTAATTTCTAGCATTTGAACTCTTGTAAAAGGACATTCATTTGTTGTGGGGTCTGTTTCGCCAAGTGCTTGTGCACTTGGGGGACCTCACCAGTTTTGTTTTCATCACCTTCTTTCTATTTGTTTCACATAGATTTCGTGAGCTACCTATTGATTGCTTTAATTATTTGGTTGAGCTCGGTAGAACTAAGGTCTAAATCACCCTAATAGTTTATTTGTTTCTATAGATTACATTCGGACTTAGTCAAATAAAGATTTAACTTAATTAGATTAGAAACCATGCACCGCGAGAAGTCGCACGCAGCACTAGTAGGACCCGTTGTGGCAGGCATCGAGTGACTTCCAAGACCAGACTCAAATCTCTCTTCTGATTAGTTAACAGAAGTTCTTCCTATTATAGAAACTATCATCTTAGGACGGATCCCTTGCATCATATAGTTTAGTTTATTAATCTGTAATTAAATTTTGCGCAGGTTATTTTGCATGTAGAGAGGTGGCCATAAGGTATGCATCTCTAACCCCTGCATGCATCGTTGTGTTTAATCACGCATTGGCATTTCTGATATCCTTCTTCGTTTTCACTCACATAATATAAAAAGGAAATTAGACACTCGGTAGGAGATTTATTGAAAATATTCGAATCAAGTGACAACTGCAAAAAAAATGGGACTACTAAAACTACTCAACCCTAAAATAAACGTAAAGAAAAATATTTGTCTTAGGGTGAGTAATCCCCTCATTGTATTCATTTTTAATTTCTTCATACACAATAAGGTTAGTTCCCAAACCCATAAGCCAACCTAAGTGTTTGTACAGTTTTTGTGATTCTCAGCTAACTCTAAAACTGACAAGATTAAGGGATCGAGCTTTCACGGTCTTCACCGAGTTGAGTAGGTTAATTGAGGGTTATGTTTTGTTTTGTGTATATTGTTTTTTATTGCCTGTATGCATACTAGATCCTTTTGCGCATTTACACCTTTTTCTTCATGTCTTTAGACTTGGCCATCGTGTTCTCCCCATCATTTTCTCTTGTTTCAGAGATGACCGATTGGAATAATTGTTATCAGACCTTCACGGATTTCTCTCATCCTCCAGCTGGTCCACCTCCCTTTTTCCAGGTGGACATTCCTCGTGATTTTTGTATATATTTTCCTAACCTATTATTTCAGGAATCGGACTTTGATTTTCACCCACCCTCAGTCCACTGACCTGATGTTGTGATTTTGGGGTCATTCATGATGTCCACACTTGAGACCTTGGACCAGATGATGGAGCATATTAATTTGAGTATTAGACATATATTTAGCATAAATAATAGCCAGAATGTTGCTCCACCATTTGAGGATATGGATTCACTTGAGGATGATCATGAGAGCTTGCAATCACCCAAAATACAAAAAATGAGAAAATTTTAAAAATCCAAAAAAAAATACAAGAGACACATTGTTGATTCATCTTGTGAGGAGAGGACACCTATACCAGACTATTTTTCCACACATTCATTCACCACATGTCCCACCTTTGACCCCGAGGTTGCCACTGTACAGACTGCTCTTAGCAATCCTAGTGTAAATGATTTTTCTGATCACCTCCCTTGTATGGAGGAGATCCCAAAATTCAAAAAATGTTGACTAAATACGAAGTGGTAGCCACTATTCATGAGATCATTAAAGCCCAACTTCACCAGGCCATGACACATTTACCTACTCCTCAACACAAGAAGAGAAAGAGAAGGATCACATCTTGACCATGGCCATTGCCCACACCATCTTTCACTGTCCACATTCTAAGAAAGGGAACACTGTCACACCTCTTTTGAGTTGCTCCATCTCTGACTATTCTTCTGAAAGCACCCTCCTTAATGGCGGTTCTTCAATCAATATAATACCCTTCTCAATGGTACATTATCTTCATCTTGGACCTCTCAAGAAAACTGAGATGATAGTTCAATTTGTTGATGGATCTATCAAGAGGCTGAAGGGTATTCTAGAAAACGTTGTCATTCTTATTCAGGGAATGAACTTTACTTCTGATTTTATCGTATTACACATGGAGATCTCCATCCCTATGGATCACTCTCCAATCATCCCGGGATGGCCTTTCCTCGCCTTTGTGAGAGACGTTATTGATTATGGATCAAGAGAGATTCGCTTTAATTCTGATGTAGGGAGCAATGTGTTGATCACAACACTCATTATTGACCAAAGACCAGCATCTCATGAGAGTTTGCCCATGTTAACCAACCCCAGGGACTTTGACATGGATGATACTATCAGAGATTTTTGCTCTTTGTTGGATGATACTGAGACCTAAGAATTCCTCTTAAAGGAGGAAGACTCGAAAAGCATAAACCTTGGAGTTCTCCTTTCTGGTATGTGGCGATGCATTGATGACATTCGTGGGATTTACACATTAGACACCCTAGAGCAGAAGGCAGGCTTTGAGACTAGATAGGACGTACATGATTTGGCTACTTTCATTGATGAGTCTGTTCCCTTTTCATCTTAATTTAGATGAGATCGACAAAGCCAAATTTGATTTTATTGCTTTTATAAAGGAATCCATACCTTTTTGATGAAGATGATGATCCAATAAAGGCTCCCCAAGCTATAATTGATCTTAATTTTGCTGGTAATGAGTTAGAGACCGTTTACTTTGATATTTCCGAGGCTTCCCAGACCGGACATGACCACACTACTTCCATTGATCGGTTCGTGCCAACACACTCTGAGACTGTTGAGGACAAAATCTTGATCGATCTTAATCAGTTTGTGTCTAATGTCGACCCAGATTTCATCTTATACCTTGTCAAATCGATTCCTTAGCGATCTCGTAAGAAGGTCATGTTTCGACCTTCGTGACATTTGTACATCCACTCCTCTTTTATATCATTTCGTTTTATTCTTTCTTCTTCTATTTTATCATTCACCCATTTCTGTGTATGTATATGATATACTTAGGATGTGCTTTATCCTAAGTATATGAGGGTGAATGATTTGTGTTCTTCATATTTGTCATGTCCATCACTCCTGTTATTGCTTATATTTAGGGATACTCTACCCTAAGTATAGGGGGAGTTATGTTGTTCATATCATCTTTTTGTGTTTTTTCTTTTAATCTCTTGCTTGTCCCTCAACTTGTTGATATTCTAGACTTTGGTATATTCTACCCTAAGTATAGGGGGAAAGATGAATCGTTGAGTCTGTTAATTCTCTTCATCAGTTTTTTTCCTTTTGTACGGTCTTCTATACTTAGGATTACTTGATCATAAGTATAGGAGCGATCACCGATTTCTATTCTTTTCGTATTTTCTTTAAGTTGTTGTCTCATAGGAGTCTTTTCACATTTCTATGCTTATCACGAGTTATGTCTTCCTTTGTCGCTCTCTAATCGCTATGAGGACGTAGTTCGAGCTAAGTATAATGGGTGTCATACATATTGTATATATACTTTAGAAATAACTCATATTTTAAAATTTGTGTATACAAACTCTGGTCATCATCAGTCTTAATTAAAAACAAAAAAATAACGAAATTAAAAACTAAAAAAATTAACAAATTAACTAAAAATTAAAAACAACAAAAAAATCCTTTTATAAAAAGGTGTATAATCTGTGTATATACTTGTATATATTTACTAACCCTTTTCTTTGATAAAATCCCTAAAAACAACAAAATCAAAAGTCTATAAAAAACTACATGATTAAAATTTCAAAAAAGTCACATGTGCATCATTTGTTTCCTAAAATCCATAAAAAGTTCAAAATTAGAAAATCGTTTCCAAAAAATAAGAAGAATTTTCTTTCTTTTATTTGCATTGTATATTTTTCTTGCATTTGCATATGCATTTTTTGGATAATATTGACATTTAAACTAAGTCTAGAATGAAATTGAATAATGGATCTTAGTTGGACCTTAATCCACTTAATTTCAGAGGAACCTTATAAGAACTGGACTTAAGACTTTTCATGTCCTAGTTACATAATTCTTTGAGTCCATAAAACTATGTTCACAAGTCAACTTGAGTAGTCTAAGTAGAATATTTAAGAACACATGCATGATTCTTCTAGATCATGGCTTATCTTTGACAAGCACTCTACACGTAGCTCTTCATGGAGGAGGTAGTGAGGAGGTAGAATCTTTTGGCTTGGGGTAACACACGGGTATGTAACAACTAGTGGGAATATCCATCTTCCTCTAGGGATGGTAGTGAACGTCTCGGTTCGAAAGCCTCGACTCGATCAATGGTCGGACATGAGAGCCGGCGAGCAAGACAAGAAGCTGCTTGCTTTAACGGACAGACCGATCTCAACTTGATCTAGTGGCATCAAGTTCTATAAACAAGATGTTGTGGGGTTACAATAATGATAAAAATAGGGACAGTCTACTAACTCAAGAGGAAAATTCCTTATGTACATGTTGGACCTTGTTTATATTCTAAAAAAACAAAAAAAATAAAAAAATTGCGTAGTCTCCAAAAGTGGACAGGCCTGATTGAAAAGTAAAATGCTTGTCGGAGTGCATATACAAATGAAAAAAAGAAGAGCTCCAAAGTCAAATTTTTGTAAGCTTGCAGTGGATGACTTGGCTACACTGGTCATGCATCCAAGGATAGGTAGCTACATTGGTTACCATCGATTCTTTTCTCTATCTCCTCTTCTTGAGTTGGTTGTACTTTAACATAGAAGGGAATATCCTTGCTCCTCGAGGAAAGAGTTTCTAAACTGAGGGACAAGAGTTACCTTGTTGAGAGAGGTTATTTCTTTGCTACTTTTGAGATGGGGAGCTATAACCCACTTACACCATACAAGTAAAGTTCATAGTCATAAGAATTTTTGTATGTAGGCTTGTTCATACCTGATAGTTGAGGTGACATGAAAAGGAGTCTTGTGGAACTTGAAGGTTGTTAGGTTTTAAATCCATTACCCAGTAAGGTTCCGCCACACTAATAATCTAAAGGTCTGACAGAGCACCAAACTACAATTTTATGAAGATAAGTTTAATACTAAAAATTGTCCTAACTTCTTTATATTTCCTTTATTTTTCTTTTATTCATTTATTCTTTCAAATAAGTGTTTGATAAGGTATTAGCAAAGGAAAAACATATGGGGATGATGAATTTGCATTTCGTCATCATTATTCATTTATTTTAGCTTAAAATCCCTTATAAAACACATGTATATATTGATAAATCCATATGCTTACTAACTTGCATCTATATGTAAATATTGTACCTATATTATTATTATTTTAAACAAAAATAAAAAAGAAAGAAATAACGAAAAAATAAAGAAAATAAAAGAGGAGAAGAAAAAAGAGTGTATATATGTAATAGATACAGGCTCACCCGAACCCCAAAGGAAGATCAAGATTTGACCTGATCGACCAGTAATAAAGTAGGGGGAGATATGGTCTTCATCAGAAAATCCAAAAAAATGTGTTTCGTAAATACCCTTCATTTCCTTATTTATTCTTTGTATATTTGTATAAAACTAACATTATTTTATTTATGAAAAAATTACTTCAAATTAAAAAAATTCAAAACAAAAGTTGTAAATAAAAATGTTTTCTAAATAATAAAAATAAGGGATTTTATCACTTGTACCCCTCCGAGATATCGCAATTTCAGTTATGCCCCAATCTTTTTGGTAATATCAGTTGTGCCCCTCAAAACTTTCTCCGTCATCAATTGTGCCCTTCCATCAGGTTGACCGTCAATGAATTGACATAACCGTGGTTTTTTCAAACCTTGGTTCATTTAAGAGGGGTATTATTGTCCAGAGGCCTCTTCTTCCTCCTCCAACCTCCTTCTCCTCCCTCTCCGCCAGGAGTTCGCCTGCACCTGCACCATGCACGACCACACCATGCCCTCCTTCTGCCCTAACCATTGATTACAGTCGTCGCGTTCTTCCCCGCATGCCCTCCCTTGTTGTGCACCTACAGTAGCCGGGGCGGAGGAGGCGGTGCGGGGCTGGCGGCATGGGGGAGGGAAGGGCTGGGAGCGCGGGGTAGGGGAGGGCTGGGCGGCGCAGGGGAGGGGTTGGCTGGGCGGCGTGGGGGAGGGAAGGGCTGGGCGGCGCGGGGGCGGCGCGGTGCGGGGCTGGGCGGCGTGGGGGAGGGGAGGGCTGGGCGGCGCGGGGGTGACACGATGCAGGGCTGGGCGACGCGGGGGAGGGGAGGGCTGGGAAGCACGGGGGAGAGGTTGGTTGGGTGGTGTGGGGGAGGGAAGGGTTGGGCGGCGCGGGGGAGGGGAGGGCTGGGCGTCACGGGGGTGACACGGTGTGAGGCTAGGTGACGCGGGGGAGGGGAGGGCTGGGCGGCGTAGGGGCGACACGGTGCGGGGTGGCGCGGGGGAGGGGTTGGCTGGGCGGCGCGGGGGAGGGAAGGGCTGGGCGGCGCAGGGGCGACACGGTGCGGGGTGGCGCGGGGGAGGGGCTGGCTGGGCGGCGCGCGGGAGGGAAGGGGTAGGGGGAGGGGACGTGGGGGGCGGTGCCGTGCGGGAGGGGACGGTGCGGGGGAGGGGGTGGAGTCGTGCAGGGCAGGAGGAGGGGGAGCAGGCGGGGAAGGGGAAGGGGGCGCAGGGGGCGGCGCCGTGCAGGAGGGGGAGGTGCTGGGCTGGGGAGGAGTTGTGGGGAGCTCGGGGCGGAGCTGGGAGGAGGTGCGGGCTGGGGAGGAGGAGATTGGAGGAGGAGGAAGAAGATGGGGAAAGAGGAGGAAGAAGATGATGTAAAATGACGATATAACCTAAAAAGTTATAACTAATTCCGCTTTTGCCCTCAAAGTTAACGGTCGTTTGCACACTGGATGGACGGTCACTAACCCGAGGGGCACAAGTGATAAATTAGCAAGTTTTGAGGGGCACAACTGATATTACCAAAAAGATAGGGGCATAACTGAAATTACGATATCTCAGAGGGGCACAAGTGATAAAATCCCTAAAACTAATTGCAAAATAAAATTATGTACAGGATAAATATAACTACCTTCGGAAAAAACATAAAGCAATAATAGAAAGACCAATTTGGGCATCGTATAAATTCAGATTGAATCTAACTCACTTCCATCTTATTCTAAATTATATTATCTTTTAAATGAAAGCTGTATCATAATTTTTGGGGTTACAATTTTAAAGTCAATTTTTTGGGGTGTTTTTTGCAATTTTATCATTTATTTATTATTTATAATTATCCATATTTTCTAAATATATATTATATTTTTAAATAATTGTAAATATTTCCTAATATTTATTTAAAGTAATACTAATTATAAAATAGTAACAACAAAATAAAAAATAAAACATAAAATAAACTAATCTCTGTATTTAACAACGTATATACCATATGTATATAGTATATGTATATAGTTCGTTTTCTTAATTAACCACCATAAAAAACTAAATAATTAATATTTATTTTTTAATTAAATAATGTGATGAAATTAATTAATTATGTAGATAATGTAAATAATTTTATCCACCATTAACCTCTCCCTTCTCTTACTCCCCTTTCAAATTTTTAAAAGTCAAATTCGAATTCAATTATTTTTTTCTCTTTAATTGGCTCCTCCTCCCTCATTACCACTCGATCAATCTTTGGTGAGAGGAGACTAAACTCCAAGAGCTTCTTGTTGTAGAAAGGTGTCTAGTATTTTAGTCGTTCTGTGACAGCGAGTCGGACTTCGTCGAGGCCATTACAACATTATCCACTCCCATGGTGAGATCTATTTTATTTCTTATTTTTCATCTAGGTTAATCATAGCCTAATTTTTGTGTTTTTAATTCATTGAAAATTCCAAAACATCACATTTTTAGCTATTCAAAATTTTAAAATTCATAAAAATTTAAACATTGCGTAAAAAATTCTAAAAAAATAGATTAACATCATTTTATGACTTAATTTTCGTTCCAATTTTCCTACATTAAATATTTTTAAAATTCAAAAAAACTGTAAAATATTCAAATCTCATAAAGATCATATAAAATTTTAGAAAATCCGAAAATAGTGATTTAACTTCCTATTTGTAGATAATTGCTTCTAGTTTTTAGGAAAAATAATTACAGAAACTTTTGATTTTATTTTATAGTTTTCAATTGCAAAATAATTTTGTCTATTCACTATTTTCACTATTCCCTATTTTTATTAAGTTTCAAACCCTAAAAAATCTAAAAATCTATGAAAAAAATACAAAAATAGTTAAAAATCATGAAAACACAAAAATGTTTTCTTTAAGCTTTTTTATCAATTTTATCATGTTTGCAACCAAAAAGCTGCATTTTTTTTCATGTGTAATTTTGTTTTGAAAATTAATTATATTTTGAAAATTAAAAACATGCTAAACTAAAGACCAATAAAAATCAAAAATTAGAAAATTATAAAGTAAGAAAATTTTAAAAAATTAAAAAGAGAAAAATTCTAGCAAAATCCAATTATAATTTACACTTGAAATTTCCTTCTTTCTTTTAATTTATTTTTTCGATTATTTGAATAACCCTCAGGATGTTAATTAAATAGAAATTTTTCTTGCTCCATTTTCCTATAATTATCTGCTTGAGAATAAAAAATAAAATGATTTTTTGTTTTAGGATTCATTGAGCTGCAACGACACATTGCACACAAACACGACTGCACATATTTTTTATTCATCTCAATAATTAAATCCAACCGAGAAATCTCTCTCAACAAAGGGAAAAATGAAGCTTAGGCTCTTCCGCAACCGATGGGGTCCTCAAGAGGTAAGACGGAGCCCTAGCAAAGTAGATTGGGGTCGAGAAGATCAGGGGCTCCAGGTAGCTCCTTCACGAGCGAAATCAACTCAAAAAAAGTCTTTTGGCCCACCAATACTTTTAGTAGGATTCAACAAAAAAACCAAGGGGACTAGGGGTCTTGGGGGTAGAGTGGAAGCGAGTTGGTGTCGGCGGATACGTCTGACAAGGTGGCGACGGAGGGAGATCTGATATCTAGATCCACGATGGATCTAGGTGAATGAGAGATGGCATGGCAGAGAGCAATGGATGGGGAACTGAGGGGAGGTGATCAAAGCGATGGATAACGACATATAACGCACGGAGTAGTTCATTAGAGACCAGCTTCAGCGAACTACGAAGATGGATCTTTACACTAATTTAACTAATAAAAACCTAAGATAGGCATGATGAATGAAATATAAAGCTAAATAACAAATAAAAATCAGTTCTTATACCTAAGAGGGAGCTCAAGGAGCAGGGTGGTCAGAGCACTACCATGGACCACTACCTTGTCCTCGTCGCGCCATCTCCAAGCTCAGGGGGTGCGCAGCTATCACCTAGACCTCAACGCAAAACTGGATCAGAGAAGGAAAGAGGAACTCAGGGTTTAATTTTAGAAAATGAGCTCATGTGAATTTGGGCGGTGATTATTGACAAGCTTGAGGTAGATTGGCAGTATCTGATGATCCCGTGAGGTAGACGTATGTGAGGTGGATAGTCTTTGTGAAGAGCTTCAAGTGGAAGAATAATCAAGGTGGAGTCGAAAAAATCAGAGAAGAGGAGGGATTCGAGGCTCTGACGGAAGTTAGAGCTGAAATACGGGGAGTTAACCGAGGTCAACAAATGTCACGTCCCACTAGACGATAAAACAATTGATTTTATTCATAATTAATTAAAAATAGTAAATGACTTTATTAATTTTTTAGTATAAAATAAAATTTATTCATAAATTGGGCTTGAAGAATAAATTATGAATATCATCTCAGTTTAGGCATCGTAAATTGGTTTAGATGAAAGTACCAAACAAGATTTTTGGGCGGATCTGGATAAGGTTTTACAAGAAATCCCACAAAGAGAGATGATTTGAATAGGTGGATATCTTATTGGACATGTGGGAAAAGATGCTTCAGGGTATGCTAATGTTCATGAAGGACATGGTTTAGGGGATAGAAATGAAGAGGGAAAAGTCATTTTGGATTTTGTAATGACATGATATTTTCATAGCGAACACTCTCTTCAAGAAGAGATAGGAGCATTTAATTAACTATAAGAGTGGGCCAACTAGAACACAAACAGATTACTTTGTATTTAGGAGAAGAGATCGGTTTGTGTTGTAAAGACTGCAAAGTAATCCCAGGAGAGAGTTTGACAATCCAACATCACTTGTTAGTCTTGGATGTACAAATAAAAGGGTCGGTCAATAAAAGGAGGATTCCTAAGATCAGTAGAATTAGATGGTGGAATCTTCCACTAAAGTAATCAAGCTTCAGGGAGAAGGTTTTAGATGATTTATCTTGGCATTGTAGCGGAAGTGCAAACAAGATGTGGGAGGCAGTGGCATCTTGTATTCGAAAGGTAGCCAAAGAGATGCTACATGAGTCAAAGGGAGGAGCTCTAGGTCAAAAGGAGGCTTGGTGGTGGACTGAAGGGGTGCAAAAGAAGCTGAAAATTATAAGAGCATGCTTTAAAGCTATGCCTAAGGATAGAACATAGGAAACTGTCACAAACTACAAAACATCAAAGAAGGAAGCAAAGAAGGCTGGAAGCGAAGCTAAGTCAAAATCTTATGAAGTTGTGTATAAAAATCTCGACTCTAAGGAGGGTCAGAAGGATATATTCAGGTTGGCCAAAGAAAGAGAAAGAAATACAAAAAACCATTCTCAAGTGAGATGCATTAAGGACGAGGAAGGGCATGTGCTTGTTACTCAGAAGGATATAGAGACTAGATGGGAGTAGTACTTTCATAAACTTTTCAGCGATGAAGGAAATAGAGAGATCACTATGGGTGATCTATCTAGTAGCGAAAGTTACTTGAATCGTGCAAGCTATAGACGGATACAAAGAAAGGAATTAGAGGTGGCTTTGAAGGTTCTGAGACGTGGGAAAAGTGTAGGACCGGATGACATCCCTATAAAAGTATGGAGAGTTTTAGATGAGCACGGTTTGAGTTTGATAATGAATCTATTCAATGTTGTTTGATGAAGCAAGAAAAAGGTTGAAGATTGGAGGAAATCTGACGAATCTGAGATTGCACTATTTAAAAATATATCGTGAATTATCGTCCGCTAAAAAAATATGTGTGATTTTGTTGTAGGCGGCAATCGGAATCGATCAAGAAAATAACCACAATTATTTAGTCAATTTTTAATCGTGTGGTTTTATGTTTATTTTACTTGGGAAAATCCCAAGGTCGAATATAAGGATGCAAAGGAACAACCTAGAATTTTGTCTATCAAAGTTCGTGCATGGTTTTCGAGGCGACCATTTTTTGTAATTTTTTATGCAATTAGAAATGCAAAATGCAATTTTGGCCTATTTTAGGGACTAAAATGTAAATGTTGATCGAACGATGTCTGAAAAATACTAAACTTGGCCAAGGTGAAAATTAAGATGAAATAAATGCACTATAATGTTTTTGAAATTTTTCGATGCAAGATGAATTTTTATGAATTTTTTAATGCAGACAAAGTGAATTTTAATATTTAATTATAATAAATAAAATACCTAATTATTTTGAAGGAATAAAATTATCTATGTTCTATCACTAGGTGATGGATCTCAGAAAAATCCTAAACCTCGAAAATACTAGATTTTATACCTACTAAAAATCAAACATTGAAATATGCAAAATGATTTTTACAAGGCAAACTATGCATGCAAATGAAATTCTTTTTGGACACTAAGTTAACCACAGTTAATTCGTGATTTTTCCGGGATTTTTAGAGCAACGGTTAATTAATTATAAAAATCAGAGCACACAATGGGTAAAATATGCAATTTTCCACAAAATATTAATTATTAATACACAAATGATCACAAAAATGTCATTAAATTGCCATAATGTAGAGAATTAATAGAGGAACATAATGCCAAAATTTAATAAATAAAATGATGCAATGTAGTTGTCCAAAACAAAGGGGAATACATGGGTGATTCTGCAATATTTAAATAACTATAAATAAAACAAAATGCTAAGGAGGGCCATAATGTAATTACGAATAAGTACAGGGGGTCCTCTGCAAATGTTCCGACGGGTCACGTACCAAGCATGTGACCCTTGGTTGGCTGGGCTGATGCACAAATATGAGTAATTTAAGGGGGCTTTTTGCAATTATTCCGTTGATCACGTGATGTGAATGTGTCGTGGAAGGCTCGGAAAGAGGGGTTGGCTCGATCCTCCACGTGTCGATGTTGCTTGCCTCAGCCTTGGTCCGAGGTTCTGGTCCGAACCCGAAGCTGGTGGGAAAATTTGAACCATTTATGAAGATCGATTTAACGGTTGGGGCTCGTGGATGCTTCAACAACTCTGATGATTGGTGGCGTGATGATCGGATGGCTGCTACGGGCCGACATACGGCTTGCGGGCGTCGATGGAGAGGCAGTTCTCCGTAGCTACGTGGCGTTGACCAGTGAAAGTCGATGACGGTTGCAGTTGTCGAGCACCGTGCCTTGATGGTCGACGACGGGCCTGATGATGATGAAGTTCTGGTGCGAAGTTGATGGTGTTACCATTGAAGATCGGAGGAGACAAGCACGGCGTCGAGGCAGAGCATTGAAGGTCAAAGTCGGAGACAACCATCGTCAGCTCGATGGGAAGATGAAGATGATGGTCGAGATGTGGCGAGGAGGGGGTTCAAGTAGAGAGGATGATGAAGCGGCTTATCGAAGATGGAGATATGGGCGGAGGAGTGGAGGATACCAGGGCGGAGAGGGCTCGACGGCAAGCACGCCAGAGCTGAGCAGCAGCGCGAATGGCTGGGTTGCAACAAGGCACTAGGCCCCGGATCACGCCGACGGGAGGGGGGCTCGGTCTGTCACTAACGGAGGGGGAACTCCCTTGAGGGTAAACGGCGGATGATTGTCTTGGTCGGTGTGGAGTTGGCTTTATAGTCGAGGAGTGTCGTCGGCTATGGAAGTTTGGTATTTGATTTAGGGATTTGGGCGACATCGCGAGGCTAATCGGGAAGGCGAAGAGATATGATCGTGATTGGATTCGACGAAGGCGAGATACGCGGCGAGGCGACGAGGTTTGACGAGAGGCGACGACCGGTGAAGGATCGGGCGAGATACGTGGTGGCGGTAATGGGCGGAGAAATTAGAGAAGGAATACGAAGTAGAGCGGTCGTCCGATCGGCCGTGATCGTGCCATGTGGCGATCGGATGCTTGGGAGGCACGTGCTACGCACGTGCGACGACTTTTTTTTATAAAAACTAATTAATAAAAGCCTCAAAAATGGCTGACATGTGGCAGCTCCAGGAGCGGCCACGTGTCAGCCTCAGAAAATTCAAAAATAAATTCTTCAAAAAATAAAAAATAGCAAACAACCTTGGATCAAAAATCGATCAATTTCTCGAAGTGATATTTCGGGGATATCCCATGTACATTGAATACCTAGATTTTTAGGTTTTATAATTTTTTTATTTTTAAACAAGATAAAAATCATAAAAAAATATGGTAAAATCAAAGATAAATATTTACACATTAATATGTTTTCTGAATTTTTATTAATTAAGAAAAACAAGAAATAAAATATAATACGAAAAAGACCAATTTGGAACAGTCAGTTAGTGAAGACTCAGACTCAATTTGTTTCTTTGATTTCAAGATCGGTTTGGATTTGGATTCTTCCGCATTTTAATAAAACTTTTATCAAAGAAGACAAATGAAAAATAAATTAACTAAAATAGGTTAATTATGTACAGAAAATACTAGGTCAAAATCAACTAAAATACATAATGTACAAAAGAGGCCCAAAACCCAACTTTCACATATGATCTCCGATTCACTTGAACATGGTCTTATTTTGAAGGTATTTGAATCTACATTAGTTCAAAAGTGAATCTACATTAGTTCAAAAGTGGGTAGGATTAAAATAGTCACTGGATGAGGAAGATATGAGGGTTTTAGTCCGGAAGTCATGAAACTAGGTTTTGGCTTTTTGGTCCACTTATTTGGGTTAGTGATTTTTTTTGTATTTTTCATTTATTCTTGTTAGTGATATGTACACAGTGGAGTGGTTTTGGGTCATTCGGAATTAGCATGAATTAGTTAAAAATGAGGGAAGTTATGCTATTTACAGGTAAATTTTAGCCGGGATTTTTGGCTTCTTATTTTGTGCAGAAATGTGTGCTAAAATGCAATTCTTATCAAAACATGCACGGATGCTAATTATGCTGAATAAATGAAGAAATACTGATGATTTTGTGGGTTTTGAGATTAATTAATGAGATTTAGTGTGATGAATCTGAGATTCAACATCCCCCATATACTTAAACCATGCTCGTCCCTGAGCATCAAAAAGAAATGCCATGAGGGGAAATGAGATTGGGTTCCATACCAAGACCCTGAGCTGAAAGTGAAAATGAAACTAGACTCGACCTTTGTATTATTAGTTTGGCGGATCTTCTGTGAGACTTAGAATTTTATAATCAACAGCCTTCAAGTTCTACCGATCCTTATCACAGTTTTGGCTCAGAAGTCATCTTAGAACAATCCTCTTCCCAAAGCATACCCTATGATTATTGAACAATCGACTCATGTGTGTGAAAGGTTTTAGCTCTTCCCATCTAGAATGCTGGACTACCATGCAAATATCCTCTCCAGTAACTCGTCCTCGGAGAGTCAGGTATTTCCGTCTAAGGTCTGTCGTTCTATGTTCACAATCGAATTGGGGGAGAAGTTTAGAAGAAGGAGAAAAGAACTGGAGGGTGGCCAGTGTAGTAACCACTCCTTGTGAAGCTTCCCAGTGTAGCCGAGCCTCCACCAAGATCTGCAGGTTTTCTTGAAGCTTGGACCTTTTTGGTCAGATATTTATTTGGTAGTGGGTTCTTTGTATTTGGATTTTTGGTGGTTGTACTTGGATCTTATTGTGCCCCTACGGATATAGTATCTTTTATTTTCGTACATATTTTGGGGTCTCAGAAAAAATTGTGCCCAGCCGTCCATCCCTTTTCCGAATCTTTATTTCAACCCGTACTCCGATCTTTAGATTTTCATGCTACTAGAAAAGAAACTCACACAGTCTTCCAACATCCTGTTTGAGTTTATCTAAGTGCATAGTGTGAGAGTACAAATCAATTACCTATTATGGTGTTGTACCCAGAATAAAGAGACCAGGTTAGACACTAAGAGTCAAACGATGCACATTGTCATGTGGAACTCAAAGAATTAATTCAAAGACCTGAAGTTCTTAAAATCCTATTTCTCGATGAAGTTCCTCTGAAAATTAGGTGGATTAAGGTCAACTCGATCCTACTCTCGGTTTCTGCTCATAACTCTGTTCAGAACCCAAGGACTTTTCATAGATGTAAATGAATGTGATGTTGGATGAAGTACATGTGTGGGAAATGCAGACACACATTTTTTTTTCTTTTTTGTGATGAAATTTTTTTATTTTTTTATGCAAGGAATTTTTGTTCTTCATTTTGTTTTTGTTTTTTGTTTTTTTTGCAAAAATGAATAAGAAGCCTTCTTTTTTTTCAAAGATTTTTGGCAGGAAACGGTCAGTTTTAGTAGCAAAACCCTTTTTCTTTTCTTTTTCTTTTTTTTGTTTTGTTGTGTTATTTTTTAAAGTTAGTTACCCACCCCGTAGATACATATAGACTTAGGAGAAAGTACGAGATATGGGTAAAATATATATACAGTATGTATACAGACCCCCCTATACATAGCGAGTGTTGTGTCCTCAGAGCACAAGAAGCGTAAAGAAGACATAACTCGGGCTAAGCATAAGAGAGAAAAGAAAGTGTGCTTCGTCCCCTATACTTAGGCTGTGAATAGTCTAAGTATAGAAGAAGGGCAAAAGTGAGGTGGTCGGGATATGCGAATGAGGAAAGTATATACAGATGAGCGTTAGTTCCCCATATACTTAGGCTCTGTTCAGCCTAAGTAGAGGAAGAAGCTGTACAAGGAGATCGATGAGGTCGGGAGTAGGAATGATCTGATGAATCTTCAATGTGCTCTCTTTACATGAAGTAGATGACCTCAACTTGGATTGTCTGCTCTTTGGATGATTCTATATATTGTTTCAGCAATTGTCCAGGTCGGCAATATCCACACTTCCATTGGTATGCACATCGATGACAATGTAGGGACCCGTCCATTTTAATTTGAGTTTCCCGTAAAAAATCTTCAATTGAGCATTAAACAACCACACTTTCTGCCCAGGGACAAAGGTTTTATCTCAAATGTATCTATCATGACATCTCTTGACCTTTTCCTTATAGATGACACTGTTGTCATATGCCCAGTTTCGGATTTCAATTAGCTCATTCAGATTTAAGTCTCGGCATAATTTCCCAAGGTGACAAATCCAATTCAGCTTTTTGATCGCCCATTCTGATTTGTGAATTAACTCTACAGGTAAATGGCATGGCTTGCCATAGATCATCCTAAAAGGTGAAGTACTGAGTGGAGTCTTGTAAGCTGACCTATAGGCCCACAGAACATGGTCCAACAATTTCGTCCAGTTCTTCCTGTCTGGACGAACCAGCTTCTTAAGAATACCCTTCACCTCTCTAGTAGAAACCTCTGTCATGCCATTAGATTGTGGGTGATATGGGTTGGCTATTCTATGCTCAAAATTATATTTCTTAGCCAAAGATCTCATTTCCTTATTCACAAAGTGGCTACCTCCATCTGAAATCAAGACTTTTGGTAGCCCGAACCTTGCAATGATGTTATCCTTAATAAACTTACAGATGATTTTGCTATCTGCGGTTCGGGTTGGATTAACCTCTACCCATCTCAATAAATAATCAACTGCTAACAAGATGTACTCAAATCCATTGCTATTGGGAAAAGGACCCATAAAATCAATCCCCCACGCATCGAAAACATCACAGAAAATCATTGGTTGCATGGGCATTTCATCTCTATAACCAACAGTCCCTCCCATTCTTTGACAAATCTGGCACGACTGTACAAAATCATTAGCATATCGAAATAAGGTCTGCTAGTAGAATCCACATTGGAGTACCTTGTGCGCAGTTCTCTTTCCCAAATGGTGTCCTCCAGCCTCGAGAGAATGACAATGTGTGAGAACACTCTGGCATTCCTCCTGAGGAATACATCTTCACCAGACGCGATCTTGTCCTTCATAGAAAAGGAAAGGATCGTACCAATGATATTTTCTCGAATCCGACTTCAATCGATCTATCATTATCTTGGTCCAACCAAAGGGAACCTTCTTGGAGACAAGATAGTTCACGATGTTGGAATGCCATGGGATTGAATAAGTAACGCAAACTGATTCATTTGGAAAAGTATCATTAATTGGTCCAGTGTCAGGGTAATTGTTTTGCTCAATTAGGGAAAGGTGATCAGCAACAACATTCTTTGTTTTAGGTTTATCCTTGATCTCTAGGTTAAACTCTGGATTAAAAAGATCCATCCCAAAAGTCATGCTATGGCATCCTTCTTATCCATAAGATATCTTATTACCGTATGATCAGTGAAAATCATCACCTTGGAGCCCAATATGTATGATCTCAATTTTTCAAGGGCCAAAACTACCGCGAGCGTTTCCTTTTCAGTTACTATATAACTTATCTATGCAACATCCAACACTTTGTTTGCATAGTGAATCGCATAAGGAATTCCATCTCGTCTTTATCCAAGCACAGCTCCGATAGCAAAATTCAATGCATCAGTCATGATCTCAAAGGGAAGAGACCAGTCGGAAGCTTGTAATATTAGTGATTCACATATTTTCTTATTCAGGAGCTCAAAGGCCTTTAGACACTTGTGATTCACAATAAACTCAGTGTCTTTTCCTAAGAGATCAGTCAGCGGGCGGGCGATATTTAAAAAATCAGGGATAAACCTTCGATAAAATCAAACATGCCCTAAGAAAGACCTCACTGACGTGACGTTGGTTGGTGGCTCAAGTTTCTTGATCACATCCACCTTGGCAGGGTCGACCTACATTCCCTTTTTGGAGATGATGTGCTCCAACATGATACCCTCTGTCACCATAAAGTGACTTTTCTCCTAGGAGAGTACCAAATTAACCTCCCTGTAACTCTGGAGGACTCGGTCCAAATGCGCTAAACATGTATTAAATGAATCACCATGGACTGAGAAGTCATCCATAAAGACTTCCAGGAAATTACTAACCATTTCGACAAATACGGAAATCATGCACCGCTGAAATCTACCTGGGGCATTACAAAGCCCGAATGGCATGCGCTTGAATGTGTAAGTGCCGAAAGGACATGTAAATGTGGTCTTTTCTTGATCCTCGGGAGCGATGACTACTTGATTGTAGCCAGAGTACCCATCAAGAAAACAGAAGAATGCTTTCCCTGCAAGTCTCCCCAAGATTTGATAAATAAATGGCAGTTGAAAGTAATCTTTCTTGGTCGCAGCATTCATGTGCCTGTAATCGATACAGACGCGTCACGACGTGGGTACTCGGGTCGTGATCTCTATCCCCTCCTCGTTGGTGACCATCTAGATTCATGACTTCTTTGGGACGACATGAAAGGGGGCCACCCACTTGGAGTCAGAAATGGGGTATATAAATCCTGCTTTGGACCATTTCTCTATCTCTTTCTTAACAACTTCTCGAAGATTGGGGTTTAATCTTTTCTGAAATTCATGGGAAGGCCTTGCATTGTCCTCAACATAAATTTGGTTTGAGCAGATAGCAGGATTGATTACTACGAGATCCGAGATAGTCCAACCGATGGCTTTTTGATTTCGCTCAAGGACTTCGAGTAATCTAGATTCCTGATCGATGGTTAATGATGAGCTAGATTATAGGAAATTTCTCTTTAGGTCCATTAAGAAATGCATAATTGAGTGTGGGAGGAAGTGGTTTCATCTCTGGCAAATATGAATCATCAATTAAGTCTGGTTGAATGACTTTTGAATCTGGTTATGTGTTGGTTAGCGGGGAATGACTCTGTGATGTGCTAGTTACCGATTTTGAAAAAAGGTGAGTTGGATCGCAAAAGTAGTGTGGTAATTCGGCCAATGCCGCATCCGACTCGTCGTCGATATTTCTTGACTGTCCCGAAGAAGATGGGACTGACAAATCTGAAAGGATTTCTTTGTCATCAAGGTTATAGGTATCTGGATGTCTAGATAGGTTTGACAACATCTCACAAACTGCACTGTGCACCGTTTCTTCTTCTGATGATGTGCTTTTACTCTGAATATCTGGAAGTTGCTCCCATGGCCCAGTAGTGCTGATGAGATTGCTTCTGACGTCTCTGAGTATTCAGTGGTAGATTCGGAGTCTGGTCTTTGCCACTTTGTTTGTTTCATCTCCATGTACACCTCTCCGCCTGGAGAGCAGAATTTCATCATTCATGTACCGTAGTCGAACACGGCTTTCGCAGTTCATAAAAATGGTCTTCCCAGGATGATTTGGGATTCCTTCCAATGGTTCGGGGTCTCCATATCAAGGACCATGAATTCCACTTTGTATTTTGTATCCTCAATCAAGATGACTACATTTTTTTACTTCTCCCTTAGGTCTTTTACTGGTTTTATCAACAAATGGAGCAGACATAATGATTTTCTAAGAGGACCTAACTCCAGTTTGTAATATAAGGCTAGGGGGAGAAGATTGATCGAAGAACAATTATCGAGTAGTGTGCATGCGAACGTAATGATGCCAATACGACTCTCCACATAGTGAGCACCCATATCCTTTTTCTTTCTTGGTAAATGTTGATTTCTAACACATTTGGTAGTGGCAAATGTCAAGATATGAGTCTCCACAAATTGACTTGGTTTCTTTGTACGAGTCCTGGTGGGAGTGCATTTTACTTTCAAGTACTTCTGAAATGTTGGATTGCTGGCCACATATTGATCAAAGGGTACTTTGACTATGATATTTTCATGGCAGAACCTTTCCATTTCTGGGTCATCTTGAATGCTATCCTTTGGTTTTCCTTTCTTAAGAGCATGGGGGAAAGGAATGGAAGTATTTGAGACATGAGATAGAGAACCAGAGTCATAAATAAGAGCATCTTTATTAGAAATGGAGTTCTTATTACAATCATTGGTTTTCTGATAATAATCAAAATTATGTTGGTAAAAATGTAACAAAGGTATTTTTGCAGCAATTAGAGGTGAAAGTTCCTCTAGAGACTCCATAGATGCTTTTCCCTTCTCGCATGATGGGATCTTGACAGGTGCAGAATTCAGGTGTCCTTCTTCTTCATTCTCGAAAGCATCCTCCGGTTGATCTTTCGAGTCTTCATGATCCAATTCACGTGCCCGATCAGGTATGTCCACGGTCCTTTCACTCCTAAGTGACATAAAATTGATATTTTCAAATGAAAAGATCTCATGTTCAGATGTGGAAAAACATGAATAATATACATGGCCATTGTGTTCGGAAGATTGAGATTTGTTCAAGCTATTAGGGTTAGCTCGAACTTGGGCGAGAATGGTTGTTGTTGGGGCTGTCAGTTCATCTCTCCAACAGGACAAGCGATTAACATCAAACCGTAGATCATGCAGTTCATTCCAGAAGTTGCGAATCTCCTTTGAGCATCTATCTCTAGATATCTACGGGTTATTCTTGAGAGTTGGATGGTTGAGATGGTTGTTTTGCGGTGTGACTTGGTGGAGCTTGATATTGTTGATGGTATTGCTGAGGCTGGTTCTGGTGGTTATATGGCTGCTGCTGCTACTTCGGATGCTGGAATGATGTAGTGTTCTGAGTATGATGCGGAGTTGGTGGGAATGCGACATTATAGAAAGTGGGCGGACGTTGGTAAGGCTTACGATCCCCCATATTACCCTGTCGGGTAGTGTTCTGAGTGTACCAAATGTCGTTCTTCGAATGTCGGAGGCGGGGCTTCTTCAACAATCTCGGTTGGTGAAGGTGACTGCTAGGAATGTTGGGCATAGGATTGGTCCTGAACTCATGGTTGTTGTTGTCCTGATCTTGGCTGCTCCTGGACATGATATATACCATAGATCAGGACCGTAGGTGCAGTGGGTATCCCTATCTTAGATACCTTCTCATTCAGCTTTTTCATTTGCTTCAAAAACTGGGAGATCCTGTTGTTGATGTCTTTCATCCTCTTATGAATTTGATCCACTACCGTCAATTTATCAGCGATGATGTTCATGTTCGGAATCAAATCCTATGCTATTTCTGCAACAGTTTGCTTTCCTCCTTTGGCTTGAAATGTATTCATGGAATCGGTGTATGCTCTACTGGCGATCTGTGAGCGACTTGTCTAGGCCATTTTCTCTAGTACGTTTCAGACGGTTTCAACCCCTCCCGATGTGTAATTACCTCCCAAAGCAGTCCTTAACAACCCTTGAGTCTCGTAGTTGAGTCCAGAGTAGAGTGGCTGAACTAAGATGTTGGTATCCAGGTCATGGCATGGGTATTTCTGTAGTAAATCTTTAAATCTATCCCAAGCATCACAGAGTGGTTCATTAGGCATCTGAGAGAAACTGGTGATGTGTGTCCTCATCTGGTTTGTCCGACTCAAAGGGTAGAATTTTTTTAAGAATGGATTTTTGAACCTATCATAGGTGGTTATCGTCACTCCTAAATTCTTCACCCAGTAATCTGCCTTGCCTTTCAAGGCGAACGGGAGAGAAGTGAGATGAATGTAGTCCTGGCTGACTTGGGGGTGCCTCAAATTAGAACATATCATCTCCAAGTCTCGCAAAAATTCATATGGTACTTCAGTGGCATTACCATGGGATTGTGGTAATTGACTCAAAAAGTGTGGCTTCAGTTCATATTTGATCTCTAGATGAGGTGGCTGCAAATAATTTCTCGCTCTGTACTGCCCAAGATTGTGTGTTGCTTCCATTGGTGGTTCTCCCCCAGCATTCAACTGCTCTAGTTGCTCTCTCAGTAAAAGCTGTTGCTGCTCAGATGCGGCTAATCTTGCAAAAATTATCTAGATCGGATCTTCATTGGGTTCATCTTCATGATCTTTCTTGGAAGACATCTTGGGAGGAATCTTTTCATTCTTCTTCTCTTCACCTTCAGAATGTGAGAAATCGGAGTCAATAGAATGGAAAGAATCAGAATCAGAGTTATTGAGGTGAGAGTCTTCCTCGATGTGATCAGGAGATAAAGAAAGAGTATGGGTTTGCCCACCTTCCAGGAAGATGAAAGAATCATAGGATGAGTATTCACGGGAGAGGTATCCCTGAACCCAAGGCGGTCCTGAGTAAGAGTGCCTCCAAACCTTTGAGACTGAAAAGATTGTGGTGGTCAGGGAAGGGTTCGCGGAGTCCGAACGAAAACTGCCACAATCTTCCATTCTCGATTTCAAGAGATCAACAAGAGGTTTACAGCTCATGATCTAGGCACAAGTATACGGTATTCGATGATTAACTAGTTTCTAAGCACAAATCAAACACAATACAAAGCTTTGTTTCACCAACTTACTCAGTGAAGGCCGCGACAGTTCGGTCAGTTATCTTATTAATTTTAATTGGTGAGAATTCAAATCTTGGAAACCGTTTAATCGGGCTTTTAGGTGCCTGTATTTCCCTACCGATTGTCCTTAATTCTTACAAGTAGTTGAACCTACTTTCAACCAGTATGTACGGATCGTAAAACGACTACCTGTGTTACTTGAGGACGGAGCCCTACGCAGTGTCCTCTAAACCACCCCTCTGCTAAGGAAATTCTGACCATTTACCGGCTACACGTTATATCCTCACTGAGAAGTAGCTAATCGTTTTTTGTAGAATCAGTAGTCATTTTGAAAATTCTGGCTTGGCTCTATCCTAGTGTGCATCTCTCTTCTCGCTGCAAGATAAAAGCATACAATGTTCGGGTTGCTCTCCCACAAGAATTATTGATTTTATGGATTATGAAAATTTGTTATATTTAGCGGTCCCAATTTTAGTTAGGTGATCACTGAAAAATTAAGTGAGCACAAATACACGTCTACCATTCAGTTCCAATTTCCTTTTAAAATTATGTGATAAAACAAGAGGGAGAAATTCAGGAAAAGCCAATGCACGTAAAAAACTATGATGTATACTCAGTTAGAAGACTTATAGTGAATCCCCGCAATATCCATGTGGGATGCAATACAGAATTGAACGATTATTATAAATGAATGCAAGCCGATGAAAAACCCCACCTACTAGAAAGTTCTATTAGTGGGGAGGAATTGAGTTGAATTTGGCTAAACTGAACGATATAATGTGCGTCTCAATTAAAGTGAAGTGTGACCTTAGATTATATGAGCAAAATCAAAATTTAAAAATGCTTTAAGAGCCATAAGTGCAGATTTATCCTAAGCGCACTCAAGTCTGGCCCCACCATCACCGGAGAGTGAAACATGCCATGACACATAATAAAAAAGTTCAAGGTCTTTTTTACACATGCGAGAGTCCAAACGGATATCGCTATAAATAAGCAATTAATTACAGAAATTAAAATTGCAGAAAATAAAATTCTATACTTTACGCTCTCTCACGATTCGACTCGATCGTAAATTAATTGCGGCTTTTCAGAAGTCGATGAAGATGCTTCGGTTTCCAAAAATCGTTCTACGTACGGCGGGTACCTCGAAAGAAAAATAAGAGAGAGAGTGTAAGAAAGTGACTCAAAAAATTAATAAAAAAACAATAAAATAAATGTAGGAAAAAATGGAATTTACAGTGGAAAATTAGGGGGTCAGACTACCCAGATGCAGAAAATCGAATAAAAAAATTAGACAAAAAACTAAGTTATTTCCCTCCCCGAAAACGGCACCATCTGACGAATCTGAGATTGCACTATTTAAAAATATATCGTGAATTATCGTTCGCTTAAAAAAATATGTGTTGTTTCATTGTAGGCGGCAATCGAAATCGGTCAAGAAAATAACCACAATTATTTATTCAGTTTTTAATCGCATGGTTTTATGTTTATTTTACTTGGGCAAGTCACAAAGTCAAACACAAGGAGGCAAAGGAACAACCTAGAATTTTGTCTATCAAAGTTCATGCACGATTTTTGAGCCGGTATTTTTTTGTAATTTTTATGCAATTAGAAATGCAAAATGCAACTTTGGCTTATTTTAGGGACTAAAATGTAAATGTCAATCAAACGATGTCCAAAAAATATGAAACTTGGCCAAGATGAAAATTATGATGAGATAAATGCACTCGGAATTTTTTGATGCAAGATGATATTTTATGAATTTTTAAATGCAAACAAAGTGAATTTCAATATTTAATTATAATAAATATAATACCTAATTATATCAAGGGATAAAATTATCTAAGTTCTATCACTAGGTGATGGATCTCAAAAAAATCCTAAACCTCGAAAATACAAGATTCTATACCTACTAAAAATCAAATATTTAAATATGCAAAATGATTTTTACAAGACAAACAATGCATGCAAATGCAATTCTTTTTGGGCACTAAGTTAACCACAATTAATCCGTCATTTTTTGGAGATGTTTAAAGCAATGGTTAATTAATTATAAAAATCAGAGCACACAGTGGGTAAAATATGCAATTTTCCACAAAGGATTAATTATTAATTAACCAATGATTACAAAAATGTCAAGCAATTTCCATAATGTAGAGAATTAATTGAGGAATAAAATGCCAAATTTTGATAAATAAAATGATGCAATGTAGTTGTACAAAACAAATAGGGAATACAGGGGCGATTCTGCAATACTAAATAATTATAAATAAAACAAAATGCAAAGGAGGGCTATAATGTAATGACCAATAAGTACGGGGGTCCTCTACAAAAGTTCCAAGGGGTCACGTACCTTGGTTTGCTGGGCTGATGCGCAAATATGAGTAATTCGAGGGCGCTTTTTGCAGTTATTCTGCTGATCACATGTTGTGCATCTGTCATGGCAAGATCGAAGAGAGGGGTTTGCTCGGTCCTCCACGTGTCGATGTTGCGTGCCTCGGCCTTTGTCTGAGGCTTTAGTCCGAACCCAAAGCTAGTGGGAAAATCTGAACCGTTGATGAAGATCGATCTAACTGTTGGGGCTCACGGATGCTTCAATGGCTCTGATGACTGGCGGCGTGATGATCGAACGGCAGCTACGGGCAGACACACGGCCGACGGGCATCGGTATCTGTGTGGTGTTAACGGGTAAAAGTCGATGACGGTTGCGGTTGTCGGGCGTCGTGGCTTGACTGTCGACGGCAGGCCCGATGCTGATGAAGTTACGGTGCTAAGTTGATGGCGTTGCATTTGAAGGAGACAAGCAAGGCGTCGAGGCAGAGCGTTGAGAGTCGAAGATCGGAGATGACCATCGTCGGCTCGATGGGAAGATGAAGATGATGGCCGAAATGAGGCGAGGAGGGGGTTCGAGTAGTGAGGATGATGAAGCGGGTTATCGAAGATGGAGATATGAGAGGAGGAGTGGAGGATACCTGGGCAGAGAGGGCTAGACGGCAAGCATGCCGGAGCTAAGTATCAGCGCGGGTGGTTGGGTTGCGACGAGGCACTTGGCCCCGGATCATGCCAACGGAAGGGGGGCTCGATTTGTCACTAACGGAGGGGGAACTCCCTGGAGGGTAAACGGCGGATGATTGTCTTGGTAGGGGCGGAGTTGGCTTTATAGCCAAGGAGAGCCATTGGCTATGGATGTTTAGGAATTGATTTAGGGATTTAGGCAACGTCGTGAGGCTAATCGGGAAGGCGATGATATCTGATCTTGATTGGATTCGACGAAGGTGATATGCGTGGTGAGGTGGTGAGATTTGACGAGAGGGAGGCGGCCGGTGAAGGATCGAGCGAGATACGCGGTGGCGGTAATGGGCAGAGAAATCGGAGGAGGAAGATGAAGTACAGTGGTTGTCCGATCGGCCAAGATCGGACGGCCGTGATTGTGCCATGTGGTGACCGGATGGGTGCAGGAGGCGACACGTGCGTGACACGTGCCTGGGAGGCACGTGCGACACACGTGCAAGGACTTATTTTTTTATAAAAACTAATTAATAAAAGCCTCAAAAATGGGATACGTGGTGGCTACAGGAGCTACCACGTGTCAGCCCCAGAAAATTCGAAAAATAAATTCTTTTAAAAATAGAAAAGAACTAGCAAACGACCTCCGATCGAAAAAGCTGCTTCGCAATAATTGCTCGTCTCGATGAGATCTACAACTTTCATGAAGACACCAGAACCAAAATTGATCAGTTGCTCAAAGTAATATTTTTGAGGTATCCCATGTAAATAGAATACCAAGATTTTTGGGTTTTATAATTTTTTTGTTATTTTTAAACAACATAAAAATCCGAAAAAAATGATAAAATCAAACATAAATATTTACACATTAATATTTTTTGGATTTTTATTAATTAAGAAAAATAAGAAATAAAATAAAATACGAAAAAGACCAATTTTGTATAGTCGGTTAGTGAAGACTCGGACTCAATTTGTTTCTTTGATTTCAAGCTCGATTTAGATTTGGATCCTTATGCATTTTAATAAAATTTTTATAAAAGAAGACAAATGAAAGAGAAATTAACTAAAATAGGTTAATTATGTACATAAAATACTAGGTCAAAATTAGCTAAAATAAAATGTACAAAAGGGGCCCAAAACCAATTTTCACATATGAGCTCCAATTCACTTGAATTTGGTCTTGTTTTTGAAGATATTTGTATATACATTAGTTAAAAAGTGAGTAGGATTAAAAGAACACTGGATGAGGAAGATATGAGGGTTTTAGTCCGGAAATCTTGAAACTGGGGTATATGTTTTTGGTCAACTTATTTGGGTTAGTGATTTTAAAATATTTTTCATTTATTCTTGTTAATGATATGTACACAGTGGAGGTGGCTTTGGGTCATTCAGACTTAGCATGAATTAGTGAAAAATGAGGGAATTTAGGCTATTTACAAGTCAATTTTAGCTGGGATTTTTGGCTTCTTATTTTGTGCATAAATGTGTTATAAAATGCAATTCTTATAAAAACATGCATGGATGCTAATTATGCAGAATAAATGTAGAAATAATGATGATTTTGAGGGATTTGAGCTTAATTAATGAGATTTAGAGTGATGAATCTGAGGTTCATCAGTATCATGGTGCATCTTTATAAGAATAAAGGAGACATTCGAAATTGTTTAAATCACAGAGATATCAAGCTGATGAGCCACCCTATGAAAATTTGGGAACGTGTGATCAAACGAAGGTTGAGGAAAGTTTCCAACGTAAAAGAAAACCAATTGGGATTCATGTCAGGTCACTCAACTATTGAAGCCATCCATTTGCTGAGGAGAACAATGGAGATTTATACAGCTAAAAGGAAGAACCTCTGTATGATCTTTATTGATTTGGAGAAGGCTTATGTCCCACGAGAAATATTGTGGAGAGTTTTGGAGAAGATACAAGCACCTATCCTATACATTAACCTCATAGAGGACATGTATGATAGGGCTTTATCTTTTGTAAGGACCCTGTTTGGGAAGACTGGCTATTTTGACATCAACATTTGTTTACATCAAGGTTCATCTTTGAGTCCATTTCTATTTACGTTGATTATGGAAGAGTTGACAAGTCACATTCAACATGAGTTACTTTGATGTATGTTATTTACTAATGATATTGTGTTGATTGACAAGACTAGAGATGAAGTAAATGAGAAGCTTGAGGTCTGGAGACATGAGTTAAAGACTAAAGGATTTCGTATAAGTAGGGCTAAGATGGAATATATGCAGTGCACCTTTGCTGGAAGCAATGGTAAAGAAATCGAGGTGAGGATTGGTAACAATAACATTCGGAAGAGAGATTCTTTTAGATATCTAGGATCTATTTTGCAGCATGATGGGGAAATTGGTGGAGATGTTACTAATAGAATAAATGCAAGATGGCTAAAGTGGAGAGAAACCTCTGCTATCCTCTGTGATAAGAAAATTCCTTAAAAAATTAAAGGAAAGTTTTACAAAGCTCATTGAGACCTGCTATGCTCTACGGATCTGAATGTTGGCCTGTGAACCATAGATATGTGCAGAAAATGATTGTAGCAAAAATGAAAATGCTAAGGTGAATGTATGGACACACACATAGGGATCGGATTCGGATTGATGAAATCAGAAAGAAAGTTGGTGTAGCTCCAATCATGGATAAGATGCGAGAAAACCACTTAAGATGGTTTGGTCATTTGCAAAGAATATCAGTTGATGCACCAGTTAGGAGATGTGAGCGTTGGGATGTTGAACCCGCTAAGACAGGGTGAGGATGGCCCAAGAAGTGTTGGAAAGAGACTATTCGAAGGGATCTTAGTTTTGTGGATATAAGCCCGGGATTGATCCACGATAGATCTGAATGGAGGCAAAGAATCCATGTACACCCTATTTAATTGTGGGAAAAAGGCTTTGTTGTTGTTTGATTTTATGTAGTATTTTATTATGATTTTTATTTTTTTATATTATTATTTGTAGTTAATTTTTATGGGTATATTTATAGGTATATTCATCTATGTTTTGACTATTTTATTTTTATTTTGTTTATTTCATTTTATTATTTTATTCTCCTACTTTATATATTTAGAACTTTTTTTAGATGTATAAATATATTTTTGTTATATTTTTATGATGTTATT
Source organism: Ottelia alismoides (assembly GCA_037367405.1). Lineage (NCBI taxonomy): Eukaryota > Viridiplantae > Streptophyta > Magnoliopsida > Alismatales > Hydrocharitaceae > Ottelia > Ottelia alismoides. Next base: position 506,070 of record JAZKJV010009306.1, read on the forward strand.
CGTATACTTAAATAAATCAGGGTATAGATTATATAGGTATAATTATAGGTATTTTATCTATGTATTTCATATATAGATTTCATTTTAGTGTTTTATTCATGGTTTTATTTTAGCTTTATATTTTAGTAGAATATAAATAATATTTACAACAGTATAAAAATATAGAAGAATAAATAATAATAGAATGAGAACCACTTTTATGCATATACACTTGTATTATCACAGGCATTTTGCCCATATCTTTATATAGATTTATTGTATTTCATGTTTTCTTTTTTATTTTATTTTTGTTTCAATATGTTCATAAGTTATAAATAATAGTTACAAAATTACAAAAATATAAAATTTAAAAAAAATAACAAAGAATGAATAAACTGAATATTGTATTATGGTATATTGTACAATGAAGGTCCAAAACCAAACTTTCACACCTTAACTACAAAAAATATGAAATCACCTTCACTAAATAGCTTATTAAATGTTATATACAATTATAGGTCATTTTGATATATTTTGAGCTTTTGTTTGGAAGATATGGGTCTGTGAACTTGGGATTTTGGCTTTTTATTTTGTGTATAAAAAGTACACTGTATATTATTTTATGCAACCTCAATTTTGTCTTTTTATTTGCATTATTATCTACAACTTTCACGTACAAAATTTCTTTATTTGATTCATATATAATAAATAATAAAATGGGTGTCAAAATGAATTATTGGGGCATAATGAATTGGTTTTTTATTATATTTTTGGCTCTTATCTCCCTTCCCAACCCACTTTTTTCCTTGTCGACCACTTCAATTCTTGACTTGGTCTCGAGGTTTAAGGTCATAAAATCCCTTTATTATTTTATTCTTTTTATTTTCTTCTCTTTATTCTACAACTTTGGTATTAAAGATAATGTTATTTACACCATAAATGCAATAAATAATGAATGCTAATTTGTAAAATTTAATGTTATCTACATGCATTAGCTAGGGTTTTTAAGGATAAAATGATAGAATAAAGGTGATGAAATGGAGATTAATCACCCCCCATACTTGTCTTTGCTAGTCCGTAGAAAACATTTGTGAAATAAGTGTAGAAAAAGAAAAAAACAAAGAAAATAAAAAAAAGAATGTGGATTGAATTTAATTGTCAAACTTGTTGTCGCAAAATCAAAGTTTGAAGCATAATTCGAACCTTTGGAATTTTAGTGCGGGCGAAACCTTATTGGTTATCATATTTGAAATACAATAGCCTTCGAGAATCCCAAAACTCTGCTCAAGTCTCCTCAATAGTCAGGTCAGAATACTTCAACTCATACGTCAACCATTACGACTATGAGTCTTACTTGTACAGTGTATGTGATAGTGGCTCTCCCCAACTGAAATGACAAAGAGATTGACTTCTCCGGCATGACAATACAATGATTCCCCTATCTAGCAACTCTTTCCTCAAGGAGTGGGGTATTCCCTACTAAGTTCAAGTCGCAAGCAACTCAAGATAAGGGGTAAAGGGAATACGGACGGCAGCCAATGTATCTACCTATCCTCGGATGCTTGACTAGTGTAGCCAAGTCATTCAGTTGCAGGCTCACATATCATGATTTTTGAAGCACAAACTTTTTTACTGACGATACAAATATGTACACTCCGGCAAGCATTTTATTTTCAATCATGCTTGTACACTTTTTATAAGTTTTTGCTTTTTGCATTATTTTTGAAATACTATATACATTAGCATTTACATAAGGAGTTATCCCTCTTTAGAAGCATTATTGCAATCCATACTCTCTTGAATTTACATTTCTCTACTACTAGATGGGTTGGGGTGCACTTCCCTCTCTAGACGATGACAAATGTTTCCACTTGTGTGCATCTCATACCGACAAATCCAATCCCCTCACCACTCCAACTGAGCTGAGCCAAGTGGTAGGTGTCCAAGTTAGGTCATTATCAACAAGAGTCATGTATGTTCTTTGATATACTCTAATTAGGAAGTTAAGGATCCATTGAACTAAGTCTCACAATTCTCAAAGAATTAAGTCAACTAGACCTAAAGTACCTCAATTCCAACTCCTATAATGTTCATGTTATCAAGTATATTTAAGGTCCAACCAAGCTCCAATCTTCACATTTTACTTAGACTCGTTCATTATCAAACTCAATCCGAAAAATGTGAATGATATGTAGATGTTATGCTATGCAGAAACTATTTGTGATGCAAGTTTCAAACTTTTAAACATTTATGGATTTTTGAAAAAGATGATGAAAATGCATTTTTTTGTATTTTCCTCAAAAAGATTTTGCATTTTTTTGGGGATTTTGAAAATAAAAGATTTTGGCTAAAACTAGATACACATATTTACATGAGGTTGCATCTTATATCTACAGTAGTTAGATTTTTGATATTTTACAAGGGATATGTGATCAACTTTATAGATAAAACTATACAACTTAATAAATAATGTTAGTGAGATGTATATATTCCTCAAACTTATTTGAAAATCATTTTACTTCACACAATTTTTTAAACTATAGTCCAAAATAATTTTTACACACATTTACACACATTTGAAATCATTTTGCAAAGGGTTTTCAAATAGTGTGTATATATATTTCAAAAAAATATTGCAACCATTTTTTTAAAACCTTTTATAAATCAATTTTCAAACATTTTTATTTCACACAAAGAAAAGAAATTTTTGCCAAAAAAATATTTTACAGAGTTCGAAAATATTTTACAAAATATTTTTCAAACGCTTTCAAAAGGATTTTCGAACTATTTTTCAAACATTTTGCAAAAATATTTTTACCTGATTTATTAATCAGTATATGAAAACTTTAAGGAATAATAAGCATCCTTTTATTACATGATTTTAATAAATTTTATTGTATTTTATTCAATAAATTTAGCCATATTTATTGAAAATCCGAAAGTACACGTTATGGCTAAAGTATATACAAAGTATATACATAGTATATGCGACCCCCTATAGTTAGCTTCAGCTATGTCCTCATTGGTCTGAGAGAAAAAGAGAAGACGTAACTCATGTTGAATAGAGAAAAACCTAAATAATAAACTTGTGAATAAATGAGAAGTCGACCATCCCCCCATACATAGGATGGAATAATCCTAAGTATAGTAGATTGTACACAAAAACATGGAGGGTCAAGGGTGGGAATGAACAGATCATACACATACTCTCTCCCCATATACATAGGATAAGATATCCCTAAGTATAGACAAGAAAAGAAGACAGTGGAGAGGATCAAAGAACGAAAACACTCGGGGTGTACACCCCCTATACTTAGGACAAAGCATGTCCTACTTGTAGAGTGGCAAGAAGAGGTGATGAACACACATTATTTGTTTAACGAAAACTAAAAACAAAAAACAAAAAATAGAAAGAAGAAAATATTAAAGCTTAAAGGAAGAGTTTTTAAGTGATATTATCTGAATCGTGTGATGATGCAACTATTGTTCATGTATCTTCAAGGCATAGTACTTGGATAGAATCGACAATGTCCAAGAAAGTGTCATGCTCAAGGTAGGGTTTTAGAGGTTAGCCATTGACGATAAATGGTTGTGAGCAGTTTGATAACTAGGGATTTTCGAGGGTCGTACGGTTTCACAAGGCGAAATCACAGTCGATGTGTTCACCACTCAATAAACCCAAATTAATCAACAATTAGCCTCCAATATAAATTAAAGCAATTAATGTAAAAAAATGGATTTAAAATTTAGTACTCACTACAATTAAATGCATAACAAGTAAGTGTGTAGAGATCGAACAACAGTGAAGAAAATCAGTAGCTTGTTATTATTGCCAATCAAAGCATAATATGTACAATATGTCATTCATCATATTTTTGTGGGTTTTAAATTTTATATTTTTTATAAATTTCGTTTTTTACATGTTTGTATTTCATTTTTTATTTTATAATTTTATATTTCCTTTTTTTTATTTTTTATTTTGTGTATTACTTTTTCTTTTTAATGCATAGTAAGTTATATAAGGCTACGTATTCCACAAAGAGTAATAAAGATTAAATAAAATTAAATATAAGTAAAAAGCAACAAGTGAATTTTTATTGGGTTTTAAACATTTTTCTAATGTTTTTGTTATTTTCAGAATTTTTTGCTAATCGTTATGGATTTTTTAAATCATAAATATCCCAAATCATTGATTTAATAAATATTCGAAATTGATTTGAATTTCCAAATAGGAAATAAAATCCAGAATTACTCAGATAAATTTTTATACATAGATAATTATATAAAGAAAATTAGTTGGATAGTTTGTGATTTTTTAGATTTTTATAAAGGATTTAAGCAGTTTTTAATTTTTAGGAGTTTTCTTTTTCCATTTTAGTGATTTTTGGTCTGGAGTTAAAATACGATAAAATAGACAATATATAATTTTGGAATTTTCAAAATGTTTTTCTGTTTTTTTGTATTTTCTAAGTTAGACAGAGCAAAAACATGCCCTTTTCTTTTTTAATAAACATCAAAAATGTCCAAAATTGTAAAATAAATTCATGGCGTGAAACTACAAGCAATAAGGAATGTACAACTATTTTTTCTTGTTTTTTAGCATAATATATATTTTAAATAAATCCAACAAGCTTACAAAAATACAATTGGTGAGAGGGGCACACACGTAAAAAAATAAAATCTAGGGGTCTCTATGCAATTTTTTTCAAAAAATATACAACGTACTAGAACATTTATTGGACTATTTTGTAATTACAAAAATTGTCAAGGTTACATGCAATTTTCCTATCTCACGTGGGACTACACTTGAGCTGAGTTGGACCGAACCCAATTGTAATTTCCATAAACATCAAGGGCCTCATTTCCAAAAATCCCTTTTTATTTACACTATTATCTTTATTTACAAGACTAAATTATAAATACAATAAGGTGCGGAATAAATTTAGCAAATTACCACTTTACATGCCTGAGCATGCGATTGGATATCATCTACATAAACACGTGTCTGCCACATGCTTCGTGACGACGCTTTGGTGATGAACGCTTGGAATTAGATCCCAAGCCTGATCTGATGGTGCTCCATGAAGCACATCAGATGATACGGCTTGATCTGGAAATGTGGCGTGATCGAATGAACAGGATGGGCTCAGAAAGAACTGGGGAAGAACTCACTGATAACAAGTTTCGATCCGTCCTCCCAGGCTCCTCCATACCCGATGGGGTCCTCAGGAGGTACGCTGAAGCCTTAGCAAAGTAGACGGGGTTGAGGAAGATGAGGGGCTCTAGGTACCTCCATCGCGAGAGAAATCGACTCAAAAGGAGTCCTTTGTCCCGTCAATACCTGAAGGAAGATTCAACGAAGAAAACCAAGGGGACTAGGAGTCTTGAGGGTGGAATGGAAGCGAGGTGATGTGGACAGAGATCTCCGACGAGGTGGCAGCGGAGGGAGATCTGATCTCCAGATCCCCAATGGATTTGGGTGAATGAGAGGTGGCGTGGCGGAGATCAACGGAAGGGGAACCGAAGGGAGGTTATCAGAGCGACGAATAATAACAGATAACACACAGAGGAGTTCGCCGAAGCTCAGCTCCGGCAAACTACAAAGATGGATCTTTATACTAATTTAACTAATAAAAACCTAAGATAGTCATGACAAATGAAATCTAAAGCTAAATACTACTTAAAAAGTGAGAAATATAGCCTCTTATACCATAGAGGGAGCTCAAGGATCAGGTGGTCGGAGCACCACCATGGACCACCACCATGTCCTCGTCGCACCATCTCCAAGCTCGGGGAGGTACGTAGTTGTCACCTGGACCTCAACGCACACACAAGGACACCTGGCGAATCTCAAAGGGAGATCAGAGAGGGAATGAGGAACTTAGAGTTTATTTATAAACAGTGAGCTCAGGTGAACTTTGGCGGTGATTATTGACATGCTCGAGGTAGATTAGTAGGATCTGATGATCTCGTGAGGTAGACGGATGTGAGGTGCACAATCTTTGTGAAGCATTCGAGGTGGAAGAATCATCAGGGCGACATCAAAAAATCAGAGAAGAGGAGGGACTCGAGGCTCCGATAGAAGTCAGATATGAAAAACAGGGAGTTGATTGAGGTTAATGAATTTCACCTCTTTAATAATTGATTTGATGATATTCGCATTCATCAAAACTTGATTATTAAAGACGTAAAATTTTTGTTCATCAAATGGTGTCATTTGATGAACGTGAAATCTGCTTCTTTAAGGATATGTAATTATCGTAGTACATGTGGCAGATTCCGATCATGCAAAGAACCACACCTTCGAATAAGTGGACACTATTTTACTTGACAAGTTTATCGAGGTCGAACACAGGGAAACGAGCCTCTTTAATATATTTATCAATTTTTGTTTATTAATCAATGATTATTTTCATGTCTTTATGACTTCATGCAAAATACAAGAATGCAGAGACAAATGTATGCATGCGATTTTTATTTTATTTTTAGATACAATTAAATATGAGATGCGTGGTGGATGATACGCAATAGATGATCAGGTATAAGATTATGTACAAATATGACCCAAAAAGATCACATAATTGAGCATCATAGTATGGTTTAATTTCATAGTGAAATGGAGCATTAAAATCAACATTAAGAAACTACTAATGGCAATCATCTATAGCATAAAAGAAATTAATAATCATCCAAAAATTCACTCCTTCAATTAAGTGTTCAATCAGTAATAAAATTACGACATAAAATAGATGATGGAACAAGCTTCAAAATGATGCTGAAATCATGCAAATTGGACTTAAAATGCTCAAGATATGAAACAAACAATGCAGGTGCATAAATATAATAAAAGTAAGGAAATAGAGATAACAACAACAAATAGGTCCCTCTAGGGATCTATTTGCAATAAACAAAACACGGAGGGGCCCCTATGTAATTATTCTTGAAGCGGGAGGCCATTTTGCAATTTATACAAATCGGTTGGGTCTTGATTTAAATTACCCAAGGCGAACGCGTGAGGCACGCACCCAGGGACCTTGTTGCAATTCTAGAGAATGTCAGGGGTGTTACTGCAATTTACCCAACTCTCGAACGTGCCATGCATGCGAGGAGCCAAGCTCAGGGGAAGTGCAGCTTTGGGGACACATGGCTTCCCTAGTGTGCTTATTATAAGGTCTGGTGTCTTCCTCGATGCTTCCTAGCATGTAGGCTCGGTGACCAATGTGGATCCATCTCGGTCGTTGGATGGTCGCTGAGATAGCATCCACGTCATTGTCGGATGAGTGTTGGTTGTTGATCGGAATTTTTGAGTTTTTTTAAATGAATGAATAATTATGTCGTTGACCCAAAGAATCATGCAACAAATAATTATTATTTTTTTCTTCTCAAGCAAAACTAATTACAAAAGAAATAATTTCACAAGAGATTTTTTTTCTATATGGTTTACCTGTATTTCTAATAGGATCGAACTCAGGGATGCTACAAATCCAGAGGGATATTCTAATAATCAAAAAAATCAATTAAAAGAAAAGGGAATCTCAAATGCAAACTATGTTTGATTTTTATCTTTTTATTTTTTCCATTTTTTATTTCTATTTTTTATTTTATATTCTCCTATTTTTTATGATTTTAATTTTGCAAATTTTGAATTTTAAAAAAAATACAATTTTCAAAACAAATTTATACATAAAAGAAATGCATTTTTTAGATTTTTTAAATATGACAAAAATGCTCAAAAATGTCCAAATAAATTTTTTTTATGTTCTTATGATTTTTTTACTATTTTAATTATTTTTCAGAGATTTTTAGATTTTTCTAGTATTTTTAAAACGAATACAAACAGGGGAAAATGCAAATGATGAGCAAACAGGATTATTTTTCAATTTAAAAATACCAAATAAATACAAAGATCATGAAAATTATTTTTCCTACAAACTAAAATGAATTATCTACACATTAATTGAAATCACATTTTTTTATTTTTCAATAATTTTATATGATGTTTATGAGATTCTGAGTCTTTTGCAATTTTTTGGGGTTTAAAAATAATTAATGCACGAAAATTGGATAGAAATGATTGGAATTATTTACATAATATTTAAATTTTTATGATTTTTCGAAGTTCAAACACGAAAAATGTTATGTTTTTGGGTTTTTTAATAGAAAATAAAAATAAAATGTAATGAAAAACTTATACAATGATTAGACAACACAACAGGAGTCTACAAATTTTTTTGTAGAATTTATTGGTAGCAAATAATATTTATTTCAATAAGAATGAACATGCAAATTAGAGTCTGAAAATGAAGGACTGAATTGTAAATACTCAAAGTTTTTGCATCAAGTTATAATAATAAATAAATGAGAAGAAGAAAGTGCAAAATTACCCATAAAACACATGCATAGCACATGACATGCTGGAGAGCGGGGCCTCTTTACCATTTTTGAAAACTCCATATGCTAAATTACAATTTTTCCAATTTTTAATATTCCATCTTAGGGTTTGTTGTTCTTCGTTTCTTCAAAACTGAAGAGGCGCAGGGGCGTGCTGCCCCTCTTCTTCTCTTCTAAGCCACGGTGCAGCAGCTTGCGGCAAATGGTCGGGGGCTCCTTCATTGTCGGTGGAGGGGGTTGGAGGGTAGTGCACACACGCACGGATGCGGATGGTGCTCCTTCATGTGGACGGTTGCGCGTGCAGTGATATGGAGGTCGGGGATGCGCGGGCTCCAGGGGTGGCTGACTGTCAGGCAGACGACGGGCTGGAGGTGCATATGGAGGTCGGTGGTTGACGCAACTAGATGGAGAGCAGTCTCCAGGCAGGGCGGTGCGCTCGAGGGTCGACGACATTAGATCTCGAAGGTTACTGTGGCGTGGAGGCCAAGTCGAGTAGCAGGTGGCTGCGGTGGTGGTGATCTGGGGCTGATGGTGGTGTACACACGCAGGTGGCGCATCTGGCGAGTGGAGCGGTGGAGGTTGGTGGTACTCCACTGAGAGGAGACGATGGTAGGAAGGCTCTGCGGCATAGAGGTACAGATGGCAGTTGACATGTGGTGCCTCGCGAGGCAGTGGAAGGGTGGCGGCCACTGCCTACGGCTGGAGGGGGCGGTGCCTACTGCATTGTTGTTTTTTTATCATATTTTAAAATTTTTATTGAAAAAAAGAAATAGTAAAAATATATTTTTTAAATTTTTTGTAATTTTTTTAATATTTTTTTGAAAAGGCAACAACTATATTTTTTTGTAATTTTTTATTCTAGCACATAAAATATAAATAAAAAACTATGCGAGCACAATGGCTCGGTATAAAATCAAATACATAAATGTGAGTGGATGACGGATCCAACGGTTATGATGGAAGATCCAAACCGTGTCTCGAGCCACCGTGTGTGACCAAAGTATAAAGATCATGTGAGGTAGAACGTGAATATGGATAGACCAATGAAAAATCGAATCATATCGAGCGAATCAAATCATAATGGAAAATTAGAAATGAAATTTGGATCTAGGATTAAAAATGAACATTGAAATAAAGATGAAAATTAAACCTGAAATTATCTAGAAAAGAGATTGAGAAATAAAGGGATATGGATCTCACCGTGAGAGTGCAAAATACTGTAATCGCCTCGACAAAGGTCGACTCGCTGTTACCGGACGAATCAAAGGATTGGCACCTCTCTGCAATAAGAATACTCTTGAAGAATAGGCTCCTCTCACTAAAGATTGATCAAATGTAAATGTGGGAGCACCATATTTATAGGGAAAAGAATGGAAGATTAATACGAAAAGTTTGAATGAAGATAAAGATAAGGAAATTTTGAAATGAGATAAAGATAAGAAAGGAAATTAGTGTTAAGATTATTTACATAATTACTTAATTAATATATTTGCATCATTTTATTAAAATTAATAATAAATGTTAATTATTTTTTTGCGGTGGTTATTTAAAAGATTTAACTTTATACATATAATATATACGTAAGGTACATTATATACATAGTTAAATAAGGAAATTAGTTTAAATTTTTATTTTTTATTTTTTTTATTTTTATTTTTATTTTAAATAATTATTAAAAATATTTACAATTATTTACTAATATAATATGTTAATAAATAAATGGTGAAATTGCAAAAACCTCCCCAGAAAACCAATTTTTCAATCGTAACTCCAAAAATTATGAAATCACATCCATTTTAAAGAGAATTTAATTTAGAGTACGATGGAAATAAGTCTGATTCAATTCGAGTTCATATGGAGTCAGAATTGGTCTTTTAATTATTTTTTTATGGCTTTTTTTAGATGTGGTAACTTTTACTTTGTACATGATATAATTTTACAATTATTTTTATTATTTAGTAAACATTTTTATTTACAACTTTTTGTTTTGAAAATTATTTAATTTGAGGTCAATTTATGTACAAATAAAATAGTGTTATTTTCATACATATATACAAATATTAAGTACGGTGTACGGAAATAAAGAGTACTTACAAAGCAACATTTTTTGGATTTTCTGATTAAAGACCATATCTGCCCCGACTCTATTCATGGTCGATCATGTCAAGTCTTGACCTTCTCTTAGGGTTCGGATCAGCCTGTATCTATTACATATATGCAGTCTTCTTCTTTTTTATTTATTTTCTTTATTTTCCATTTATTTTTTATTTATTTATTTTAGTTTTAAAATAATAATAATAAATTTACAATATTTACACTCAGATGCAAGTTTGTAAGAATATGGAGTTAATATATATACAGATGTTTTATAAGGGATTTTAAGCTAAATAAATGAATAAAGATGATGAAATGCATAATTCATTATCCCATATGCTCTACCTTTCCTAGTCCTTAGCAAACACTTATTTGGAAGAATTAGTGAATAAAACAAAAAGAAAGGAAAATAAAGAAATTAGGATAATTTTGAGTATTAAACTTATCAAAGTAAAAGGGCTTGAACTCATTATTAGGAAAGTATGATCAATTCCTAGATAGGCAAGCCTCTATTGGATCATCAAAAGGCATGAATTCCTTTATAAAACCAATTAATCAAATTTGGCCTTATCAATCTCATCTAAATCAGGGTGAAAAGGAATAGACTCATAAGTGAAAGCAGTCAAATCCTGTTGGTCATGTCTATTCTCAGAGTGTGTCTTCCGCTCTGGGGTGTCTATTGTGTAAATCCTACATATGTCATCAGTGCATCACAAACATACCAGAAGGGGGAACTCCAAGGTCTATGCTTTTCGAGTCTTCCTCCTTAAGAGGAATTCTTGGGTCTCAGTGTCATCCAATAAACAGCAAAAATCTATGATTGTATCATCAAGGTCAAATTCCTTGGGGTTGGTTCACATGGGCACTCTCTCATGGTATGCATGTCTGTGGTCAGTAATGGGTGTAGTGATCAACACATCGCTCCCTACATCAGAACAAAAGTGAATCTCTCTTCACCTATAATCAATGACGGTTCTCGTAAAGGCGAGGAAAGGCCATCCCTAGGATTATTAGAGGGTTCTCCACAAGGGTGGAGGTCTCCATGGGAAATACGACAAAATCATAAGTGAAGTCCATACCATGAATAAGAATGACAGTGTTTTCTAAATACTCTTCGGACTCTTAATAGATCCATCAGCAAATTGAACTATCATCCTGGTTTTCTTGATAGGCCCAAGATGATGAGACTGTACCATAGAGAAGGTATTATATTGCTTAAGCACCACCATCAAGGAGAGTGTTATCACAAGAATAGTCAGAGATGGAGAAACTCACGAGAGGTGTAGCAGTGTTCCCTTTCTTAAGATGTGGATGGTGAAAGATGGCATGGGCAGTTGCCATGGTCAAGATGTGACACTCAGATATGCTCATCTGCTTTCTCTTCATGTGTTGATGAGCAGATAAAGTTGTCATGGCCTGGTGAAGTGGAGCTTTAATGATCTCATGAATAATGGACACCACTTGAGTTTTAGTCAAAATTGTTTTGAATTTTTGGATCTCTTCCATACAAAGGAGGAGATCATAATCATCATCTACACAATGATCACCAAGAGCAGATTGTACTGTGGCATCCTCGAGGTCAAAGGTGGGACATGAGATGAATGAATGTGTGGGGAAATAGTTTCGCATGGGTGCTTGCTCCTCACAAGAAGAATCAACAATGTATCTCCCGAAATCTTTTTAGATTTTTAAATTTTTCTCATTTTGTTGTATTTTGAATGATTGCAAGCTCCAATATAGTAAATCCATATCCTCAAATAGTGGAGCTCATTGTGCATCTTATTTATGTTAAATGGATTGCTAATCCTCGAATTCATATGCTCTATCATTTGGTTGAAGATTTCAAGTATGGACACCATAAAAGGAGACTCTAAAATCCCAAGATCGGGTGAGTGGAATGAGGGTGGGAGAAATTCAAAGTCTATTCCTAAAATAAAGGGTTAGGTGGAAATATACAAAAATCATGAGGAATCTCCTCTTGGGGAAAGGGACGTGGATCGGTTAGAGGATGCGAGGGGTCCTTGAAAGTCGGATAAAAATCACTCCAATCGGTCATCTCTAAAATAAGAGAAAATGATTAAGAGAGCATGATGGTCAAGTCAAAAGATGTGAAGAAAAAGGTGTACATGCACAAAAGGATCTAGTATGCACACAAGCAATCACAAACAATATATACAAAGCAAAACACACCCCTCAATTCACCTACTCAACTTGGTGTAGATCGTGAAAGCTTGGTCTCTTAATCTTGTCTATTTTAAAGTTAGGAGAGAATCACAAAAATTGTACAAACACTTGAGTTGGATTATGGGATTTGGGCACTAATCTTAGTGTGTATGCGAGCAATTTAAATTGAATACGATGAAGGGATTACTCGCCCCAAGACAAATATTTTCTTTACATTTATTTTAGGGTTGAGTAATTTTAGCAGTCCCAAATTTTAGGCAGTTGTCACTTGGTTTGAATATTTTCAATAAATCACCTACCGAATGTCCAATTTCTTTTTAGATAGATTATGTCAGTGAAAACAAGGAAGGAAATCAGAAATGCCAATGCACGACTAAACACAATGATGCATGCAAAAGTTTAAGAGATGAGTACCTTGTCGCCAACACTCTATATGAAAAAATGATCCACGTAGAATTTAAATATAGAAAAAAAATAAACTAACCTATATGATGCAAGTGAACCGTCCTAGATGATAGCTTCTTTTACAGGAAGAACTATTGTTAACTAATCAAAAGAGCGACCTAGGTCCAGTCTTGGAAGTCGCTCGGTGTCTGCCACAACGAGTCCTGCAACCGATGTGTGCAGCTTCTCACGTCACATGGTTTCTAATCTAATTACATTAACTTTTTTTATTTTACTAAGTTCGAACATTATCTATAGGAACATATATTCTTTTAGGGCATATGACCTTAGTTCTACTAAGCTCAATCAAATAACTAAAGCAATCAATAGCTAGATCATGAAATCTGCGTGAAAAAAAAGAAAAGATGATAGAAAACCAAAACCTATGAGGTCCTCAAGTGCACCTACACTTGGCGAAATAGACCCCCCAACAAATGAATGTCCTTTCACAAGTGTTCAAATGCTAGAAATGTTAAAAATAAATTTAAGTCTAATGCTCCAAATAATGGTCTTCTTAGTATCTCGTTTTCTCCTCCTACCCTCTCCTCCGACTTTTGGAATAATAAAGCTGCCTCTGCTTCACCAGAGGTGCATCAACACTCCTAAGAAAGACACGCTAGTTCGTCGGGCCCTGACAAGAAAGAAGAAACCGAAAATATGTAAGAGACACAAAAATAGAAATATGAACAGCAAAAAATGAAAAAGATTCAGTGAATATGACCAATGAAATGATATCGAAAAATATATACAAAAATTCCCAATCAAGAATAGCAGGTCAAAAGAGAAAGCTAACTACCCTCGTCGTGCCTCCCCGACAACGACATCATTTTGTTGATCAGAAATTTCGGGTTTTATTTTTTTTTTGATGAATTAAATAAATGTGTCGTTGACCCAAAGAATTCTACAATAAAAGTTATTATTTTCTTCTTCTCAAGCTGAATTAATTACAAAAGAAATATTGTATCAAGAGAAATTTCTGATATTTGATTGACCAATATAGTTAACAGGATCGAACTCAGGAGGCTATAAATCCTGAAGGTTATTCTAATAATAAAAAACCAATTAAAAGAAAAGGGAATCTCAAATGCAAACAATGCTTATTTTTCTTTTGATTTTTATCTTTTTATTTTTTTTATTTTTTTATTTTCTGATTTTCATATTTTTAATGCTTTTAGTTTTGCGCATTTTTAAATTTCAAAAATATAATTTTCAAAATAAATTTAAAAACAAAAGAAATGTATTTTTTAGATTTTTCAAATATGACAAAAATGCTCAAAAATAACCATCTAAAATCTTTTTTGTGTTTTATGAATTCTTTACTATTTTTGTGATTTTTCGGAGACTTTTAGATTTTTCTAAAATTTTTAAATGAATAAAAATGGGGGGAAATGCAGACAATGAGAAAACATGATTATTTTTCAATTAAAAAATACCAAATAAATGAAAATATTATGAAAATTATTTTTCCAATAAACTAAAGGGACTACAAATAGGAACAAAAATCACATTTTTTTATCATTCTACAATTTTATATGATTTTTATGATATGTTGAGTCCTTTGTAATTTTTTTGAGTTTTAAAAATTATTAATGCACAAAAATTAGATAGATTTTAAAGGACAATAAAATAGACTAATCTATTTTAAAAAAATTTACGCAATATTTATATTTTTATTATTTTTGAAGTTAAAATAGGGGAAAATGTTATGTTTTTGGTTTTTTTAATAATAGCAAATAAAAATAAAATGCAATCAAAATTTTATACAATGATTAGACACACAAAAGAGTCTTCAAAATTTTTTATAGAATTTATTGGTAGCAAAAACTATTTATTTCAACAAGAAAGAACATGCAAATTAGAGTCTGGAAATGAAGGATTGAATTGTAAATACTCAAAGTTTTTGCATCGAGTATAACAATAAATAAATGAGAGGAAGAAAGTACAAATTACCAATAAAACACATGCATAGCACGTGACATGCTTGAGACCGAGGCCTTGTGCAATTTTTAAAAACTCCAGGTTGCAAATTGCAATTTTTTCAATTTTTAATATCCCCCCTTAGAGTTCGTTGTTCTTCATTTCTTCAAAACTAAAGGGGAGAAGGGGTGTGCCTCCCCTTTTCTTCCCTTCCAAGCGACGGTGCGGCGGCTCGCAGCAGATGGTCGGCAGCTCCTTCGCCATCGATGGAGAGGGTTGGAGGGTGGCACACATGCACACAGATGTGGATGGTCATCCTTCACATAGACGGTCGCGTGTGCAGTGATATGGAGATTGGGGATGCACGGGCTCCAAGGATGGTTGACTACAAGGCAGAGGACGAGCTGGAGGTGTTGATGGCGGTCATAGGTGGACATAGCCAGATAGAGGAGCGGGCTCCAGGAAGGGTGGTGGCACTCGAGGGTCTGTGGCATTGGATCTCAGAGGTTGCGGCAGCGTGGAGGCAAAGCCAAGCCGCAGGTGGTTGCAGCGGTGGTGATCTGGGGCTAATGGTAGTGCGAGCATAAGCAGCGTGTCTGGAGAGTACAGCGGTGGAGGTTGGTGGTACTTCGCCGAGAGGAGGTGACGGTCGGAAGGTTCTACGGACAGAAGGTGTAGATGGTTGTCAGCATGAGGTGCCTTGCGAGGTGGTGGAAGGGTGACGGGCACCGCCTACGGCTGGAGGGGTGGCGCCTAACGCGTTTCTATTTTTTATTTATTGAAAACAAAAAAAAGTAAAAAAATATATTTTTTTGATTTTTTTGTAATTTTTTTAAAATGTTTTTGAAAAGGCAACAACTATATTTTTGTATTTTTTATTCCAAAATATAGATAAAAAAACTACACGATCATAATGTCTTCGTCTAAAATCAAATACGGAAATGTGAGTGGATGACGGATCTAGTGGTTGTGATGGAAAATTTGAACCGTGTCTCCGATCATCAGGCATGACCGGATTTCAAAGGTCGTGAGAGGTAGAACATGAACGTGTATAGATCGAGATGTGAAGATGAAAAATCGAATCGGATCGGGCGAAACAAATCGTGATGGAAAATTAGGAATGAAAATTTAAGATCTAGAATTAAAAATGAATAATGAAATAAAGATGAAAATTAAACCTAAAATTATCTAAAAAATAGATTGAGAAATAAAGGAATGTGGATCTCATCGTGGGAGTGGGAAATACCGTAATCGCCTTGACAAAGGCCGACTCACTGTCACCAAACTGCTCATAGGATGGACACATCTTTGCAACAAGAAGACTCTTATAGAATAGGTTCCTCTCACCAAAGATTGTTCAAATTGAAATAAGGGAGGAGGAGCCATATTAATAGGGAAAAGAATGGAGTTTGAATTTCAAAAGTTTGCATAAAGATAAAGATGAGGAAATTTTGAAATGAGATAAAGATAAGAAAGGAAATTAGTGTTAAAATTATTTACATAATTTATTTATTTATTTATTGTATTACCTTTATTAAATAAAATAATAAATTTTAATTATTTGTTTTTTTATGAGGGTTATTTAAGGGATTTAACTATATACAAAGACTATATACATATGGTACATTATATACATAGTTAAATATGGAAATTAGTTCTAATTTTTATTTTGTATTAATTTTTTATTTTTATTTTTATTTTCAATAATTATTAAAATATTTACAATTATTTACAAATATAATATGTATACAATAAATAAGTGGTGAAATTGTAAAAACTACCCCAGAAAACCAACTTTTCAATCTAACTAAAACAATTATGAAATTACAGACATTTTAAAGAGAATTTAATTTAGAGTACGATGGAAGTGAATTTGATTCAATTCGATTTAATATCGAGCCGAAATTGGTTTCTCAGTTATTGCTTTATGGCTTTTTTCCAATGTGGTTACTTTTATTCTATACATGATTTAATTTTACAATTATTTTTATTATTTAGTAAACATTTTTTACAACTTTTGTTTTGAAAATTATTTAATTTGAGACCAATTTATGTACAAATAAAAATAGTGTTATTTTTATAAATATATACACAAAATAAGTAAAGAAATAAAAAATATTTACAAAGAACATTTTTTGGATTTTCTGATTAAAGACCATATCTCTCCCAACTTTAGTCTTGGTCGATCAGGTCAAGTCTTGACCTTCTCTCGGGGTTTGGGTCAGCCTTTATCTATCACATATATATTGTCTTCTTCTTCTTCTTCTTCTTCTTCTTCTTCTTCTTCTTCTTCTTCTTTTATTTACTTTCTTTGTTTTTCCTTTATTTCTTTGTTTATTTATTTTATGTTAACATAATAATAAATTTACAATATTTGCACTCAGATGTAAGTTAGTAAGAATATGGAGTTAGTATTATATATAAGTGTTTTATAAGGGATTTTAGCTCAATAAATGAATAAAGATGATGAAATGCATATTCATCAACGACGTTGAAGGAGCTCCGATGAGTCTATCGGAGCTCCTCTGAGCTCCTCCAAGTATGCAAAGAGTCAAGTGGCCTTAGTGTCCATCTACAGATGATGGCAGATGAATGACAGAGCGATGAGGGTAACTGGAGATGGTTGTCCATGAAGGGTCACTGGTGGTGAAGCACTTGATCGACGATGGTTCTAAATCTCTAACCATTGATGATGGGTACACCTGCAAGCGATAGAAATAGATGAAACATTATCGTGCATGCTATGTGAAGTGAGTGAGCCCTATGCGTGACAGAGAAGGTGAAGGGCATGGGCTCCATCTCCGGTGAGCTGAAGAGGAGATAGGTCGGAGCAGGGGGGCTGATGAAATGCAGGGGGTGATCAAACATATTTACGTGGATGAAGAATGGATGTCGAAGCTTGGAGGATGGCCATCGAGGGTGAAGTTGGGTGTGTACATCGGGATAGATCCAAGAAAATCAAATAAAATGAGATAAAAGATACATGGGTATTAGAGAGGATTCTTAGATGGAGGAGATGGCTTAAGATGGGCTTCGGAGGAAGCCCTGATCATCACTAAAACCTGGTCAGTTGATCTGAGGAGCTTAGTGGGCCGGAGGAACCGTGACACGGTGGTCAATACCATGGGTCTACACCTGAGGATTGGTCATCTTCACCATCCAATTCCACCTCCTCATGTCATGAGGAGGGGAAGAGGGCCTAGGAAGAGCTCTATCAAATGGTAAACGAGGTGAGACAGGGGCGGAGAAGGTGGTTAAATAGGAAGAGGTGGTGGTGTTACAATTGGTCATGGTGGAATTTTGGAGCGATGATTTGATGGCAGGAGAGTAATAGAGGTGAGCGTTGGAGGTCGAGTGAGTATGTTAGAGGAACATGTGATGTGGTGGTGGCGTTACGAGAGGAGTGTGGTTGGATGAGTTCTCTAAAATATAAGGGGGATGAAAGTTTTTCTAGGCATAACTCTTGGAGCGAGGGTCGTTTGAAGGAAGGAGATGATGGTTAGATGTTGGACCTTGGGATCCAATGGTTGAGACTTGGGTACGGGTGAAGGGATAGGATCGGATTCGAGGATTTATTCTAGCAGAGATGAAGTGGTGATGTAGCGAATGGAGAGACCTGGGATAGGAGGGATATGATGGTTGGGGTTAAGGCACGAGGGGATGGTCCAGAATAAATCTGAGGGTTTATCCTTCGACGACTGTGAGCAGGTGACGTGGAGTGAACGTCACCGTAGGATAATACAAGGATCGTGGGGTTGTGAGTGAGGCAGAGAAGAGCAGTAGGGATAAGATCTCAAGGGAGATCTGAAGGCAAGAAGTGAAGCGGGGGTGGATGGTTGTGATGGAGGCAGGGGAGACTTGATCTAAGGGCTAACAGAGGAGTCGGGTGGTGAGAATAGGGAGCGGTTGCATGGCGGCTTTAGAGAGCGCCACGTGGTCGCTCATGAAAAATCAATAAATACAAAAAATAAAGATAAATTTAAAAGAAATAAAAGAAGGCCAAATTACAAAAAAATCAAAACATGAAAGTTATAGATCTCAATGAGATCTACAAGTTTCATGTTGGAAAAAAAGTCAAAAGAGATCATTTATACAAAAGAGTATTTTTGGGTGCATTTTAAAGGGTAAAAAACTGCTTTGGGGCTCTTGGTATTTTTGTATTTTTATCTCTTTTAAAGGTTAGAATAATTATTAACAATTAATTAACCTAATTTTTAGAGGTTTTGAATAAGGAATAAAAACAAGGAATATGGAAGTAATTAAATACAATAAATATAGTTAGAATATAGGTTAATTATATTCAGTTTCTGTACAATATAATACAAGATAAAATTAATGAATTATTATGGATTTTTATTGAATTATTGAAGCTGGGAGATTAATATGTTGATTTTAACATGATGAATACGAGATTCATCATACCCCTATACTTAGACTATTCTCGTCTTCGAGCATCTAAAGAATGAAGGAGTCAGATCAATTCTTGACAATACATGTGAATGTTTCAAGACTTAATTCACAGAAGACCCTCGATTTATGTGATCCTAAAATTCCGGGCTTAACCATTCTCTAGTAATAAGGAATCCAGCTTCTCTAATTATCAGACTCTCTATTTGTACATAAAATACAAGGATATGAAAATTAGTGTACTGCAGTCATGAGAGTCGAGTCGAGACATCGCCTAAAATTCTAGTCCAGGAGACTCTCCTCTAGACTTAATCCTCAACATTAGGGAATAAGTCTATTCTTGATTCAGTCAACCGTATCATTAGTTCGTTAGACTTGAAAATATATATGGACAGCCAGATGATGGAGGGTATAAGAATATGTCTATTTTTCTCTATATACATTGGCACAAGGGGCCTCTCGAGTGCCTTATTACTCAATACTTGTATATTTTTACTTTATTGATAAGTGTATCCGTCAATATAATTCTGAGTCATCTGCGCTTATTTTTCTGGGAGTACATCAAGGTGTGTCTCTTTGAGATACCTTCGACACCCAGACTTGTACCACTATACGATGCATAGCCCTTTTATGGTGCTAGCCCGACTTCTTGGTCCTAATAGCGTTTGGTCCAAGTGGACACTTTGAAAATGGTTGGGAGTGCTCTCCATTGATGGAAGCTCTTTTGAATTTTATTTTGAAGGATAGAGCTTTTCTTTAATATATTTCTTTCTTTTCTTTTCTTTTTGGCTAGCTCCATTGCTTTTACCACAAGTTGGCACACACTGATACAATTAAATTAAGTTCCATCACACCCCAACACATAGGTATTTATCCAATGATAACATAAGAACTTGTTCACATACTGGCTAGAGTTTTTGCTTACACTCAGGTTTCTTGAAGCCTTCATTAACTTTATCCCATCCTCGAGCATCGTTAGATCGGGTCTAGACTCAAATCTCTTCTCCTTGTTCTCAAGTGATAACTCAACTCATCTCATCAATCATGTAGTTGTGTAAGTGTTGTGTTGATCATATTCTTTAGAGGGTAGAGACGAAGAGTGCAATATAGCGGTCAAATCCTTCAAATTAGGGAATTGTGGGTTATTAAGTTCAAAACCCTAATGAGTAAGGCTGGCTAACTCAGACTCTCAAGATCTCATAAATCAATTGTCCTCAAATCCTCAAGACTTGAGTAAATTTGAAAGTATCAGAAATATACCAACTCCTTCGACAGTGAATTTTTGTGATTTTATCTTTTGCAATATTTATGGATTTTAATTTTTTTATTCTTCAGATAGATAATGATTGTCTTAGGCTCATATGAATAGTTACATCTACTTCCAGCTAGTATGGGTGTAAGTACGAACCATTAGATGGACCCATGTTACTTGAGTTTGGAGACATATACAGTGTCCTCTATACCACCCACTCCGCTAAGGGAGACCGAAGTTTTCTCACTGATGAGAAGCTACTCATTTTCAAACCTAGTATTCTATGTCTTTATAGAAGAAAATTTTTTAAATTTTCAAATTTTTAGGGAATTTTTGAAAAAGGTTAATTTTAATTACAAAAAGTTAATCCCTTAATTTTAAAAATATTTTTACAAGAAATTTTTACAAAACTCAGTTTGCAGATCAACTTAAACCAAGCCCAAAAAGATTTTCAAAAATTTTAAAATATGAGTTATGGCTAAAGTATATATAATAATGGTATACCCCCTATACTTAACTTTGTTATGTCCTCATAGCACAAGTGATATGAAGCCATAGCTCTGGTAAAATATAGGGTGATATACCGAAACTAAGGAGGAGGGTCCTCCTTAACTTAGGCCATAAGTGACCTAAATATATGGATGAATGAGTCAGGTTCCCCCTACTTAGGCTAAAAATAGCCTAAGTTAGAGGTTGTGAAATTGTTTCACTGGGGGAGTTTATTAGGGATAGGGTTTAAATTATACATATGGTTACTTCAAGATGGAAGGGAGTGAGTGAATTTTTATAGATGATTTTGGGGGTGGTGTGTGTAGGATTATACAGAAATGGTGAGAGGGGTGTGAAATATACAGAGAAGTTGGGTGGGTGAGTGCATGTGTGTGCGTGAAAGGGGGACGGGTTAGATCACTAAGTGATCCGCTTTTTTCTTCTTCTTTTTTACAAAAGCGAGTCCTCGAATGAGGACCACTAGAAATGCATGTGATACATTTTTTTACAACAAGAAAATGCATGAGGAGTTGGCTATTGTTCCTTGAATCCTTCCTCTATTTTTTGCGGCTCCTCGCAATGGGAGCTCCCAACTCCACGCCTCCATGTAGATCAAGAATCCTCGATCTTAATGGTCCCTATCACAAAAGAAAATGTCTGAAAAATATCATGAAAAATAATCAACAAAATGATGCAAAAATGCATGATGAGAAGACCTGTAAATTCTGAAAATATTCAGGACCAAAACTATTTCAAAATATGACAAATAATTAAAGGTGAGTTGTGTCCCCAGCAACGGCACCATTTGATGAATGTGGAATCTGCCACTTTAAGGATATGTAATTGTCGTAGTACAAGAGGCAGATTTTGATCATCCAAAGAACCATACCTTCGAATATGTGAATATTATTTTACTTGGCAAGTTTACCAAGGTCAAACACAAGGACATGAGCCTCTTAAATATATTTATCAAATTTTGTTTATTAATGAATGATTATTTTCATGTCTTTAAGCCTTTATGCAAAATACAAGATTGAAAAGACAAATGTATGCATGCGATTTTTATTTGATTTTTATACAATTAAATATGAGATGCATGGTGGATGATATGCAATAGATGATCGTGCAGAAGATAACATATATATATACCCTAAAAAGATCACATAATTGAGCATTATATTATGGTTTAATTTCATAGTCAAATTGAGCATTAAAATCAAGATTAAGAAACTATTAATGGCAAACATCTATAGAGCAAAAGACAATTAATCGTCCAAATATTTGCCCCCTTATTTAAGTGTCCAATCAGTGATTAAATTATGCCATAAAATAGATGATGAAACATGATTCAAAATGACTTTGAAATCATGCAAATTGGACTTAAAATGCTTAAGATATGAAAGAAACAATACAAGGGCATAAATGTAATAAAAAGCAAGGAAAAATAAATATAACTATTGAAAATAAGTCCATTAATGGACCTATTTGCAATAAACAAAACTCGAAGGGGCCCCTGTGTAATTTTTCCTGAAGCGCGGATCTTGTTTTGCAATTTCCAGAAGTCGATTACGTCTCAATGTAAATTTCCCAAGACACGCACATGAGATACGCGCCCAATGATATTGTTGCAATTCTAGAGAATGTTTGGGGTGTTCCTACCATTTACCCAGCATGCGAGGAGCCAGGCTCAGGGGAGGCGCAGCTTTAGGGGACATGTGGTGTCCCTAGTGTGCTTCGGTATCAGGTCTGGTGTTTGGCTTAGTGGATCCTAGCATGTAGGTTCGTCGAGCAACGTGGATCCATCTCGGTCGTTGGATGGTCACCGAGAGGAGCCATCCAATGGCACCTACTCTTCGTCATAGTCGGAGGAGTGGCAGCATAGATAGAGCTCCGACGAGGCCACCAGAGCTTCTCTGACCTCCTCCGCGCATGCAAAGTGTCAAGCAACCTTCATAGCCATCAAGCGAAGATGGCGGATGAACGATGGAGCGTCGAGGATAACTGGAGATGGTTGTCCATGAAGGGTCACCAGAGGTGGAGCACTTGATCAACGACAGTGCTAATTTTCAGACCATTGAAGATGGGGACACCTACAAGAGTTAGAAATAGACGAAGCATTATCGTGAGTGCGATGTGAAGTGAGTGAGGACCTGTACGTGGAAGAGAATGTATAGGGCATGGGCACCATCTCTGACGAGCCAAAGAGGATATGGGTCGGAGGGAAGGTGGTTTTGGGGAAATAAAAGGGGTAATCAGAGGTGTTCGCGTAGATGAGGGATGGAAGACGAAGCTTCGAGGATGGTCAATGGGTGGTGAAGTTGGGTGTATGCATCGGGATAAACCAAGAAAATCAAAGAAAATGAGATAGAAGATACATGGGGATCAGAGAGGATTCTTAGGCAAAGGAGATGGCTTATGTTGGGATTTGGAGGAAGCCATGATCTTCGCTCAGACCTGGTCAGCCGATCCGAGGAGCTTAGCAGGGCAGAGCCACCACGACACGGGGGTCAATGTTGTTGGTGGACACCTAAAGGATAGACCATCTTCGCCGGCCAATTCCACCTCCTCCTGTCACGAGGAGGGGAAGAGGGGATAGGCAGAGCTCCATCAAATGGTGGCCGAGGTGAGACATGGGCGGAGAAGTTGGTTAAATAGGCGGAGGTGGTGGCATTACAGGTGGTCACGGTGGGGTTTAGAGCGACAGTTTAAGGCAGGGGAGTAATAGAGGTGAGCGTTGGAGGTCACTCGAGGATGTTGGAGGAACGAGCGACATGGTGATGGCGTTGCGAGGGGATGAGCGTGGCTAGAGGCGTTGACTAAAATGGAAGGGGGATGAAGGTTCTACAAGGCATAACTCTGGGAGCTAGGGCCATTTGGAGGAAGGAGATGATTGTTAGTTGTTGGATCTTGCGATCCAACGGTTGAGATTTGGGCGCAGGTGAAAGGATAGGATCGGATCCGAGGATTTGATCTAGCGGTGATGAAGTGGTGATGTGACCAACGAAGAGCCCTAGGATAGGAGGGATCTGATGGTTGGTGTTGAGGCATGAGGGGACTATTCAGGTGGATTCTAAGGGTTTATCCTTTGGCGGGGATGAGCGGCTGACGTGTAGCGAAGGTGGTCGTAGGATAATACAGGAATCGGGCAGTTGTGAGTAAGGGATAGAAGAGCGATGGCGATTAGATCTCAGGGGAGATATGATGGCAGGAAGCAAAGCGGGGGTAGACGGTTATGATGGAGGTGAGGGAGACTTGATCCAAGGGCTAAGAGAGGAGCTGGGTGGCGAGAATAGGGAGCGGTTGCGTGGTGGCTCAAAAGATTGCCACATGGCAGCTCCAAAAAATCATTAAAGATAAAAAATAAAAACAAATCTAAAAGAAATAAAAGGATGTAGAATTAGGAAAAAGTAAAAAAAAAATGGAAGTTGTAGATCTCAATGAGTTCCATAAGTTTCATGTTAAAAGTTAAGAGAGGTCATTTGTACAAAAGAGTATTTTTGGGTGCATTTTTAAAGGGAAAATACCTCTTTGGGATTTTGGGATTTTTTGTATTTTTATATATTTTAACATTTAGTACATTTATTGATAATTTATTAACCTAATTAGAGGTTCTGAATAAGAAATAAAACAAGGAATTTGGAAGTAATTAAATACAATAAATATTTAGAATATTGGTTAATTATACACAGCTGTTGTACAATATAATACAAGATAAAATTAATGCATTATTAGGGACTTTTATTGAATTAATTAAGCTAATAGATTAATATGTCGATTTTAACATGATGAATACAATATTCATCAGTGATTAATGACACGCTTGAGGTAGATTGGTAGGATCCGATGATCCTGCAAGGTATATGGATGTGAGGTACACAATCTTTGTAAAGCATTCAAGGTGGAAGAATCATCAGTGCAGCATCGAAAAATCGGAGAAGAGGAGGAACTCGAGGCTCTGACAGAAGTCAGAGTGGAAAGACGTGGAGTTGACCGAGGTCAACCAATGTCGCGTCCCCACTGGTCTACATCAGCCGCTAAAACAGTAGATTTTATTCAAAATTAATTAGATAAAATAATAAATAATATGTTATTTTTTTATTATAAAATAAAAATTATTCATTATTTTATGTAGTACTTTATTACAATTTTTATTTATTTTTTGATGCTATTTATAAGTAATTAACTTTCATCGGTATATTTATAGGTATATTCATCAATGTTTTGACTATTTTATTTTTATTTTGTATATTTTTTATTTTTTTATTCTATTATTTTATATATTTAGAACTTAATTTTAGATGTATAAATATAGTTTATTATATTTTTATGATATTATTTGTCTACTTAAATAAATAGGAGTATAGATTTTATAGATATAGTTATAGGTATTTTATCTTTGTATTTCATATACAGATTTCATTTTAATGTTTTATTCATAGATTTATTTTATAATTATATTTTAATAAAATATAAATAACATTTACAAGAGTATAAAAATATAGAAGAATAAATAATA
Source organism: Ottelia alismoides (assembly GCA_037367405.1). Classification (NCBI taxonomy): domain Eukaryota; kingdom Viridiplantae; phylum Streptophyta; class Magnoliopsida; order Alismatales; family Hydrocharitaceae; genus Ottelia; species Ottelia alismoides. The sequence goes on from JAZKJV010009306.1 coordinate 531,743, forward strand.
AAAGAATGAGATCCTTTTTTATTTATACATCGATATTAGCAAAGGCGATTTACATGTATCTTTATATAGATTTATTTTATTTTTTGGTTTTATTTTGGTTTCAACACGTACATAAGTATACTATACAATGAAGGTTCAAAACCTGACTTTCACACCTTAATTCCAAAAATGAAACCACATTCATTAAATAAATTATTACAAGTTATATACAATTAGAGGTAATTTTGATATATTTTGAGTTTTTGTTTGGAAGATATGGGTCTGTGAAGTTGGGATTTTAGCTTTTTATTTTGGTATAAAAAGTACACTGTGCATTATTTTTATGCAACCTTAATTTTGTCTTTTTATTTACATCAACTTTCATGTACAAAATTTCTTTATTTGATGCATACATAATAAAGAACAAAATGAGTGTCAAAATGAATTATTGGGAGAAAAAAGAATTGGGTTTTTATTTATTTTTGGCCCTTATCTCCTACTTTATTTCTTGTAGACCAGTTCAATTCTTGACTTGATCTTGGGGTTTAGGATCATAAATACCTTTGGTATTTTGTTATTTTTCTTTTATTCTCTTTATTTTATAATTTTGGTATTAAAGATAATGTTATTTACACAATAAATGAAATAAATAATGAATGCTAATATGTACAATTTAATGCTATTTACATGCATTAATTAGGATTTTTAAGGCCAAAATGATATGATAAAGGTGACGAATTGGAGATTCATCATCTTGGTCATCTTCATTTTTTACACCACATCCAAATCACAATCAACACTATCATCATCACCACCTCTTCATTCCCATTTTTTGTTGAAAAAAATTAAATATATATATAATCAAAACAAAAAACCAAAAATGGTTGCAGCCATTGATCGCCCTTCCACCACACCTCTACGGCCACTTGTACCAACCACCCACGCCACCGGATGCCCTCTCCATCGTTGTGACCATGCAACCATCCTCCAGTCGCATGCCTCTCCTCACGCATCCACGCCCGTCTCCTATAGCAGGCAGTTGATGGACACAACCACCCTTCCACCGCACCTCCTCCAACCACCTGCACCAACCTCCCATGTTGTCGGACACCCCCTCCACCATCGTGGCCACGCAACCAGCCTCCAACCGCCTACCGCTCCTCCTGCATCCACACCCTCTTCTGCAACAGGCGGTTGTCAGCCACAGTTGTGTGTGCCTCTAGTGCCCCCTGCCCCCCTCCCCTGGTCCTCTTCTCCAATAAGTTGTCCACTGCCTCATGTGGTCCTTAACTCTGCGCTATCGTAGCCACTTGTAGTCGTCCGCCCTTCGTACTATCGCAGTTCCTATACCTCCAACCATGCCCTACCTGGCCTCCATCGCCACCGCGTACGCCTGTCGACAGTTGTGTCGCCCCCCCCCCAACGCCACTTCCCGCAGCCCATTTGTGACCTCCGTTATGCCCATCCTCCTTCATCGAGTTCTAACTACAAACACGAAGAAATAAAAGGTCCCTTTTTTATTTTGTAAAAAGTGCATAGTTTCACGTATAATTTTTATTATTGCAAAAGTTTCCTTACGTATAGTTTGTTTGTAAGTTTTGTTTTCTAAAATTACACAGATACCCATATGTTCATTCGTTAATTTGGACATATTTTTATAATCATTTATTTTTATGAAAAATGTCATGTTGTTGAGAAACTAATTCTTCATCATTTTGATATTTAATTGGATTTTTGAGAATATCAGGTTATTAACTAAAATTATTTTAGTGAAAAAATTGCATAATTTACCCAATTTATGGTCTTAAATCATATTTAAGTAATAATTGCTCAAAAAATTATGCAAAAATCAAAGATGATGATTTGAAATGTGCTTTAACCACTATCCAAATTTCATCTAAAATGGATGTGTGTTGTGCCTTCAATAAATTGGTGTTTGATTTTGGTAATTGTTTTTAACTAAATCCTCCCACATTATTTTTGCAAAATTCTAACTCTCCTAAATTTCATGTATAAATACTTTTTTAAGATAGTTCACGTTCTATATAATTTCATATTGTGGATTTAATAGGAATTAGAAACTCACAATTACTATATTTTTGTTAAAAAATCATAAAAATGTTATTTTATCGAAAATCCAAAAAGGTTTTTTGCATTAATCATTGAATTAGGTTTATAGGAAAAATATAATTTGGTTAAATTAGATTAATTTTACATTAAAATTAATTCAGCAAAGTTGTGTGTTTTCTTATTAACTTAATTCAACCACATTTTGCATTCGCATTCATTTTGCATTAAAAAATCATTTGGAAAACATATAGCTAAGTGATATGAATTGACCCAAAGTTATTCCTTTACCTCCTTGTGTTCGACCTTGGACTTGCTCAGGATATAAATTAAAAACCGAGTACTCTTCACAGAGACCTTTGATTTGGTTTCATATAATTGGGTGGGTATCATGCTACTACGAGTACTGATTAATATACTGACATAGGTCCATCATCAGCAGAGCTATGTGTAGATATCTTCCTTATATGCTAATACTAACATATGAAAGGAAAAGAACTTGAAATCCTAAATCAAGATAGATTCTCTTACCTCCTACTCGAAGCCGTCGAGGAGAGGAGCATACCGTCATCTTTTTACTCTTCTTCTCGAAAACACTTCGCTAGCGCTTCTTCTTTGCCTCCCTCCCCTTCTCTCAACCCCCCCCCCCCCCCCCCCCCCCGGGGTAGGGGGGAGGGGGGTATGGGGTGGATGGAATGAAACTTTGAGAGAATGAATGGGTGGGGGAAGTTATAAGCTCCCAACCCATAAAAACCATGGTTTAGAATCCATGGTTTTCGCTCATGGTTTTTCCCAAATCCATGATTCCCCCTAATATAATGGCATCATAGCCCATGGTTTTGCCCAAGCTTATCACAAAACTTGTGGTTTTGCTAATGACTATTCATTATCATTAATCATGATTAATTATTGGTAACTATGATTAACATCTACTAAACCTCGATCGGCATTTATAACCATGACCGGTAAGCTTAATGATCATTTGTATTCTTAAACACAATTTACAACTACTAATGATGGTGATTAAGGCTAATGACGCATTAACCAATGTCAACCTCTTTGCTTTGAAAATTCATAACTATCGAAATAGCATCCGATTAAGGTAAAACAAGTTATGTTGGATTTGTCTCATCATACCAGATCTAAGACCCATACTCATTGTATGATCTGAACAGGTTGATTTTTAGGGCTTTTACTATGCTGGATATGAGAGATAAATTTAAGATCATCATACTAGAAGAGGTCTGGATTCTTCCCTATCTCTTTCAATGCTTGAGAGAGTGGCTATGAAAATTGTACAAGGCAATGCTTGTATAGCTAGTTGATTCTGAAAAGGTCATGTTCATTTCAACATATGTTTGTACATGTAGATAAAACTTCAAATGAGGCGACGTCTTCTAATAATGACATAACTTCATCATATTCGTTTATATTTAATCTGATGGTTAAGACTAGAGGCATGACTTTGTTGTTTTGTCTATAGAAAATATATTTGGCCATTTTAATGCTTATGAAATATATAAAATAAAAATATGATATTTTATCCACCATTATCTTTCCTCTATTTGCGTGATCAAAATCCAACATTGATTCATTCATAGAATGCGGCAAGCAACACATAGAGGATGAGGATGAACAACACAGAGGCATAGTAGAACAACATCATTATCGGCATGTGGTATGTGGAGGTCAAGATGACCAAAGACATCACAACACCCTTAAATGTGTGGAAGAGGAGAAGAACAATGTTAATGTCACCAAACCTAATGCATCACCTTTGATGTGACTTCATTCCCCCATCCAACCTCCAATACCACCCCTAATGCCATAAATGCCCATCGGTCATCGATCCATTACTTTCTCCTCCCTTGTCACGACAACATCACTGCCACCCTATGTATCAAAATTATTATACAATAGAAATGCATATTTTACATAATTAGCCAATATTTTACATGGTTAACTACTAATTTTACAATAGTGTACAATAGTGTACCTTTTCATGTTACATTTTGAAAATAAATGATACATATAATTTTTAAGGAAATTCTTATTTTGTAGAGAATTATAAAAGGTTTGCAAAAAATAATACCCATTTACATAACTCATTGAAGTTTACACATGATATTACCAAAAATTTTAGCCGAATTTGTAAAAATAATTGATATAGTAAGTCAAATTTTTCGTCTTGTTGAGCACCATAAAAAATACAACAAGAAGTAGAAGTTTATTTAAAAATTTGTTGAAATTTACAAACCATCTAATTCAACCAAACTTATCAATACACATTATCAAATATCGATGAAATATGGTTATAACAAAAAGTACCAAAACTCGACAAACTAAAAATAATGGGATTTTTTAAATAACTATTAAAAATGAAATTAATTAAATAGGTATGATAAAAAATAATTTTAAAAAGTATTATATCAATCGACACCTGAGGTGCCGATTTGGGATGCCTCCTCCAAATCAGCACCTTAGATTCCCATTTGGGAGAGTCGTTGGCGCCCCTTTCCAAATCGACACCTGAGGTGCCGATTTGGGAGCGAGCTATTGGAAAATTGCCAACGGTCCCCTCTCCCAATCCCTTATAAATATCTCCCCCATTCTCCTCATTCTTCACACATCTACCCCCTCTCTCATTCTACATCTTCCTCCCTTAATCCTCCTTCTATCGTTTATCTCAATCCATATTCTAAAGTGTTATTTTCGTCTCTCTCAATTTGTTATTCTTATTCGAGTAAGAATAAGATTTTTTTGTAGATCATTTTTCGTGAATTTTTTTGTAGATTTCTATCAGCAAAGTGATATATTATTACAGATATTGGATTATATTTATTATTTTCTTTTCGAGTAACATCTCTATTTGAAGACCCACGTCATTTAGGTAAATTTACATTTATTATTTTTTGTGACTGTAATCATTAATTACATGTGCAAAATTAGATATATTTAAATAAATTTAGTTCATTTAAATATACATTAAAATTAGTATCTTTTATATATTACAATTGCATCATTTATGTTTTAATTTTTTTAGGAAGATCTACCCTACAGAAGTTGAAAAAAATAATTTAAATAGAATTTAGAAATTATTATTAATATCAAATAGATTAAGGTCAAACACGTTATTATCATTGCATGCACCTATAGTTATGTTTGGGACTTAGTCATGTTTTAATTACTTCTCAATTAGATTTGGAATCAAGTACCAAGAGGGTCTCTACACAGCACTTGCAGGACTCACTGTGTTAATCACCGAAGAGCTCCCGAAGATCAGACTTTTGGATTCTATCTCCAAGTGATTAGTATATTGTGCTTCATACTAATAGCAATTTCTCATTTAGGGCAATTTTATCATATTGCATGTACATATATATGTTTCAATTCAGTAAAGCATGCTTGCATTAGAGATGTCATCCGAGTGATAAGACTCGTACATGTCTTATTAAAAAATAATATTTTTTATCATTTAAATAATAGAAAGTAGAGATGGCATCCGAGAAAAAAGTAAATGATTGTTATTCTCTTATTTCAAATAAACTAATCAAATCATGTATTTGATTCGTGGAGATGGCATCATATACCGCTCATGTCTTATTATATTGGGGTGGATAAGTTAGTGTCTCTGATGATCACGTATAATATATTGGGGGCAAGAAACATATGATTATATTACCATGCCAATTAACATATCTTGATTTACTAGCTCAAGTATCTGAAGCCACTGATCTCCCGCTCGATCAGTTTATACTTACATTAACGTGTAAGTTATTGTATGAGGGATCAACATTCTTTACAGTACCAATTATGATGATGAATCAACATTAGTAGTGATGAGTTCAATCATTAATGTGAAATTCATTCACCTTTTCGTATAAGCTACCCCTTTTTGCTATAGAAAATATGTCATCATCATCGAGGTAAAATAATCACATTTTAATTAAGAAATAATATTATATTTCATTTATATAAATTAACAAATATATAAATTAATGAATCCAACAAATGAGACCATATTTGAGGATGTTGAGGATTCCTCACAAGTAAATATTGAAGATAAATTAGCGATAATATCTAAAAAAGAAAATGAGGAGTCTGAAAAAGAATTTCAAACATTAGAAGAAAATATAGGTGGTAATAGTTGTCATGCTTTTGGATATGGTTAACTAGTTTTAGTCTTAGAAAAAGGAGAAAATGGGGAACTCATATTGTGCTAATAATGAGGATGTTGAAGAAGAATCGATGGAGGAGTTAACCCACATGTTTGATCACGAAATTGCAGAAGCAGAAGATGTAGCCTTGTAGAGAGACAATCTGATCCCACCGATGATTCTGGATTAAGTTATTTGTTAGGTAGGAGTTATAAGTCGAAAAGGGATCTACAATACGACTTACAAAAATGTAGTCTGGAAAATCATGTGCAATATAAACCAAATGCCTCAAGCAAGTAGATTTTGATTGTTATTTGTATTTATGAAGATTATGGATGGCATTTGCATGCATTAGAGTGGAAATCTCGAGGGGACTGGTACGTTTTAGGATATAAGGGAAAGCATACATGCAGAAATCTTGTCCTTTTAGTGAAACATCATCAATGCACATCTATTTTTGTAGTTTAGTAAATATTATCTTCCTTTAAAGCACAAGTTAGTATGACCTCGGGAGAAATTATGTATAAAATAAAAGATGAGTTGCATGACAACTTGGAATGCAAGACAGCGTGCAATGGATATTGTTTATGGGAATGAGGTTGAGCCATATCGTGATATTTAGAGATCCATTCGTGATTTAGAATGACATAACTCAAGAACCTATACATGGTTCAAGACAAAAGAAGGCCAAAATGAGCGTACTATACATTTTCAGAGATTGTTGGTTTCATTTGGACCGTGTCGTAGAGCATTCAAATTTTGTCGACCTGTTTTAAGTATTGACGGAACACATTTGTATGGCAGATATGCCAGTCACATATACGTGGTCACAGTGACAGATGCAAATAATGGCCTATTTTCGCTCGCGTTTGCTATATCTGAAAAGAATGAGAATATTACGACATTGAGATGGTTTCTAAATTTATTAAGACAAATCATTGATCGTCAGGACATATGTTTTATTTGTGATCGATTTATCGGTCTGAAGGATGTTGTGAGTGATTTATTTCCACTGGAAGAGGGATTCACTCATCATCATTGTCTCAGACATACGCGTGCAAACATGCAGAGAGCTGGACATGAAACTCATACAGTTCAAAACAGATTCTACGCTGCTAGAGAGGAGCCATGTTCGAAGAAGTTTAATAGTATAATGCGAGAAATTAATATACTCAACAAAAATGCTTTCGAGTGGATCATATCTCAGGAGGCAACCAGAGTTATTGGGCATTAAGTTTTGATAATAGACATCGTTATAGATACATGACAACAAATTTATCTAAAACTTTAACGGTGTCCTTAGAGGAGCACGTGACTTACTAGTCATATCTTTTATTCTAACAGTTTTCCTTGAAATTAACTGTTATTTCAATGATCGTTGTGAGGAGTCAGAGGGAACGACCACATATTTGACCAAGATATACGAAGAGTTGTTAAAGAAACAAATCATGGAGGCAAGATCATGCCACATACAAGGATTTTCACTAACTCAATTTCAAGTCTTCGATCGTGATAGATATGCATATGAAGTCAACTAAAATGGTCGAGAAAGTGAATGCATGTATGATTTTATGCAGATGAAACACTTTGTATGTCCACATGTTATAATTGCAGCTTCACATACACGTACACACGTGGATAACTATGATCTATGCTTACATTATTATTCCACCGATTACCATCGTCAGGCATACAACTTCTTCTTTAATCCCGTCCCAGATAGACGTTATTGGGGAGTAGAAGATGCCACTATTATGCTACCTTCGATAATCAGGAAGAGAAATGTCGGATGGCTTGTACATGAAAGAATTAGAAATGAAATGGATGAAATGTGCATACAGCTGAAATTATGTAAAATCTGCAAGCAAGCAGGACACAATAGATTAAACTATCCACGCAGAACATAGGAACAAATGGATATAGTACATGGATATGTAAGGACATTTTAACTGTATAATTTATATTTCATTTGCAGATAAATTTACAATTAATGTTTTAATGAAAATTTTAATTGTTAATATAGATGGCACAGATGGATAGAGTTTCTGGACCTGTAGATACTTCAATATTGTATATGCAAAAAGAGCATCGATCATCACATCCTACTAGCTCAGTAAGTAACTGAATAAATTTTAGAATTTCATGTTTGGTTTACATTGTTACTTATGTTTTGTTTAACATATTTTATAGATTCGATTTGTTGAATATAATGAGTTACTAAACAACATTTCTGAGGAGAAGAGTGTAGTAATAGAATGATTGTTAGAAGCATCGGTTTTCTCATGCGTAGTGAACATAAGAAGAGTATAACTGGATCCTTCATTACTGACTAATTTGCTGGAGTGGTGGAGACCTGAGACACACAGTTTTCACCTATAATTTGGGGAAGCCACCATTACTTTACAGGACATGAGATTGATTAGTAGGTTGAGAGTTGATGGTCAGCCTCTCACTGGTCCAGATACTCTAACAGGTGGATGATGCACTATACTTGAGTTTGTTAGGAGTAATACCCACTCGTATAAAAAGTGGAAAAGTGAAACTATCATGGATACGCGACGTCTTCTTTAGTCAAGAACATCCATTGTTGGGTATTGAAGACGAATAGGAAACAACTCGTATGTTTAGAGCATTTATTTTCTATCATATAGGATGCAATGTTCTTACAGATCACAACAGAGATATGGTGCCTCTAAGGTACGCACTAGTAATTCGAACCTAAATTTTTCCTGTGTTTAATGTGTTCTGAGAAATATCGCTTAATATATTTTTATAGATACCTATTACAATTACGTGATCTGGAAGGATGCGCTCAACTTGCTTGGGGTGTTGCCGCTTTGATGCATATGTATTTGGAGTTGGATAGGGGCAAGAAGATCGGCACGTCGAGGATATATTGCTTCTTCTCAGTTTTGCAGGTATGTAGAGTATTCCTTATTTCTCACGTTCTCGATAGCATTGTCTCGATTTATGTCATTTAATATTTTAACATGTTCATATCGGAAGACCAGTGGTATGTGTTGATGTGCAGATCAATGCAGGTGCATTAGCCTTGAAGTGGATAGGAGTGCGAAGTTTTAAGGAGAACGTTCATACTACAACATTGGTATTTTATCGTAATGAGTTGGATACACAACAAGCTCATCAGGTAAAAATTCACGATAGTTCTCTATTTTTATAAATTCGAATAGATGATTATATATCATTATTTAATAAATACAGATGAATTGGATGCCATACATCGATGGAGAAATGGCACAATTACATCACATTTGCAGAAGTGATCAGACTGTTTGGATGAGTCGATTGCCACTAATATGTTATGACATCGTAGTTACGCACTTACCTGATCGTGTAATGCGTCAGTTTGGGATGCGACAATATATTCCTTCTTCCGTTGAGAGGAGAAATGTTGTATCTCAACGTATTAAGACAAGAAGTACTGACATCCTGAATTGGTCTACTATACATCGACAATATGTGAATCGTTGGTATGATACGGAAGCTGCAGTTGTTATTGAGCACACGATTCCAATACTGATATTTACACACAACGATATTGGAATATAACAAGAAGGTGGATCTAGACACAGATTCCTCCTCCTACAATACCCTACCAACCACACAGACCCGTAAAAAGATGCCTGGTATGTTAAAAAATCTACTTATTCTTACCATATTCTATTGACTTATTGTATCATAAATGAAATAGGTGGATACGGTTATACAAGGAAAGAACAACATGGATGAAATTAGACGATCAATAGACTTACCTTCGAGTATGAGGACAAAAGTAAAAATACAATTAATCTATTTGATGAGATAATCAATATGTTCTCATTGATGTATCCATTCTAAAACTATGACCAACCGTACTTGCCCTCACAAGAGCATCAGGTTTCGTGATTTCTTTGTTATAAATCAATATTATTTTGTTTCTCTTTCAGACGAGGGAATTTTTTAAATTATATGTTGTAAATCATACTTATATGAATTATGCGGACCTGAAACTCTAAATCCGACTTCACCGATTTGAGATCCTAAAGCGCCATACTCTATATATCTCATAACTGACAGATATTAATTACATTAGATGTCACATAAATTAAATGATAAATAATAGAAGGATACAATGTAATAAATCAACTATCATAACTTGTAGATACGAATCCTGGTTGAATTAGTGGAATCCTTGTCCGATATATCCTTGACTCGAAGGTCCAGCAAATGATGATCCTGCAAAATGCGAGTGACTAAAAGCTTCTCCATATCATGCAAGAATGAGATATTCATATTTTCGAAAATATTACAGAAGATACACATAAATTCTTGAATTTAGTTTTTTTATTGAAAAAGTTGTTGTAACCTGAAGCTTCAAATCTGGCTTGATCGTATTGAGACCCTGAAGTGCTATATTCTGTGTAACTCATATCTAAACGATATTAATTATATTAGATGTCACATAAATGAGCTATTAGTAAGAGAATAATATTAACTATAACAACCTGAAGATCCGAATCCTGTTTGAAATGATGGGTACCCTTGTTCGCCATATCCGGTAGACATCATTCTTGAGGTTCCAAATAGTAATTCCTCCATTGGTTGACCTTGCGGAAACACATTCTCAGTGTGTACTACTATAACATTTGAAGAATTATGGTTACAGGTCAAAAAATATATACACTAGTTTAACTTAATTATACATAAAGAATTAACTAAAACTTGAAGTCCCAAACATCGGTGGTTGTTGCAATCCCTCCCCACCATGTCTAAATAACTTATTTAATAGAATAACTAATTTAATAAGTTATGTTAACCTTCTGTGATACTTATGACAACATGATTGTCTCATTCTTGTAGGACCATCACTTGCTGGTCCTTCGAGTCAATTTGACTCTGGACCCTCTTAGCTCACACCATCTACTCAATATAATTCAAGAGATTTGTAATCAGAAATATTTGGTAGTGTTCGATAATTGGAGACAACCGATTTCGATAGACAGTTATTTGGTATACTCATGACAATACTTCAACAACGTCTGAATCCGCCTCGAAGACCCTCCCCGAGAGTAAGGATCACTGAGTCTCCTCCATTATGGCTGTCTCGCCGGTCAACAAGCGTAAGGCGTACGAGAAACCAGGAAACTTAATCAACCGAACCTCCATGGAAGTCCTCAGTTAGGTTTCATCCTACAGGGCACATCCCAACACATTAGGAACAAAACACCAAGTAGTAGAAGAAGAAGACAAGTGAGGAGAGTCACAAGAAAATAGGAGATGGTGGAAAAGGAAACGATAAAGGAGGAGGCGCAGGAGGTGGAGGAGGAGGTCTGAAAGGATTTATGAAGATCTGGAAACTATAAGATGTTGTAAATTATTTTGTATTATTTGTAAACACATTTTTGTACTTTTATGATTTTAATGAAATACTTGCATTTTTCCAAGTTTGATGATGTTAAATTGTGTGTTGTTGAACTCACGTATGTCAATAGTAAAGAATGTTGAGCACACTCTTAATTTCTTTACATTTACTTTATATTTATTATGATCTTCTTGAGACGACTAAAAATATCCTTAGTATATATCAATAGTAAAGAATAAAATTAAGTATAGAGATATACATCATATTTGTCTAATAAATTGTTAATATAGTAAATATAATTGACTTTTATACCTAATTCTTATTTGATAATAACATCATCGGAGAGAAAGAAGATGTGGAGGATGTGCAGAAGGAAAGCTCCCATATTTCCACCTCCAACGATGAGAGCATTAAGCTCCTAGTGATGGATCGAGAAGCTCGCGACGAAGGAAAACACCGAAAGCATGAGGAAAGGTAAATCAGGTAGTGGATGTCAATAGAAAAAATAAACATAGATGATGCATATTTAATAATATAGTAGTCATTTCAAAGGTCTCATTCCTATCTAATAGAAAATTATTTTTCTTATTTAGAGGATCGAATAACATGTAGAAGGAGGGACAATGATCGAATAATAAGAAAACGATGGAATGGGTTAATGTTGTAATTTGCCCAAATTCAAATGGGCACATGAGGTGCCGATTTGGGGGCCACATTCCAAATCGACACATGAGGTGCTGATTTGACCTGAGCGCCCCAAATCGGCATCTCAGGTGCCGATTGATACACTTTTTTAATTATTTTTTATCATACCTATTTAATTAATTTCGATTTTTTTAATAATTATTTTAGCCTAAAAATAATAATACGAATATTAAATGAAATTAAAATTAAAATGAAAACATAACAAATTACTTTTTCGATAAGTTGGATGAAATAATTAGATTTAGATTTAACGGCTATTTAAAAAACTTTTTCAGACATGGAAAGAAAAGATCCCATGACGGACCCCTTTGTAGATTTATGATTTCGTGTACCCAACGTATACTCATGGTTACTTTTATTTATCTTTTTGAGCATTGGGACTTACAACATGAGCAACTTTATTATAAGGGTTTAATGGGGCTTCCCTCTGGGGATGCGTCCCATTTTCTAGTATTTTTTAATTTTTTAAAAAATAAAATTATGTATTTTCATTATTTTATCTCTTTAATATGTCATTCCAATTTCGTTAGAAACAGACTCATATGCTATTCATCTATAGCATGTCGATTACATCAATTTGAAAACCATTAAAATTGCATATTCTAGATGGAAGGTCTAATAATCTCTATTTCTGACAAAATTGGAAGTACATATTAAAAGGATATAGTGATGAAAATACATGATTTTATTTTAAAAAAACATCGAAAAAGTCATTCCGTCGAAGGCATGATTTCGATACTAATATTTGTCAAATTTAAGCGAAGTACGAACATGAACGATAAATAATTCAGATATATTCATATACATTTGTATAGTTATAGTCAAAGTCATAGAACCTATAGGTAATCAATAAAATATGATAGAGGAACCGTTTTGGTACAATCCAAGAACAAGTATGCGCATCCTCAATAATAAAAAAACAGTTGGACCTCTGCGCAAATTCCTTCGAAGCATCGACGGGATAATTACATTCCAACCTTTCATAAACTGACATATTCTTAGGAAAAAACAATAATAAACGGCATTGCAAAGAAACCCGATTTCTGTACTATATTGTAAAAACCAAAATATTAAAAAAACACAAATTACCCAAAATACCCCGCCAAGATTTCAAGTTGAAGCCCACATTCTCTAGTGCATAGATTTCCTCTTGGGCCTCCGTTCATGAAGCATTGACACGACCTCCCTCATCGATGGCCAGTCAGCGGGGCAGCTGCTTGTACACAGCAGCGCCACCCTCAAAAGCATCATCATCTCCTCCCGCACCAGCTCGCACCCACATGCCACCCTTGCATCGAGGAGGTCCTCGATCGGCATGCCCAACTTGGACTTCCATCTCACCCACTCTACTATGCTGTTGCCCTCACCGTACTCCGCCTGCACTGCCCTCCTTCCCGTCACCATCTCCAGCAGCACCACGCCGTAGCTGTACACATCGCTGCGTTCGTCCACACGGAGCGTGTAAGCATACTCTGCTCGAAAACATGCCCCCAGTAGAAGTTAACATACGTTATAAACTATTTCTGAATTACAGTTTTTTGAGTGGTAAATGTAACTTTATTATATCTGCACATAAAAAGGTCACTATGGTGTTACATTTTTATGTGTACGAGATACTACAAAGATTAGCCTTTGATATATAAAAAGAGAGGAAACAAAACAAAGAAAACGAAAAGAAGAATGACCAGCAACAGCTTGGGTTGAGATTTACGTTGTCAGTATAGATACATCTCAAGAGATGTTACATTCTATGTTGTTCATCTTTGATTTCTCTCCATCCTTTAAGGCATCTTCGGTACAAGCATAAGGCCCCGGAATAGAAGAGAATAAGGGGTCATTTTCCTCCCGACACGATTCCCCGTGAGACGACTATTTCCCATTATTTCATCTTATTTCACTCTTATTCCTATCTTTATCCCACCTTAATTACCTTTATTTCACCTTATTCTCCTTATTCCTATCTTCCAGCCGAACAAAGAATAGACTCTTATTCTCCTTATTCCCAATCATTATTCTTGCTTATTTCCGAACCGAGGAGAATAAGTAGGAATAAGGATGGAGAATAAGAGGAATAAGGGTCTATTCTCCGTTCGGCAGAAGTATAGGAATAAGGAGAATAAAGTGAAATAAAGGTAGGTATAGTGGGATAAAGATAGGAATAAGAGTGAAATAAGATGGAATAATGGGGAATATTCGTACCACTGGAAACCGTGTCAGGAAGAAAATTGACCCCTTATTCTAGGACATATTCTCCAACTAAACAGGGCCTTATTGTTTGCTTGTTGGGAGAATTTTCTTACATGTTTCTTTTTTACGGAAAAACTGCACACGCCCTCCTAAGTTCTGTCACATATTTTCTTCATGCATTTTACAAGGCCAGAAGAGGGTTTTTGAATTTTATCTAAACGACACAAAACTTTTATATCTTATGTAATTGCATCCCCGAAACCTTCGAGAATACTGTAGAGTTTCGTGAAATTTCAGAATCCCATTTTTTCTCTGTTATATAAGAGCTCAAGAATTTGACTTATTTAAGTTCGGACCACGTTCGATGACTGAATGGGCACCTCTTACGGGTATAGGGACCAATAGAAATCCATTTTTTGAGGTTTTTAATATATATATATATATATATATATATATATATATATATATATATAGGAAAAAATGGGACTGCCCCCAACCCATTTTTCGGCATTTTTTTTTATTTTTTTTTGAAAAAGTAAAAACATGTATATTCATCCATATATCCCTCCTATATGTCATTCAAATTTCGTCAGAAACAGAGACTCCTACGGCCTCCATCTCGATGGTATCGATTTAAAAAAATCATATTACCATTAAAAAATTACTGTCTGGATGGAGGCCGTACGAGTCTCTGTTTCTGACGAAATTCGAATGGTATATAGGAGGGATATAGGGATGAATGTACATGATGTTATTTTTCAAAAAAAATAAAAAAATTTGCTCAAATAAGACGGGGGCAGCCACATATGACCTATATATATATAAAAGCAAATGCATGATTTTAAAATGTGAGGGGGTATATTAACGAGGAAACTAAACAGAGATATTGGAGGGTTGGATTAGAATGCAACAGACCTGGTGCGATATAGCCGTAGGAGCCTGCCACGACGGACACGGCGTCGTCGGTGTCCCTGCGGAAAAGCTTAGCGACCCCGAAGTCCGCCACTCTCGGCTCCATCTCGCCGTCCACCAATATGTTCCTGGGCTTCAGATCGCGGTGCACGATAACCGGGTCGCAGTCGTGGTGCAAGTAACACATCCCCTGCGCCACCCCCACCTTATACCTCTCCTCCCACCACCCCTTCCCCCCCCCCCCCCCCCCCGCCCCTTGCCCTCCACTCTCCTGTGCAGCATCTCCTCGAGGCTCCCATTCTCCACGTACTCGTACAGAAGCATAAGCCCTTCGCCATTGCTGCAGTAACCCAGAAGCTTCACCACGTTCCTGTGCCTCACTGACCCCAAAACTTCAACCTCCACCATGCCACCATTATGGGTCGTCTTCTTTCTCTTCCTCTTCTTGCTGTTGCTACACTTTTTCTTGGGTTTCTCCCACAGCCTCTTGACGGCGATAGTCTCCCCGTTGGGCATTTCTGCTCTGTAGACTGCGCCAGTCGAGCCCATTCCGACTATGTTCTCGCCGTATTGCACGCACTGGAGCACATCCTCGGCGGTGAAGTTTAGCCTCTGGAAGGCCGTGAGAACCCACGGGCTTGATTGGGTGGTATCCTCTTTATGGGTTCCTTGATTTCGAGCTTGGAAGCACTGGGTCGATGCTATAAGGACAGAGAGGCCGAATGCAAAAGCCGTCGTGGCGATCCAGACGACCGTGGAGGTGGTTCTTGGTGGTGAGTTGGTGGAGGGTGGTAGTGGTGCTGGGTTCTCGAGAATTGGGCATGGGCTGTTCTCAATTGGCGGCCCGCAGAGGCCGTCGTTGCCGGCAAAAGAGGAGGTTGAGGAGGCATGTAGATTGGTAGGGATCGCGCCTGCGAGGAGGTTGAAAGAGACGTTGAAGCTCTCCAGTGTCGTGCAATTGCCGAAGCTCGCTGGGATCGACCCGCTGAGCTCGTTCAAGGAGAGGTCAACGTCCGTGATCGCCGGATGCGCCGCGAGCTCCCACGGGATGATCCCGGTGAGGCGATTGCCGCCGAGGTTCAAGCTTACGAGTTTCTCGCAAAGCCCGACATCCCACGGGATCGAGCCGCTGAGGTCGTTGCCTGCCAGTTCCACCTTGTAGAGGCTCCCGCACCCGAAAGCGAATGTTGGTATCTCGCCGCGCAGACCGCAATTGCCGGCGGAGAACACCTGAAGGTCCGTACCCATCCAGATGGTCTCCGGCAGAAGGCTCTGCAATGGATTGTTCGAAAGGTTGAGCAGCTGGAGACTCGTCGAATTGCCAAGGTCCATCGGAATTTCGCCGGAGAAGCCGTTGCTGCTTATGTCCATATACGTGAGATTCGGCAGCAGCCCTAATCCCGGCGGGATCCGACCACCCAAACGGTTCCTCTCCGTGCGCAATCGCCACAAAGTCGTGCACGCGGCGAGGCTCTCCGGGAGCTCTCCGTCGAACTCGTTAGCGAACAGGATTAGCCGAACGAGTCAACTGCCCGTGCATAAATGCGCCGGGATTTCGCTGGTGAACGAATTCGACGAGACATCGAGCTTCGTCAGCTGCCCGTTCCAACCGAGTCGCGACGGGAGGGGACCTGTGAGCGAGTTGTTCCATAGGAGCAGCACCTCGAGGTTGCCGAGCTCGCCAAGACCAACAGGCACCTCCCCTGAGAGGTAATTGTTCATGAGTGCGAGCAATGTGAGGTTCTGCAGCATCGAGAATTCGACCGGGATCCACCCAGAGAGGCCATTGTTGGAGAGGTCGAGCTCTGTGCGAGATAGCAACTTCCCAAAACTCCCCGGAATCGTCCCATGCAACTCGTTCTTGAAGAGGAAGAGCGATTCAAGATTCTCTAGCCCCCCGAGCTCCTCCGGCAGCACACCGGTTAGCCCAGCGGAGGAAATATCGAGGTAGCGGAGGTTCTTGAGGGAACCCAACTCGCGTGGGATGCCGCCATGGAAGCGGTTGTAGCCGAGCTCGAGATGGGCAAGTTGAGTCAGCGAGCCCAACTCAGGGGGAAGCTCGCCTGTAAGCGAGTTGCCGGCGAGGTGGAGAAAGCGGAGGTGGCGGAGGGAGGCGAGGGAGGGGGGACGGGACCGGAGAAGAAGCTGCCGCCGAGGTTGAGGTGGCGGAGGCTGGGGAGGGCAAGCACGGGGAGGGGGCCGGAGAAGGAGTTGCTGTAGGCGTCGAGAGTGGTGAGGAGGTGGAGGGCGGAGGCGTAGGACAGAAAGGAACCGGTGAGGGAGTTGCGGGAGATGTTGAGATGGCGGAGGGAAGGTAGGTGGAGAAAGAGGGAGGAAGGGAGGGAGCCGGTGAGGTTTCGGCGGGAGAGGTCGAGGGAGGTGACGTCGCCTGTGGAGGGGTCGCAGGTGAGGCTCGGCCACGAGCAGTGGGGGGTCGAGGGGTCGTCGGGAGGCGAGAGGAAGGCGAGGAGGGAGGTGGGGAGGGAGTGGAGGAGAGGTGGGAGGAGGAGGAGCAGGAATAGGAGGAGAGACATGTGGTTGTGAGGGTTTAAGGAAGAGGAGGATTTAAGGGGGAGGAAGAGTCTATTTTAAGGGGTAGTGGTGATGGTGACGGGAGCAACATGGCCTGTAGTTCTGTCACCTGGTGGTGATGGTGGGACTGACGCTTTTTAATTTTTTGGTAAGTAAGGTAAACAATATATTCCAAAAAACCAAAACAGCTATTACATACAAAAAATGTGGCTAAATGATATAGCCATAGATGCACAAGGCAACATCAAAGCGTATGGCTGAGAAAAGAGAAAAACTCTCCCTATGTAGGTTTAAGAAGCCTAAAACATTGTATAATCTCCTCAATGATGCGCTCAGGTGGCAGGCAACGAGAGAAGTTCCAAATGCGGTTGCGTTCACGCCAAATGTGCCAAACCACCAACGCAAGAAGAGTTGAAGTGTTGGATCTGATCATGGGATTGGCAATGTTGAGGGTCCAGGAAATAATGTCCTCGAGGAGGTTCGAAGGTGGAACCTGTAGAGCCAATGCGGAGCAGGATCCATGCCAAACCACCGAGGAGTAAGGGCGGGATAACAACAGGTGATCGTGCGATTCCAACTCGCAAGTACAGAGATAGCACAAATCGTGGAGGGTCGAGCCAAAGGCCGTAAGTCTGTCCAGAGTTGGAAGGCATCCAAGGAAGGCCCTATACAGTGTGAGCGCACATCGGGGAGGGAGCGCTTATCCCAGACGACCGGGAACAAAGCCTTCGGCGTATCCCGGTGCCGAAGTAGGTCGAAAGTGCCATGGAAGGAGAAGCCACCAGAGGAAGGAACCCAGGTTGGAGAGGGGTAATCGCCCTGGATAACCGCGCGCATAGAATCTCTACCAGCCAGCATAGCCCGCCAAATTTTTGAAGAGGTGGGAGAGGGATTGCTATCCCAAAAAGAGGTATTTCAGAGGTATTTAGCACGTAAAAAATCAGCCCAGATTGACGTTCCGGCATTGAGGAACCTCCAAGTCCAAGAAGCAATCGTAGCGGCCCGCAAAGAAGCAAAAGATTTCAGCCCCAAGCCCCCTTCCAACTTAGGGAGGCAAAGCCTCTGCCAAGCGATATCATGCCGCCTATGCCCCCAAAGAAAATGGGCACACAACCCGTCGAGGCGATGATGGGCCCCAGAACCGACCGGTCTTGTGTTCCACACAAGGCGGGAGCACAGTCGTAGTGTCGACCAACCGAATCCTGAAGTCAATCAACAATTAACCCACAATCCAAAGAATACAACAATCAAGCTCAAAACAAATGTGAATTAATCTTTATTTACTCTACCATAAAATGTATAGCGACAAGCATGTAGAGGTCGAACCACAGAGAGCAATACAAAATGCGTAGCCTAGATGTATCACCAAGTCATTCATGTGTGAAGCTTGTTTTTATGTGGGTTTCTAATTTTATATATATATTTTCTTTATTTATTATTTTTTTTATATTTTTGTTTTTATAATTTTTATTTTGATTTTATATTTTATACTTTTTTTTTATTAATTATATAAATATATATACTATATATATAAAGAGATATATATATATATAGGAAGAGAGAGAGAGAAGTAATATAGAATAGGTATATATATATAACATACAAACTTAATATATAGACATATATTTTTTGTTTTAAAATTTTTTTTTATTATATTTTTTTTTATATTTCTATTTTTTATGTATTTTTCAATTCAAAAAAAAATGTCCACAATATAGGGCTAAATAAATAGCCGCATATAATTCGGGTTTTATAAATATCAAGTAATACCCAAAAATTGCCCAAATTAATTTTCACCTATTAATAATAATATATAGATAATTATAAAAGAGAGAAATGTATTTTTAGGGTTTTTAAAGAATTTTTTCTAATTTTTATGTTGATTTTGGGGTTTTATGATTTTTATCTTTTTCTTTTTCACTTTTTTAGGTTTTTTCATTTTCTGGACTCAATATATAGATATTTATACCATATATCTTTTTTTGGAATTTTTCAAAGACATTTTATAATTTTTTTTTTGTATTTTATAAATTGGACGGTGAAGAAAATCCATGTTTTTGATTTTTAATAAATACCAAAATGCAACAAAATTCAAATCTAAAAATATAGCAAGCAAGGGTACCCTAACAGGAGCATATGCCTATTTTTTCAAAATTTTTCAAAGAAATATAGAGCACAAAATAAATAGACAAAGCATCCCAAAATATATGGCCTGGCAGGGGCATTTCTGCAAATAAAACAACATCTAGGGGCACAGGTGCAAAAATACCAGAAGTTTATAACGTGTTTTGCAATTTTAAGGACTAACACTAATTAACTAAACCCGCCAGGGTCCCCATGCAATTTAACCACCACGTGGGACTGCACGTGATCTGCACTCACAGGGATCAAAATGCAATTTCAGAAAGTATAGGGTCCTGGTTGCAATTTTTCACAAAAATAATACACTGAATATTTTATTTAATGGACTAAACATAAACATGCGACTCTACAGGGGGGCTTGTGCAATTTTACCACCTGACGTGGGACAACACGTGAGGTGACGTGGGCTGGACCCAAGTGTAATATGCAAAAACTACAGGGGGTCATAAGCAAAATATCCACATTATTTACAACGTTATATTTTATTTACAATATTAAATATGAAATACACAAAAATGCAGGGGCTAGATATGCAAATTACCCCTAAAATGCGCGCTGGCGAACGGTTGGGATTTCTTCACTTGCCACGTGTCGCTCATCCAACGGCTGGTACCGCTTCGCCGATGAACGCTTGAGATTAGATCACTTGAGGTGATCTGACGGTTGCTACGGAGCTCCATCCAACGGCTCTGGTTCAATCTGGGACCTTCGTCTTCATCCAACGGCGGAGAGGGCATCTGGAAGAACAGGGAAGAACCCTCGCCTGAGCGAGCTTCTCCCGGCTGGATCTCGCACCTCCGCCGTCCATCACTGCTCCACGGTGTCCCAAAAGCTTCCTGGAAGGTTCCTCTGTCGTCCGGAGGTGTTGGATCGACCAGAGGTACACTGGAGCACCCTCGCGAGGTCGGAGAAGAAGTGGGGTTCCAGGTACCTCCGGCGTGACTTGATTTCGCCTCAGGGTGCTTATTTGCGCACCAGACCTGCACAGGAAGATAGCATGGCTCGAGGGGATGCTCCTCGACCAAAAAGGTTGAAGCTGTGCAGCAAAATGAGGTGGAACGGAGGAGCTCCGACGAAGGGCGGAGGAAGAGCTCCGATTCGCCAAGACCTGGGGTCCTGGGTTGAACAAGTGTGTGCATTTGATGGAGAACTCGAAGGGGATGGAGATGAGGCGATTTCGGCGGTCGGAGACAGATAGGATCACAGTGGGGAAGTCGCCGGAGCTCAGCTCCGGCGAACTTCGAATTTCGGATTTTGGCCTAAGCCAATCATCTAAATGCTAACCTAAGGACTGGAATTAAAAGCTAATACTAAAACCTAACTACTAAGCAAGAAAGAACAGCTCTTATACCTGGGGGCCTCCAGGGAGCAGGGTGGTCGCCGGAGCACCACCGCGTCAAAATTTCTCCGACCTCCGGCCAAGTCGAGGTGCTGGGCGACTCCTCCTGTCACGAGGAACACACCAGGAGCAAGAACAAGGCGTTTTGGTGGAGTGAAAATGGCCAAATTCGAGGAGGAAGGCGGAGCTTTTTATTTATAGACATTGACGAGTGGCCTTATTGACCGGCGATTATTGATTAAACCAATGAGTATCAGATTGATCTATGATCTTGGCGGGCATCATGGATGATCAGAGGACAAATCTTGTGAAGGAAGCGAGTGCGATGGTTCACTGAGCCAGGCGGGAAAAATGGCGGAAATCGGGGAAAAGACAGGTTGCGTGAAGTCAGACGCCTGGAGGTCCAGTTGACCGGGGTCAACGCGCGGAGGGATTGGGTTGGTCCACCTCAGCCCGCTACAAGACAGAATAGGGAATATTTCGCGAAATTGAATTATTTGGCATAGTAAATGATTTTATTATTTTTTTCGTATAAAATAAAAAATGTGTATTATTTCATGTAGTATTTATTTATGATTTTTATTTATTTTTTTGGATTATTTTATTATGGTTTTATTAAAGTAATGTGTATATGTATGCATTTACATGTGTTTTTGTGTATTTTATTTTTAATTTGTTTATTTTAGTTTATTAATTTATTTTCTTATTTTATGAATTTATAACTTATTTTTATGAGTATAAGGGTATTTTTGTTTGATTTTTATGTATTCATTTACATTTTCAAATAAATATGTATATGTATAAGTAAGTATACTTATAGGTATTTTACCTATAGATTATATACATCTTATTTATTTAGTGAATTTTCTTTATTTTTCTTTTAGATTTGTATTTTTAATGTGTTTTATGTGATATTTACAACATTAAAAAAAAATGTGGATGAATAAAGAATAAAGGAATAAAATCCCCTTTTACATATAAGTGGTATAGGTATTTTGTCTATGTGGTACATGGACTTATTTTATTTTACAAATTATCTTTGGTTTTCTTTTAATATCAATATGTATAAGTATTATATACATTATTTACAAGATTCTAAAAATATGAATTTGTAAGAATAATAACTATTGAATAAAATGAATATTTTAATCGGGTACTATATACAATGAGGGTCAAAAACCTAACTTTCACAGATGGACTCCAAAAATTATGAGATCAATTTTATAAAATAGTTTATGAGATGCTATATACAATTAAAGGTGAGTTTGGGTGATTTGGAGTTTTTATTTGCAAGATATGGGTCTGTGAAGTTGAGATTTTGGCTTTTTATTCTGTGTATAAAATGTACACTGAGTGTTATTTTTACACAAACTCAATTTTGTATTTTTATTTACATTATTATCTACAACTTTCATGAACAAAGTTTCTTGATTTGATGAATAAATAATTATGTGCAAAATAGGTGTCAAAAATGCATAAATAAATGAATAAATAAATGAGGTATTTATTGTATAATTGGCCCTTATCTCCCCCTACTTCATTCCTTGTCGACCAATTCCATTCTGGCCTTGGTCTCGGGGTTAGGGTCATAAAATATTTGCAATATTTTATTTCTTTTTCTTTTCTTCTCTTTATTCTATAATTTTGGCATTAAAAACCTTATTTTATGTATAATTAATACAATAAATAATAGATGCTAATATGAACAAATTAATGCTATTTACATGCATTTGCTGGGGTTTTTAAGGCCAAAATGATAGAATAAAGGTGATGAAATGGAGATTCATCACCCCCCTATACTTGCCGTTGCTAGTCCCTAGCAAATAATTATGCAATAAGTACAAAAAGAATAAAGGAAAGAAAAAGGAAAATGAAAGGAAGATAGAGTGAATAGGGGTGCTTTCAGTGCAATGCATGTCTTTACAAAATCTGAGATTGGAGCTCCTGTCAGCCCTTAGGTGTGAATGTGTGTGGAACCTAGTCGGGAACCAACTTTAAAACACAACAGCCTTCGATAGTCACAGAACTTGGTTCAAATCACCTCAATAGCCTGGTCAGAACTAGCCTACACCATACACAAACCCTTATGACTATGAAGCTGACTTGCACAGTGTAAGTGATATGTAGCTCCCCACCTCTGAAGTGACAAAGAAACAGCCTCCCCCAACTCGGTAACTCTAATGCCTCGGTCTAGCAACTCTTTCCTCGAGAAGCGGGGTATTCCCTTCTAAGTTCAAGTGCAACCGGCTCAAGAAGAGGGGGAAGAAGTATAGACTTTTGGAAGCTCAGCCAGTGTAGCTAAGTCTCCCGCTGCAAGCTTCATGAGATGTAACATGGATACCATAAGCTTTTGCTTTATTGAGCTATATACACTCCAGTGGGGTTATTAAATTTTCAATCCGACCCACCACTTTTTTTTGGAGTTCCTTTTTGCAATTTCTTTTCTTTTTTTTTTTTTTTTCAATTGCATCTGTACAACATATCTACATGGTGCAGCATATATACAAGAAATTTCTTCTTGAGCCAGTAGACTATCCCTCTTTTGAAGCTTTATTGCAACCCTCAGCTTCTGTCTTTAGCCTTCATCACCACTAGACCAAGTTGAGGTGCACTTCCTTCACTATAAGAAGAAGAGAGGTTCCGCCTAGAAGTACTACCCTCATATGCTACCCCAAGCCAAAGGAAACTGCCTCCTCACCACCTCATCCATGAAGAGCTATGTGAAAGGTGCAGGTGTCCAAGTTAGGTCACGGCCGACAAGAGTCATGCGTGTGTTTCGAAAAGTTCTAGTTAGTCCACTGAGGTGCCTTGAACCCAGCCCTGCTTTCTCAAAGAATTAAGTCTGACTGGACCTGAAGTACCTTAAACCTAGTTCCCATAAGGTTCCAGTGCAGTTAGGTGCGGTAAGGTCTAACCGAGCTCCAATTTGAGATTTTCTTAGACTGATTCAATCATCAAGCTTCACTCAAAAAGAATATGAATGGTATGTTTATGCTATGTGCAATGAATGATGCAATTTTTCACAAAAATTTGGAAGGATCAAAGAATGTTTTTACAAAAAGAATCTCTGCACAGGAAGTACGAACTGAAAACGTTTAAAGAGTCTGTACATTTATTTACACAGGCGTGCTGCTTTGTTTTCAAAATTTAGAAAAATTTTAGCGACTTTACAGGTACGAATGAAAGAGTTTATTTGGGTATGTATAGAAAGAATTGTATGTATCTTGTTTCTGATTTACTATTATCTGTAATGGTGTTCTTATTAGCTTTTTGAAAATAATTTTTGCAAACTATAGTACACGATAATTTTTGCAATCCTTTACACTCCTTTGAAAACTATTTTTGCAAAGATTTTTCACACTATATGTAGATATATACAATTTTCACAATACTTTTAACAATCATTTTTCAAAACATTTGCACATAGGTTTTTCAAATCCTTTCTTTCACACAAAGAAAAAAATTTTGCAATCAACACAGTTTCACGCATTTGAAATCATTTCACATCAAATTTTCCAAAACTGGTCACACTATTTTTCAAATCATACTGTATAGGTATCTGATTTATTAATCAGTAGGTACAAGAGAAGAAAAATTGTCTTTTACGTATAGTATGGTTCTGTTCTTATAAACTTTATTTGGCTTATTCCTTATTTACAAATGAAAGATTTTTGTGCAAATTCCTCAGACTTGCTCGAGAAACATTTTCACAAGGGTTTTCGAAAACTCTAGTCCAAAATAATTTTTGTAACATGTACACGCATTTGAAAATCCTTTTACAAATGTTTTACACAACATAGATAGATTTTTCAAAACACCTTTGACAATCAACTTTTCACAATCATTTGCACACTAATTTTCACACATTTTGCTTTCACTCAAAGAAAATAGGTTTTACATACAAACTAATTTTTTTCAATCGTTGAATACTTGTTCACGCTATTTTCAAACAAATTTCACAAGATTTTTCAAAGGAGAAAGTTTCGTAGAACACTTTTCTGACTTACTAGTCAGTATAATTACAATGAGTCTGAGGAACTCACACTCATCTTTTATTATTATAGAGCTACTTTTTACATTTTATTTTGTGTTGTAGTGATATTTTATTTTTCAGTATGAGTTATGGCTTTTAGTATATACACAGTATATACGACCCCCCTATACTTAGCTTGAGCTATGTCCTCATAGATCGGAAGGAAAAGCAAAGACATAACTCGTACTGCGTATAGGCAGATCTAAAGAATAAATACGAATGAAATGAATGAATGAATTAGAAGTTGACCGGTCCCCCTATACTAAGGATCAACTAATCCAAAGTATAGCAGGTGTACAAAAAGCGGGGAGGGTCAAGGGTGAGAATACACTGATCGTACTCAGATTGTCTCCCCCTATACTTAGGGTAAGATACTCCTAAGTATAGACAAGAAGAGGAGACAATGGAGATGATCGAACAGAAATCAAGAACCCTAGGTGCTCACCCCCCTATATTTAGGACCAAGTACGTCCTAAGTATAGAAAACTGTCTACAAAGGCAGCACGTTTTAGATAGAAAAAGAAAAATAGATAAGGAAAAGAAGAAAAGAAGAAAAGAAGAAAATCAGAGCAATAATGGTTGGAGTACATTGTCTGAATCTTTTGGTGCTCCAAGAGGTGTAGAGATATCCTCGGGGTGCACTAACTGAATAGAGTCAACAACGGCCAAGAACGAATCTGGTTCCAAGTAAGGCTTCAGTAGTTGGCCGTTGACGACGAAGGGCTGTGCGTCAGGGGACAATTCTGATATAACAATGCTTCCGTTGTCACGCACTTCACATACTCGAAATGGCCCTGTCCACTTACTTTTTAATTTACCTGGGAATATCCGCAACTTTGCATCAAACAACCACACTTTCTGCCCAACATCGAAGGTTTTTCGTCTGATGTGCCGGTCATGCCAGCGTTTCACCTTCTCTTTGTACATCAAGGTGTTATCGTATGCGCAGTCTCGGAATTCCAAGAGCCTGTTCAGATCATCCTTTCGCTTCTGACCACCTTTTCGTGAGTCCAAGTTACAATTAGTAATTGCCCAAAGGGATTTGTGAATTAATTCCACGGGCAGATGGCATGGTTTTCCATATACAAGACGATAGGGCGACATGCCCAAGGGAGACTTGTAGGCCGTACGGTAAGCCCAAAGAGCTGAGTCCAAAAGTTGAGACCAGTCTTTTCTGTTTGGCCTAACAAGTTTCTGCAATATGGTCTTGATTTCTCTATTGGATAACTCCGCCATGCCATAGGTCTGCGGATGATAAGGAGATGCGACGCGGTGATCGATGCCGTACTCCTTCGTTAACTTCTTGACTTCTTTGTTGATGAAATGACTACCCCCGTCGGATATGAGAATCTTCGGTATCCCAAATCGCGAAATGATGTTCTTCTTCAGAAACTGGCAAACTGTTTTGCTGTCGGCGGCTCGGGCGGGGACAGCTTCAACCCAACGACTCACGTAATCTACGGCAAGAAGGATGTGCTCAAAACCTTGACTGTTAGGGAAAGGTCCCATGAAGTCAATGCCCCATGCATCGAAAACATCTGCTATCTGAATGATTTTCAGAGGCATTGAGTCTTTGGCAGTGAGTGTCCCTTTCAGTCGCTGACAGTCAATACATCTTTTAACAAATTCTGCTGCATCCTTAAATAAAGTGGGCCACCAGAAGCCACACTGCAATACTTTCGCTGCCGTACGATCTCCAGAATGGTGCCCACCAGATTCGAGTGAATGACAATGCTTGAGGACACTAGATTGCTCTGTCTGAGGAATGCACCTGCGCCAAATACAATCTGCTCCTTCCCTGAATAGAAGGGGATCTTCCCACTGGTAAAAGCGGATGGTCGATAGGAATTTGTTCTTCTGATTCTTCGTCCAATCCGAAGGTATTACCCCAGAGGCGAGGTAATTTACAATGTCAGCATACCAAGGGAGAGCATCCACGGCTAAGATAGCTTCGTCAGGGAAGGTCTCTGTGATAGGTGCGTTGCTCAAAGGAGAGTCATGCTGCTCTATTCTGGAGAGGTGATCTGCTACCACGTTCTGAACTCCAGGTTTGTCCTTAATTTCCAGATCGAATTCCTGGAGGAGAAGGATCCAACGAATCAGTCTGGGCTTGGCATCCTTCTTCTGCTGTAGGTACCGAATAGCAGAGTGGTCTGTGAAAATTGTGACCTTTGACCCCAACAAATAGGATCTGAACTTCTCTAAGGCGAAAACCACAGCCAGCAGTTCTTTCTCTGTTACTGTATAATTTCTTTGAGCTTCATCTAATGTTCTGCTGGCATAGTGAATGGCATAGGGCGCCTTATCTTTCCTCTGCCCTAGAATAGCTCCGACGGCAAAATCTGACACATCGGTCATTATTTCAAATGGAAGAGTCCAGTCTGGAGGCTGCAAGATTGGAGCCTGAGTGATAAGCTCCTTCAATTGATTGAAGGCAAGGAGGACTGGCTGATCAACAGTAAATTCTTTCTCCTTGCACAAAAGTTCTGTCAGAGGTCGGGCAATGCGGCTGAAGTCCTTGATAAATCGTCTGTAAAATCCCACATGCCCCAGGAATGACCTCACATTCTTTACTGACTGAGGTGGCTGCAGGTTTGAAATGACATCCACCTTGGCTGGGTCGACTTCCATGCCACGTTTGGAAACGACATGGCCCAACACAATACCCTCTGTGACCATAAAGTGGCTCTTTTCCCATGAGAGCACTAAATTGACTTCCCGGCATTTCTGAAGCACTCTGTCTAGGTGCTCGAGGCAAGAATCGAAACTGTCACCATAGACGGAGAAATCATCCATGAACACCTCGAGAAAACTGCCTATCATTTCGGCGAATACTGCTAGCATGCATCTTTGGAAGGTTGCGGGTGCATTGCATAATCCAAAGGGCATCCTCTTGAAGGCGTAGGTGCCGAACGGGCAAGTGAAGGTAGTCTTCTCTTGATCTTCAGGGGCGATCGCCACTTGGTTGTACCCGGAGTACCCGTCCAGGAAGCAGAAGAACTCCTTGCCTGCTAATCTCTCCAAGACTTGATCAATAAATGGCAAGGGAAAGTGGTCCTTCTTGGTTGCTGCATTTAGGCGGCGGTAGTCAACACACACCCGCCAGGATGTCGGTACCCGAGTTGAAATCTCCTCTCCTTTCTCATTTGTGACCACAGTAAGCCCGGATTTCTTGGGCACTACATGCAGGGGGCTTACCCACTTTGAATCGGAGATGGGATAAATGAAGCCTGCATCACACCACTTTGTGATTTCCTTCATGACTACGTCCCGAAGGTTAGGGTTTAGCCTTCTCTGGAATTCGCGGGACGGCTTGGCATCGTCTTCTAGATAGATATGGTGTGAGCACAGAGCTGGATTTATCCCTCGGAGGTATGATACGCTCCAACCAAGTGCCTTGCGGTTCTTTTCTAAAATCTCGAGGAGTTGAGATTCTTGATCCAGATTTAGCCTGCTGCTGATGATGACTGGATACATGTGTTCTTCACCCGTAAGGAAAGCATACTTCAGGCCTGCAGGAAGTGGCTTGAGTTCTGGTTTCAGTCCGTCCCCTTTACCGGTCACTTCTGATACCATGCTGGTGGTGGGATGTACTTTGAGACTAGTACCATCCTCAACATTCTGTTGAGATCCAAGTGATGTACCGAACGGTTCTGCGGTGAGCTGATTATGTTCGGTCTGGAGTGAATGCTCAAGAAGATGCGCTTGTATCTGAGAATCTGTCTCCCATGGATCATCAGAGCTTAAGACGACTGTGCTTTCCAAGTCCTCCTCAAGAGTGAGGATTTCCTGTGTCCATGGATCGTCCAGTGATAACTCCGGGTCTCTGATCTCCGCAATAAAATCACAGTCTACTTCTGATGCTGCTTGACTCTCATCAGTTGTGGCGTTCTGCTCCTTGTTCATATTGATCGTGATTTGCTGGGTGTTCGAGCTGAAAGTGATCTTGCCAGACCCGTAATCAACCACGGCACCGGAAGTACGGAGAAATGGTCTGCCGAGGATGATAGGAGTCTGGAGCAGTGGTGCAGGAGAGTCCATGTCAAGGACTACAAAATCAGCTGGGAATCTCATCTCCTGCACGGTAACTATCACGTCTTCCAACAAACCGCGGGGCCGCTTAACGGATCGGTCAGCGAACTGAAGGATCATTCGTGTCTGCTTGAGCGGTCCCAGCCCGAATTCTTGCATTATGGACGAGGGCAGAAGGTTGATGGAAGAACCACTGTCAAGAAGAGTACGCTCGAAGACCTGATCAAAAATCACACAACTGATCAGAGGTGCTCCTGAGTCTTGCTTTTTCTGGGGGAGGTTGGTGATAGCTGCGACTGTGGCCATGGACAAAACGTGTTTTTCTACCTCTCGGCGTCTGTGGTCTTGCGCTGAGCGACACCTGTCAGTACATGCTTCTTTCAATCCTTTCTTCACAGCTGGCATGTATTCCACGGCCTTTAACAAGGGAATCTCAACAGTCAATTTATCTAAAATATCTACAACTCCTGGATCAGACAATGCAGTTTTTCTTTTTGCCATTTTTTTGGATTTTTGTATTGCATGAGGAAAAGGAATATTCACATTACTGGCAGGAAAACTAGAGTTCTTATTTACATCAAGATTATCGCCCACAGAATGTTGTACATCCGGACTACAAAAAGGCGTACAAGCTGGATCTAACTCTGCTGGTACTGCTGGGCGATCAACAAGGGTAGCATTGGCTCCATCGGCTGGCACAGGATCGGCTGCTGCTGGCGGCTCCTCCAAGGCTGGCGCGGCTTCACTTCTGCTACAGGCTTCTTTTTGGTGTTTTTGTTTTTGCGGATTTTTTTGTATTTTTGGCTGGAATTGCTTCTGGCAATGCACGACGGCTGGACTGGCTTCTCCTTCCTCTTCCTCCTCTCCCGCCCCTGGAGCTGGCACGGTTGATGCGGAAGATGACGATCCACCTGTTTCTTTATTCACCCCATATCTGGTAGCAGGCGGAGGCAAGGCCCTACCGCTCCTGAGAGTCACAGCATTAGAAAAAGCAGTAATATCATTATCACACGCGGACTGGACATCACATTCTACCTGCTCCTTCTTCTTGAAATTGTTGGGGTTGGCTTCGACCTGCGCCGGGATGGTAGTGCGAGTGGCGGTCAGGTCATCAAGCCGCTTAGTCATCTCTGCTAGCCCTTGGACAAGCTGGGCTAGACACTCCATGGTGGGATTAGCTGGGGGCACATCAGAAGATGCAGCGTGCATACCACGCTGCTGTTGGTTAGATGGATGGGGAGGCTGCTGATGGTGTTGCTGTGGTGGAGCAGGAAGTTGAAGTTGTTGGTAGGATGGAGAGGGATACTGCTGGTATGATTGAGGCTGAGCAGCCGCGTATTGGTGATACGGCTGTGGATGGCGATACTGTGGCTGCTGCTGATACGGAAAGTTCTGCCTCCATTGGTGTGCGAACTGAGGAGGCTGCTGGTGTTGCTGAGAGGGGTGCCCAAAACGACCACCCTGAGGTTGGTGGTACTGCCGGTTGGCAAATGGCTGACCCTGGAGTTGTCCCTGAGAACGGGTCGGCTGTGCATCATTAGTCCAAACCCCATTAACTTCCTGGACCAGGGGTGGTGGCGGGAACACTGAATCGGTGTCTGAGATAAACTCTGGTTGGTACAGCACCATCTGCTGTTGCGGCTGGCTCTGATCAGGTGCCTGCACGTAGTACACGTGCTGCACTGTCGGTGGTTGCTGGCTTGGCTGAGGCTGGTGTAGCAGTGGTTGCTCGTCTTTCCTCTCAGCTGGGGCTTCGAGCGGTGCTGCTGACTGAACAGAATTGATGGTACCTACCAGCAGTTCAAGCTGCTTGGTGATGTGATCCAGTTTGTCCAAACTCTGGGTCCTCTTCTCGATTAAGGCGAGTTTTTCGAGATCTTTTGATCGCTTCTCGATAATGTCAACTTTAGAGAGATGTCCCCCGATGATGCTGAGGTTGGAGCTTTCATCTCTCTCTGATTCTTTTGATGCAGCCATGTGAACTTGTTTCTGGAGGATCTGGGGCTGCTTCTGATAAGCCTTGGATGAAGAGAGGGCGGCCTCTCCCTCGGCCATTTCTTCGAAAATTTGCCAGACAACATCTTCATCCTTGTTGAAATGGGAGCCCCCACATGCTGCGTCTACGAGCCTTTGACTTTCAATGTTCAGTCCCCCAAAGAAATGCTGAACCAAGCTGGTCTTCGGAATATCATGATGGGGACACTTCTCCTGCAGATCAGTGAATCTCTCCCATGCTTCATGTATCGACTCATGGGGTCCTTGGGAGAAATTACTGATACGGGCCCGCATCTGGTTGAGTCGACCCAGAGGGTAATACTTGTGCAAGAAGGCGGACTTTAACTCCTCCCAGGTCGTCACAATTTTCCCCATATGATTGACCCAATAGAGGGCCTTGTCCTGTAGGCTGAAGGGGAAAGCCGTCATCTTTACAACGTCCAGGGGGACATTCGGATAGTGGGTGGTGCGGCAAATGCGGGAGAATTGCTGCAGGTGAATGTATGGCTCTTCATTGGTGTTGCCATGGAATGCAGGGAGAAGGGCTATGAATTGGGGCTTCAGCTCAAAGTGAGCGTGTACCGGTGGAATAAGAATCCACTCGGTCATCTGGCTGTCTCCCGGATTGTATGTTTCTTTGAGTGTTGGCTTCGGCTGTGGTTGGAATTCAGGATCATCATTGGGGTCGTCACCACCTCCTCCACCTCCATCTCTTCCTCCTCCTCCCCTGCCTCCTCTGCCTCGGCCTCCTCCTCCATCGTTATGATTCATCATATCATTCAACATATCCTGGAAAGCTGTCTGAGTGAGGGCCTGTTCGGTCAGCTGCTGCTGTATTGCCTGGATGGATGCCAGCAACTGTGCATTGACTTGATTCTGATCTGGCATCTGTCCCTCTGGTGTGGGTGGCTGCTGACCCTTGCCCTTTCCTCCTGGCGCCATGTCAGGGTCTGAATCGGACGAAATGAATTCTGGAGTAGTCTCCAGGGCTCACACTGTCTTCTATCTGCATAATGAGACGGTCCGAATCAGATCACTTGCCATAAATACTCAGCTGTTGTGATGAGGCTGGAGTTCAAGTCAACCCCAGCGTGTTGTGAATGGAAAAATGATGTAGACTGTAATCGACTCCCATTCACAACGGCGGTAGTGGGACAAAAGTGATCCCAGTTTATTGGGTGGCCAAGAGAAAGGTAGAAAACGAGGAGTCTGGAGTCCGATCCGCAAAGTCCGGATCAGTTCTCGGGAATCGCCTCGAAATTATTGGCGAAGGTGAGTCCATGGAATCGATGTAGGTGTCGGCATGGTCCCGACGAAACCATCCATGGATCAGCTTCGCGGAGCACAAGAGAATATCGGATTTTGGAAGAACGATACGATGGTCAACGAGGAACAAAAAGGAGTGTAAAACAGTAGAAAGGCTCGGTTGAGCGGGGTGGTCAAAGGAAGACATAACAGAATTGGCGCAAAGGCGCGGGACTTTGATCTTTGAACCTTAATCTAGATCCATACAAACACAAGACAAAATCGGGTTCACCAACTCACGCCATGTGAAGCCGTGAAAGCTCGGCTATTTATTATCTTTTCATTTTTAGAGTTGTGATTTTTTAGGCATTTCTTATAACAAGTCCTTAGTACGCTACCCTATAGGAGAGAGAGTACTGCCGGAAGAGTATCCCGTACTTGTCCTCCTCCTGTGTAACCTGTAGTCTGTACTTTTTGGAGTCCTTGTAACCCTTCCTGGATCCCTACTCAGCCAAAGAAAAGAGAGAGGAAGCCGATAGGCGAAACCAATACTTCGGTTCTCGCTCGCAACGGAATCACCTGTGAGCGTGCAAGAACCTACTCGGACGCAGGACGATGAGACAGACACCCCCGTGAAGGCGTGGCCTATGCTCAATACTTCGGACAGGGTCGATGCTCTCACAACAGAGAGTCACCATTGGTGACCAAGTCCTACTCGCCTACGTACGATAGAAGCGCCATTACTTCGGAAATCCAGGCGATACACAAGGCAGTTGCAGACTGGGTTTTGGGCTCTAATCCTTAGGGGTCGCACTCGCTCAAGGGAGTAGGGTTTTGGTCCCCCTCCAAAGTACCTGAAAACAATGAGGGCTTTATGAACCCGGTACAAGGATAGTCCATTACAGATTTTAATTAAGGTCAAAGTTTATTTAGCAGTCCCCTTGTTTTAATTTTTTGGTTTTCACTTTTTTTGGATCTGTTTTCATACCAGCGCCTAACGTTTTGGTAGATTTTCATTTAAGTCCTAGGTGCTCAAAATCAGAGGGAGATAGCGGAAAAGCCATGCAAGTGGTTCTATGATGGAAATCTCACCATTGAACCGAATGATGCATGCTGAGTTAGAAGACTTACAGTGCATCCCAGCTCTCTCCATGTGGTATGCAAAACAGAATTTTTAAACCTATCTACATGGCGGTGTGCATTCGTCAAAATCGCCCTAGACATTAGCTGCTATTAACGTGAAGAACCATAAGCTTGGTCATTCATCTTTAACCTAAGGGTCCGGTCTTGGCTCACCCCTCCTCTTCTCGACATACTCGAGTTCAGGAGTAGCGCTTGATGGGGCTTGCTCACGGCACGTGGGTTAAGAGATAAATGACTTAGCTGTTTAAGTTTGACTAGATCCATACGAAGTAGACTATAGGAACATGCATTCTTATTAATGTTTGGACCTAGCTACCGAGTCAAGCAACCTATATCTAGGGGCTCCAAGCACACAAAACAAAGTAAAATAAAGGCGAAAAGCACAAAACAGCGGAAAACAAAGGAAAGAAGGCGGTAGAAATCGCGGAAAACAGCGATGAGGCCCCCAGGTGAACAGACACCCGGGCACTGGACCTCATTGTGAAGAGTAGAGTCCGGTTAATTATTACATGCCAAAATAGTCTCTCTCTCACCATGAATTACAAAAATGATCCTAAGTGTTCTAAGCCTATCTAATCCACATCTCCTTGCTTCCTTGATACTCTCTCCTGATGGTCATGCGAAGGGGAAGACCATCCTCCTCCAAGCTTGGCTGCATTGGCCTCCTAAGAAGCCATCCTTGCGTGGCGGACCCTCGCATCAAAGTCACAAAAAGAGTGTGTTAGAATAGCTCGAATCAATCAATTATAGAGCACATAAAGATAATCACAAGAAATGTATCAATGAAGCACAGTGATTAATGGCAATAAAATAGCTGCTCACAAAATATCATCAATTATGAATCAAACATGCACACAAGAATGACAAAAATAACGTAGGCTATGCTCATTGATCCCCGGCAACGGCGCCATTTGATGGGCCCCAGAACCGACCGGTCTTGTGTTCCACACAAGGCGGGAGCACAGTCGTAGTGTCGACCAACCGAAATCCTGGAGTCAATCAACAATTAACCCACAATCCAAAGAATACAACAATCAAGCTCAAAACAAATGTGAATTAATCTTTATTTACTCTACCATAAAATGTATAGCGACAAGCATGTAGAGGTCGAACCACAGAGAGCAATACAAAATACGTAGCCTAGATGTATCACCAAGTCATTCATGTGTGAAGCTTGTTTTTATGTGGGTTTCTAATTTTATATATATATTTTTCTTTATTTATTATTTTTTTTATATTTTTGTTTTTATAATTTTTATTTTGATTTTATATTTTATACTTTTTTTTATTAATTATATAAATATATATACTATATATATATAAAGAGATATATATATATATAGGAAGAGAGAGAGAGAAGTAATATAGAATAGGTATATATATATATAACATACAAACTTAATATATAGACATATATTTTTTGTTTTAAATTTTTTTTTTATATATATTTTTTTTTATATTTCTATTTTTTATGTATTTTTCAATTCAAAAAAAAATGTCCACAATATAGGGCTAAATAAATAGCCGCATATAATTCGGGTTTTATAAATATCAAGTAATACCCAAAAATTGCCCAAATTAATTTTCACCTATTAATAATAATAATATATAGATAATTATAAAAGAGAGAAATGTATTTTTAGGGTTTTTAAAGAATTTTTTCTAATTTTTATGTTGATTTTGGGGTTTTATGATTTTTATCTTTTTCTTTTTCACTTTTTTAGGTTTTTTCATTTTCTGGACTCAATATATAGATATTTATACCATATATCTTTTTTTGGAATTTTTCAAAGACATTTTATAATTTTTTTTTGTATTTTATAAATTGGACGGTGAAGAAAATCCATGTTTTTGATTTTTAATAAATACCAAAATGCAACAAAATTCAAATCTAAAAATATAGCAAGCAAGGGTACCCTAACAGGAGCATATGCCTATTTTTTCAAAATTTTTCAAAGAAATATAGAGCACAAAATAAATAGACAAAGCATCCCAAAATATATGGCCTGGCAGGGGCATTTCTGCAAATAAAACAACATCCAGGGGCACAGGTGCAAAAATACCAGAAGTTTATAACGTGTTTTGCAATTTTAAGGACTAACACTAATTAACTAAACCCGCCAGGGTCCCCATGCAATTTAACCACCACGTGGGACTGCACGTGATCTGCACTCACAGGGATCAAAATGCAATTTCAGAAAGTATAGGGTCCTGGTTGCAATTTTTCACAAAAATAGTACACTGAATATTTTATTTAATGGACTAAACATAAACATGCGACTCTACAGGGGGGCTTGTGCAATTTTACCACCTCACGTGGGACAACACGTGAGGTGACGTGGCTGGACCCAAGTGTAATATGCAAAAACTACAGGGGGTCATAAGCAAAATATCCACATTATTTACAACGTTATATTTTATTTACAATATTAAATATGAAATACACAAAAATGCAGGGGCTAGATATGCAAATTACCCCTAAAATGCGCGCTGGCGAACGGTTGGGATTTCTTCACTTGCCACGTGTCGCTCATCCAACGGCTGGTACCGCTTCGCCGATGAACGCTTGAGATTAGATCACTTGAGGTGATCTGACGGTTGCTACGGAGCTCCATCCAACGGCTCTGGTTCAATCTGGGACCTTCGTCTTCATCCAACGGCGGAGAGGGCATCTGGAAGAACAGGGAAGAACCCTCGCCTGAGCGAGCTTCTCCCGGCTGGATCTCGCACCTCCGCCGTCCATCACTGCTCCACGGTGTCCCAAAAGCTTCCTGGAAGGTTCCTCTGTCGTCCGGAGGTGTTGGATCGACCAGAGGTACACTGGAGCACCCTCGCGAGGTCGGAGAAGAAGTGGGGTTCCAGGTACCTCCGGCGTGACTTGATTTCGCCTCAGGGTGCTTATTTGCGCACCAGACCTGCACAGGAAGATAGCATGGCTCGAGGGGATGCTCCTCGACCAAAAAGGTTGAAGCTGTGCAGCAAAATGAGGTGGAACGGAGGAGCTCCGACGAAGGGCGGAGGAAGAGCTCCGATTCGCCA
This sequence comes from Ottelia alismoides, assembly GCA_037367405.1. Classification (NCBI taxonomy): domain Eukaryota; kingdom Viridiplantae; phylum Streptophyta; class Magnoliopsida; order Alismatales; family Hydrocharitaceae; genus Ottelia; species Ottelia alismoides. The sequence goes on from JAZKJV010009306.1 coordinate 568,612, forward strand.
AGACCTGGGGTCCTGGGTTGAACAAGTGTGTGCATTTGATGGAGAACTCGAAGGGGATGGAGATGAGGCGATTTCGGCGGTCGGAGACAGATAGGATCACAGTGGGGAAGTCGCCGGAGCTCAGCTCCGGCAAACTTCGAATTTCGGATTTTGGCCTAAGCCAATCATCTAAATGCTAACCTAAGGACTGGAATTAAAAGCTAATACTAAAACCTAACTACTAAGCAAGAAAGAACAGCTCTTATACCTGGGGGCCTCCAGGGAGCAGGGTGGTCGCCGGAGCACCACCGCGTCAAAATTTCTCCGACCTCCGGCCAAGTCGAGGGGCTGGGCGACTCCTCCTGTCACGAGGAACACACCAGGAGCAAGAACAAGGCGTTTTGGTGGAGTGAAAATGGCCAAATTCGAGGAGGAAGGCGGAGCTTTTTATTTATAGACATTGACGAGTGGCCTTATTGACCGGCGATTATTGATTAAACCAATGAGTATCAGATTGATCTATGATCTTGGCGGGCATCATGGATGATCAGAGGACAAATCTTGTGAAGGAAGCGAGTGCGATGGTTCACTGAGCCAGGCGGGGAAAAATGGCGGAAATCGGGGAAAAGACAGGTTGCGTGAAGTCAGACGCCTGGAGGTCCAGTTGACCGGGGTCAACGCGCGGAGGGATTGGGTTGGTCCACCTCAGCCCGCTACAAGACAGAATAGGGAATATTTCGCGAAATTGAATTATTTGGCATAGTAAATGATTTTATTATTTTTTTCGTATAAAATAAAAATGTGTATTATTTCATGTAGTATTTATTTATGATTTTTATTTATTTTTTTGGATTATTTTATTATGGTTTTATTAAAGTAATGTGTATATGTATGCATTTACATGTGTTTTTGTGTATTTTATTTTTAATTTGTTTATTTTAGTTTATTAATTTATTTTCTTATTTTATGAATTTATAACTTATTTTTATGAGTATAAGGGTATTTTTGTTTGATTTTTATGTATTCATTTACATTTTCAAATAAATATGTATATGTATAAGTAAGTATACTTATAGGTATTTTACCTATAGATTATATACATCTTATTTATTTAGTGAATTTTCTTTATTTTTCTTTTAGATTTGTATTTTTAATGTGTTTTATGTGATATTTACAACATTAAAAAAAAATGTGGATGAATAAAGAATAAAGGAATAAAATCCCCTTTTACATATAAGTGGTATAGGTATTTTGTCTATGTGGTACATGGACTTATTTTATTTTACAAATTATCTTTGGTTTTCTTTTAATATCAATATGTATAAGTATTATATACATTATTTACAAGATTCTAAAAATATGAATTTGTAAGAATAATAACTATTGAATAAAATGAATATTTTAATCGGGTACTATATACAATGAGGGTCAAAAACCTAACTTTCACAGATGGACTCCAAAAATTATGAGATCAATTTTATAAAATAGTTTATGAGATGCTATATACAATTAAAGGTGAGTTTGGGTGATTTGGAGTTTTTATTTGCAAGATATGGGTCTGTGAAGTTGAGATTTTGGCTTTTTATTCTGTGTATAAAATGTACACTGAGTGTTATTTTTACACAAACTCAATTTTGTATTTTTATTTACATTATTATCTACAACTTTCATGAACAAAGTTTCTTGATTTGATGAATAAATAATTATGTGCAAAATAGGTGTCAAAAATGCATAAATAAATGAATAAATAAATGAGGTATTTATTGTATAATTGGCCCTTATCTCCCCCTACTTCATTCCTTGTCGACCAATTCCATTCTGGCCTTGGTCTCGGGGTTAGGGTCATAAAATATTTGCAATATTTTATTTCTTTTTCTTTTCTTCTCTTTATTCTATAATTTTGGCATTAAAAACCTTATTTTATGTATAATTAATACAATAAATAATAGATGCTAATATGAACAAATTAATGCTATTTACATGCATTTGCTGGGGTTTTTAAGGCCAAAATGATAGAATAAAGGTGATGAAATGGAGATTCATCAGGCGACGGACAACAGTAATCGAGAGGAGGACCCCCGCAGACCAATATAGAAATTTCCCACGGATGACAGAGTTTATAAGCTGAGCATGTCCCGCCATGGAGAGGCACTTGGAGTTCCAGCCATTAGTTAGATGCCTTATCCGGTCCTCCAATAACCTGAAATCCGCAGAGCGGAAGGATGAAATAAGCGGCAGGCCGAGGTACTTGGTGGGGAGGTTTTGTTGCAGCATGCCCATGCGCAAGGTGATAGCAAATTCTAGCGACACACGCTTGGGCCTAAAAATCTTGCTTTTCTTAGGATTGAATTTCAGACCCGAGACGGCCTCAAAATCTTCTAATATTTCTTCGACAGCCATGAGAGAGTGCATGGAGCCCTTACAGAAGATGAGCAAATCGTCTGCATAGATTAAATGCGTAGGCGCCAAGTTACGACCCCTCCCCATAGGATAGAAGTGACCGGCAATGGCAACGGAGTCCAACAAAGAGGAGAGGGACTCCATCCCAATTGTGAATAGTAGAGGGCTAAGGGGATCACCTTGACGAAGTCCTCGGGTACCTTTGAACATACCATGGGGTGCTCCATTAACGAGAATGGAGAAAGATGTTGTGGATATACAGTTGTCAATCCAAGATACCCATTTACGGCAGAATCCCATGCCCAAGAGTTCCTCTAGCAGGAAGGCATGATTCATTGAGTCAAAGGCCTTAGAAAGATCTATCTTAAGGCAAGCTTTGTTCCGGGAGGTCTTCCTTTCAAAACCATTTAGAACTTCCTTGGCAAGGCGAATATTATCGCCAATGCGTCTTCCTTTAATGAACGCGAACTGCTTGTGCGAGATGAGAGATGGAAGAATAGCAGCAAGTCGTGTCGCCAAAATCTTAGCGAAAATTTTATAAATAACATTACACCCTGAGATTGGCCTGTAGTCGGCAATGGAAGCCAGAGTTTGGATCTTAGGTATGAGGGTAAGGAAGGTATGGTTAACCTCCCTTACCATCTTACCGCCTTCAAACAGGAAAAGCATGGCAGCAATTATCTCATTTTTGATCAAGGGCCAGTTTAGCTTTAGAAAGAGAGAATTAAACCCATCCGGCCCAGGTGCTTTGGGCGACCCAATGGAGGAGAGAGCATCCCAAATTTCAGACTCCTCAAATGTCCTAACCAGCCAATCATTTGCATGTTCAGTGAGACGTCGTTTGGAGGGAGGTGGAGGTAGCTGTTGGGAGTCAATAAAGGTAGGTGAAAGGAGACCTTGAAAGTAAGCAACAACCGCATCGGCCACCTCAGTGTGATGATCCACCACGTTGCCATTAGGATCCAAGATGTTGGTAATGTAATTTTAGCCCACCGGACCTTGGCCGAGAGGTAGAAAAAACGTGTATTTCGGTCACCAAGATTGAGCCAATCAACACGACTCTTTTGCCGCCAAGCTGATTCAAGATCATCATCGAGCATAATCAAGTGGCTTTTAACATTCGAATCAAGCTGTGCAATATAAGGGTCGAGAGGTGAGACCTCGAGAACATCCGAGGTGACCTCCATAAAAGACTTGGCAAGATTATAATCCCTCAAAATGTTAGCCTCCTTCACAGCCCATCTCTTTAGCGTGAGCTTGACATTCTTAATCTTACGAGCAAGGATGTAAAGAGGATTAGCAAATACTGGTATATCCCAGCCCTCACGCACAGTATCTTGGTAGCCTGGGCGATGAACCTAGTGGTCAAAACAGCGAAAGGAAGTGCGCTTAGCCGGAGAATGACAAAGGGCAACCCATATCATCATATGGTCGGAGAGGTGGAGTGGAGAATATCGGAGCTTAATCGTATGAAGAATAGAGATGAGCTCCTCGTTGACAAGGGCCCGGTCCAAGCGAGCCACAATCCGACCTGGACCCACGGATGAATTGGACCAAGACCAATGATTACCAGAAGCTTCCAGATCCGACAAGCCACAATCTTCCAGACAATTGTTGAAGTCATCCATAGGGCCACGCACTGCCAAGCGGCCCCAAGCCTTTCCAAAGAGAACCTGACAACGTTAAAGTCTCCCAATACTAGCCAAGGCCCATCAATACGCAGATTGATCTCCTGAAGATGACGCCACAAATCCTTCCTTAAGTTGGCGCAATTTTCTCTGTAGACAATGGAAAGATTAAGCACAAAACCACCAAGATTGGTGCATCGCACCGTTATGCATTGGGCGTGCGACCCGACAATATCACACGACCAGGAGCAAGGTTTCCACAAGAAGTAGATTCTTCCCAGATCCGTACCATTTTGGATACAATCCCAACCCGTAGGGATCAAATCAACAAATTTGCGTACGGTTGTTCGGCCTTATCTTTGTTTCGACAAGGCCAATAAGCTCCGCATTCTTAGAGGTGAAATCCGTCATCATATTTTTAAACTTCCTGGGCTGATTAAGCCCCCTTGTGTTGCAGGCGACCACAACCATTAAGTGGATTGTTTGGATGGCCCTGACAGGCCTTTAATTTTGTTATTAGCCCTTGGGGCTTTCTTTTTCTTGTGAGTAGCTGTTAGCCAAGATTGGTTAACCTCGGCTACCAGCAAGATGTTAGGATCCATCGATTCAAATTGGGAGCCCACCTCAGACGTGGGCCTGTTGAGATCAATGGAATTGAGGAAGGAGGCTGCCGATTTCGAGCCAGCCGATTTCCTGTTTGTGGAGGCCATCCTATGGAGGATGTGTCTTGAGCCAAACGGGAAGGAGGTGGGGGCCTTGGCAGCAAGTTTACTTGAGGTGGAGGTCTTGCCATTGGCAAGGGTCCTTTTATAAGATTTCAAAGGAGGAGGCTTCCCAGAATCGCAATGAACTTATGGAGTAGATGCTCAGGATTGCCCGTTGCGTCAACGACAGTGTGGTCCAAAATGGGGTCTTGGTTGTGCTCAGGGGAGTGCTCCTCCCCAGCAGTAGGTGATTGATTGGTAGGTGGAAGGTCACTTGCACCACCTCCTTGTTGCTGAGCAGGGTCCTGGGCAGCAGGGCCATGGCCATCAGGGTCCTGGGCAGCAGGGTCCCGGGCAGCAGGGCCATGGCCATCAGGACCTTGGCCAAGAACCACACCATCCGAAGTCGCCCGATTAGCCGTACCCCTAAATGTGTAGGGTCAATTAACGTAATTATGGCCGAAGGCAATGCAAGAATCACAGCGTGGAGGTATCCATTCGAGTTCCACTTCAAAGTCCTGCCGAGCTCCCGAGAAGAAAACAAGGGGAATGGATTTAGGGATGACCATTGACGCATGAATAGAAATGCAACAGCACGCGTATTCCAAGTTTTTCCCGAGGCGGTAGCGGCATCCATAAACAAAGGAGTTGCCAGCATGCTAGCAAGCTTGTTAAGAATAATTTCAGTACAGTGGCAAAGGCTATGGCCATGGAAGCGGACCCATAGCGGGATCTCCGAGAGGAGATCTCACCCCAGGCAAGCAGCTGACTCCCACTTGCGGAGGACCATAAATCGGCCTTGGAACAGCCAAGGTCCAGCAGCGATTATACGATCAAAATCAGCCGAATGTTGCAGTTTAAGATAAAAGTAGCCATTGGGGCGTGGTACAAGCTTGAAAGGGCCAGATGGTTTCCATACTTTTTCAATGAAGGAGATGAGATGTTTGAGGAAAGGGCGCTTACCGAGCACGTAAAAGATAATGGTGTTTTCCCAAACACCGTCGATGGACCGAGACTCTTCTTCTGAAACGAAGGCGACCTTCTCGCCATTAAGAAGGATTGGCGGGGAGAACGATAGGAGGCGAGCCGCTGAGGCCAGCGTAGGCGCCGAACCACATATCTCTTTCCAAGATGGCTTAAGATGACCCTCGGCATGAGTAGACCCTCGGCACGAGTGAGACTGACGCTTCTTCTTTTCGCTCTTTCTGTTTTATTGTACAGTAGAAATGGTGGAGGGAATGGAAATGGTGAGTGTCCTTTTTGCCCTACTCTGCAACATTTGGGGCGTTTAGGTTTTGCTCGTCGTCCCTGAGAATATTACAATGGGTGCAATGCAACCTTCTAAATCTTCTAATTTCATAAGGAAGATGTTTTCAATTAAATAATTTTTACTAAATTGAAATTAAATAAACAGAAGAATCATTATTTTGAAAGAGGTTTTTCCATCTTGTAAACTTTTTAAATTACCTCTATGACCTTGTGCACAACATAATTATCCCATTGATCATGTAAATTACCTTACGAACTCCCACGAACTTCAAACAGATTAATCGGATGGTTTATGGGATAAGAATTAACAAATTTACGAGATCAAGGGGTGGAACTAATTTGTTTCAAAGATTGGAGATAATTGACAAAATTTATAAGATTTGTTGGATAAAATAAAAGGGATTTTTACTCGGCATACCTTATAATCTTTTCTAATTACCTTTACGACCTTTGAAACATCGTAATTCCTCCCCCGACCTCGTAAACTTGCTCTGTCTTACCCAACAAACCCTGCCGTCAATTTTAACTATATTTGAGTCAAATACTTGGGTTAATCTTGAGTTAACCTAACCAATTTACCATCGAACGGCTAGGATTAGCCAAAATAAAAAATAATGGGAAAGAAAATCCAGCAGACGTTCTTGTGGGGAGACCGAAGCAACGGCTACAGGGGGAGGGCCTCCATCGTCGGCGCGGGGGGGGGGGGGGGGGGGGGAGGGGGATGACGCTTCAACGACCGGGGGGGTAGGGGAAGCAGCAGCTGCCGGGGGAGTTGCTCGAGCTAGTAGAACACCCCACCACCCCCTCCGTACCACACAATCTGTGCCAACCACCCCTCCGTTGTGTATCGAATAATTATTGAGCACTATGTTTCTCTCCAAAAGGATTTTTATTTTTAATATAATGAATCTTTCTAATTAATAGAGGTGAGATAGTTTTATATTTAAAATAATCCTGAAAATAATGAAAATCCTGAAAAATAATACCGAAAATCCTAAAAATAAAAATAATCCTGAGGATTTTGTCTTTACTTGATAAATAATGAGAAGTATATGGAGTGTGTCTTAATTTATTTTTATGATTTCTTTCCTTATCTCCCCCTACTTATTGGTTTATCGACAAAATCCATGCTGACTTGGTCTCGAGGGGTTAGGTTATAAATATGACTTGCAGTTATATTTTTATAAGTCATATTGTACATATATGTATATTTCCAATCTGCTTTATTTTCTTTTCTTTGTTCTTTATTTATTTACATGATTTTGATGCTTAAAAGTGAATATTTATTCATGAATGAAGTTTTTTATAAAAGATGGGAATTGATGTATATTTACATGTATTTGTTAAGGGTTTTAAGACAAAATGCGACAGAAAAAGTTAATGAATCATGGATTCATCAACCCCTATAGTTAAACTTTGCTAGTCCCTTATCAAACACTTATTTGAAAAAGTAAGTGAAAAAGAAAGAAAGTTAGAATGAATTTGTTTTCCTAAACCAATTCATGGGAACAGACAAAGGACAGAGCTCGATCGGGCTTGAAACAAGCATTTTGTCGGAGCCTTAACTACGATTAGGATTGTATCCTCAACAGTCCTCATGTTCCACAAATCTTTATTCAAGATCACTTCATCGGCTAGTTCATACTCACTTATTCATATCACAAACTCTATGATCCTTGAATTCAATTTGTAAAGTGTGTGAATTGAATTAGCTCTTCTTGCTTAAAGAAACGAAGAAACCGTCCATCTCAGCTATACACTTCTATTGCTTCCTCATCCAGCTACTATTTCCTCGGGGAGGGAGGTATTCCCTTCTGAGGTCAGTTCGTGCTATGCCCACAATCGAATATAGAGAGAAGATAGAAGAATGAGAAAAGAAGTGGAGTGTGACCAGTGTAGACGCATCTCCTTGTGAAGCTCAACCAGTGTAGCTAAGTCTCCACTAAGATGTGCAGGCATTTTTGGTGGAAGCTTGGACCATTGTGGTTGTATTTGTATTTGGTGGCTTCTTCTTTGATTTGACTTTGTAATTTGCTTGCACTGCATTCATTACTTTGTGCCTCGACGGATATAGCATCTTTTGTTCCATCCCTTTTTTGAGGTCTTAGAAAAATTGTGTTAGCAGATCCTTCCCTCATCCGAAGCGACTATCGCAACCCCAATCTCTCCCATCTTTAGACTTCAATGCCGCAAAGACAAGGATAGAAACGCACCACAAAGATGTACTGCCATTCGCAACTCCATGCAAGTCGAGATAAGTGCAGAGTGCATGTGTTCAAGATTGGTTCACTGGTGTAGAGTTGTACAGATGACACCAAATGGTCTACATAAGCACATATGACTTGATTTCCTGAATATGGTCTTATGGAACCCAAAGATTTTAAGTCACAAACCTGAAGAGTCTAAATTCCAGATCCTAACTAGGCTCCTTATAATGGAAGTTAAAATCCGTGATCAAGCTCCATCCTTTAGACTAGACTCAATCGTTAGTTTCGGAAATCAAACTTATTCTGAAAAAATGCGAATACAATTGCAACCATATTTTTGTAAAGTCTATTTTCTTTATTTTACTATTTTTTATGGACTTTAAGGCTTTTGTAATTTTTATGACTTTAGGAGTTTGTAATTTTTTATGGGTTTTCTGATTTTTATTAACAATTTTTTCTTTATACACGATATTTATTGGAGTTAAGTATCTAATGTATTTTACATATTTTATCTACAGAGAATTTTACAATAATTACGTGATTTTTACACATGTTTAATAAATGGAATTTTAAGTAATATATTATACAAATTTAAAGTACTAATTTAAAATACATATTTTAATTACAATTTTTAAATACAAATTTTTAAACATATTTTACTTATTTACAAAGGTTTTATAAGTAATAGATATATGCATAAATGGATTTTAAATTAACCCTCACCCACATTTTATGGATTTGATAGATATAAAAAATACATAAAAGTACGAGTTATGGACAAAAGTATATATATATATAATATATACGTACCCCCCTATACTTAGCTTGAGCTATGTCCTCATAGCGTCAAAAGAGAAAAAGGAGGACATAACTCCTGCTAAGTAAAAGTGGGTGAAAAAGAATATACAAAAACAAGTCAGTCAACCCTCCCCCTATACTTACAATCAGATAATCGTAGGTAGAACGGGAGAGAAAAACGGGATGACTTAGTGAAAAGAATATATAACGAAAGATCAAAAGGAATAAAGAATACGAGATCATCGAAATCACTCGGTCCCCCCTATACTTAGGATAAGGCATCCTAAGTATATACAAGAATGTATCCAAAAATCGGGGACCAATGATTTGTGAATAAGAAAGGATATACAAAAGAGTCAGAACAAAATATAAAATGTCAATCAACGAACAATCAGTCCCCCTATACTTAGGATCCGGTATCCTAAGCATAGAAGACAAGCAAAATGGGGACGATTGAATATACAAGTGTTGCGGGGAAATCCAAATGGCTCAAAAGTATTTGTACAGGATGAGATGAAGTGAAAGAATGATAATGAATCCTGTACAAAATAGATCACTTCAATACGGGCTAGATGATCAGTAGTCTCTACAAAGTGCTTCAGCATTTGCCCGTTAACCATGAACGGTTCTGCACCAGGTGACTCATCTGATATTGCTATACTTCCATTGTCGTGCATCGTTTGACTATGTAAGGTCCTTCCCACTTGCTTTTTCGATTTGATAGGAAAAATTCTCAATCCTGCATTGAACAACTAGACTTTCTGCCCAGGGACAAAGATCATGTGCCGAATATGTCTGTCATGCCATTTCTTCACTTTGTCCTTATAAATGAGAGTGTTCTCGTATGCTTGATTTCGAATCTCTACTAGCTCATTCAGATCTATCTTTCTCTTAGCACCTACTTTATGTACATTAAAATTTCACGAATAACCCATTCGGATTTGTGCATGATCTATACGGGCAAATGGCACGGCTTTCCATAAACCAAACTAAATGGTGAAGTACCTAAGGGAGTTTTGTATGCAATACAATATGGCTAAAGAACCTGATCTAGAAGCACTGACCAGTTCTTCCTATCCGGTCATACTAATTTCTGGAGAAATTGATTTCACCTCCCTATTTGAAACTTCAGCCATGCCGTTCGTCTGTGGGTGGTAAGGAGAAGCTACTCTATGATCAATGCCATATTGCTTCACTAGCTTTCCTGACCTCCTTATTAATAAAATGGCTACCCCCATCTGAAATAAGAATACGTGGGATCCCAAACTGTGAAATAATGTGTTCCCTTAGGAACTTGCAAAACTATCTTACTATCTACGGTTTGTGCGGGTATAGCCTCCACCCATCTACTAACATAATCTACAGCGAGAAGAATGTACTCAAAGCCGCTGCTGGAAGGGAACAGCCCCTTGAAATCTATGCTCCAAGCGTCAAAGATCTAGCAAATAATGACAGGTCGCATTAGCATTGCATCTCTAGCATTGACTGCTCTACTACTCTCTGACAATCCGGGCAACTCTTTATGAATGTACAAGCATCTCTAGTAAGAGTTGACCACCATAATCCGCTCTGAAGTACCTTCTGCGCTGTCCTCTTCCCTGAGTGATGTCCCCCGGCTTCTAAAGAATGATACAAAGTGATGACACTATTATATTCCTCTTGAGGAATACAACACCTGTAAACACAATCCAGACCTTCACGAAAAAGAATCGGATCCTCCCATTGGTAGTATCGTGCCTCAGAAACTAATCTCTCAACTCGATTCTTTGGCCAACCCTGAGGACTTTTCTGTGTAACCAGAAAATTCACTATATCTGCATACCATGGAAGTTCAGTAACTGCAAACATGCTTTTGTCAGGAAATCTCTCTGCAATCTCTGGCATGTACTCATCTGAAGGTTGTTCTGTCTGTAATCAGGAGAGGTGATCAGCTACCACATTGTTTATCCCAGGTTTGTCTCTAATGTTCAAATCGAATTCCTGAAGTAATAGAATCCATTTAAGAAGGCGTCCCTTGGCATCCTTCTTTTCCATTAAAAACCGGATAGCTGAATGATCTCCGTAGATTGTAATTTTAGAACCAAGAAGATAGGATCGGAATTTATCTAAAGCGAATACCACTGCCAACATTTCCTTTTCTGTCACCGTGTAATTACGTTGAGCATCATCTAAAGTTCTACTGGCATAATGGATCGCAACAGGAAGTCCATTCCTCCTCTTTCCTAATACAGCCCCTACCGTAAAGTCTTAAGCATCCGTCATGATCTCGAAGGGTAGAGACCAATCAGGCAACTGTAGGACATGAGCACTAATAATCTTTTCTTTCAATGTGAGGAAAGCATTAAGACATTTATCATCTAACAAGAACTCGATGTCTTTTCCTAATAATTCAGTTAACGGTCGGGCAATCTTGGAGAAGCCTTGGATAAACCGTCGGTAAAAACCGACATGCCCGAGAAATGACCGGTAACTGCTTGATGTTGGATGGTGGTTCGAGGCACTGGACGACATCCACCTTGGCACGGTCAACCTCCATGCCTCGCTGGGAGATGACGTGCCCCAACACGATCTCGTGTGTAACCATAAAATGGCTCTTTTCCCAAGATAGAACGAGATCTACCTCACAACATTTCCGAAGAACCTGGTCTAGGTGCGCTAAACAATACTCAAAGGACTCACCATAGACCGAAAAATCATCCATAAAAACCTTTAAAAAATCACCGACCATGTTCGCAAAAATATGAAGCATACACCTTTGAAAAGTAGCAGGAGCGTTGCACAAACCAAAGGCATCCGTCTAAAGGCATACGTGTCGAACAAACATGTGAAGGTGGTTTTCTCCTGGTCTTCAGGAGCAATTGTTACATGGATGTATCCGGAATAACCATCAAGGAAACAGAAGTACCCCTTCCCTGTCAACCGTTCTATGACCTGGTCTATAAAAGGCAAAGGGAAGTGGTCCTTCTTCGTCGCGGCGTTCAATTTTCTGTAATCAACACACACCCGCCACGACGTGGTTACTCTCTTCGGAATCTCCTCTCCACTCTCATTCTTAATCATCTGAATTCCCGACTTCTTAGAGACAACATGTAATGGGATAACCCCATTCAGAGTTGGAGATGGGATAAATGAACCCTGCATCACACCATTTTATAATCTCTTTCTTGACATCCTCTCTGTAAAACCGGATTCAACCTACGTTGAAACTCTCTGAAGGGTTTGCTGTCATGATCGAGATAGATATGATGAGAACACAAAGCAGGATTAATCCCGTGGAGATCGGATACACTCCCACCCAATAGTCTTGCGGTTTCTTTTTAAAATCTCCATCAGACAAGATTCTCGTTTGTCGGTCAAAGATGAGTTGATAATGATCGGAAACTGTCGATGTGGTCCCACAAGGAATGCATATTTCATGTTTGGTGGCAATGTCTTTAGTTCTGGTAAGGTAGATTCAGATTCTGCTAAAGCATCATCCATATGTGTAATGGGATCTGTATTGGTTGTGGATTTGTCTACAATCTGGTTATCCACCATCTCAATGTGCTCTAGAGTCGGACTACAGAAGATGTTCAAAACATCATCCGACTCGCTAATATGATCGTCCTCATAATGATCAGAGGAAAACAACTCAGCTAAATGAAATTCTGTTTCTAGATCATCTGAAGTGGAGGAATTTTAGAAAGTCTCTGAATCTAAAATTTCTGCATTAAACTCCTCAGAAGTCTGATCCCTTTGCTTCTCGTCATCCAGACTAAAATATAAAGTACCTTCTGAAGAATCGCCAACTGTAGTCTCGGACCTATCCTCTATTAAACATTCTTGGGTCTCTACTTGATATCTTTCGAGGTCGTCAAGACAGACCTCATCCATGTAATCACAGGTGGCTAAAGAACTCAAGAAATCAGAAGATGCATCACTATATGTGTTCGAATCTCTCGCCATCTCTATATTTACCTTCTCGCCCTCGGTGCGAAAAGATACCTTCCCTGTATCATAATCAAAGAGAGCCTTTGCAGTTTCTAAGAAAGGACTCCCGAGAATAATCGGTGTAAGGTGTAACTGTGTAGGGCAATCCATGTCTAGGACAGTAAAGTCCACTGGGAATTACAGATCCTGCACGGTTACGATAACATTCCTTAGTATACCCTTAGGTCTCTTTATAGATCTATCAGCAAATTGAAGGATCACGCGGGATTTGTAAAGAGGATCTAACTCGAGTTTATCGAGTAAAGAAGATGGTATCAGATTGATAGAGGAACCGTTATCTAAGAGAGTGCGATCGAATTCAGCATTTGCGATTTCGCATATGACATAATGTGCTCCAGAGTCCTTCTTCTTTTTCGGTAACTTATTCTGAAGAGCACAAGATGTAGCCTTAATCAAGACATGTTTCTTAGTACGGGATCTCTTTATCCTATGCGTGGTGCATCGATTTTTCAATTAATGCTTAAGCGTAGTAAAATGATCTAAGGCATCATGAAGCGGGATCTTCAAAAAGATGTGATCTTTTAGTAACCTTTCTGTCTCTGGAGTCACAACATTCTTTTTATTATTTTTCTTTCCTTTTCCAAACAAAGCATCGAGAAAAGGAATAAAGTCAGGAATGAGAAAATCAGATTTTTTATTGATTATCAAAATCAACATGTACATTGAGAGTTTCGGAATTATGTATAAAACTCTCTAAAACAGGGGAAGACATATTTTTGTCGGGGTATCTACATAGTCTGGCGTGATATCATCGTCTGATTCACCAGTGTCCATGTCAACTGTATCAGCATCGCTCCCTTCTCTGTGATGGTCCTCATCAATGTGCTAGTTCTCCGCCTCAGCATCAGAATGTGGCTGCTCATGTATCTGCTCCTACTCCTCGTCAAGTGCCCGCTCCTCTACTCCAACAGGTGCTCGTGGTGATCTACCGCTCCTGAGACGAATGAAGTTAGATAAAAATTTAGGAAAAAAGATCGTACCTGTAGTGTTGTCTACCTGATCTGGATGCCTCCTCTTATTGTTCGGGTTCATCTAAGGCTGGGCTGGAAGAGTGGTCTTTGGTGCGGTTAACTCACCCATACGATGGTTAACCTGCTCCATCTTTGTCTTATATGCAATCTGGAGCATACTCAGCATATCCATGATTTGATTTAGTGCATGGGCCTGTGAGTTCATTTCAGATTCGGTGTGGTGGCCCTGTCTTGCTCCTCTCTACTGCCTTGGCGTGTATTGCTGAGAAGTGGACGGCTGGGAGAATCTCTGTGGTGTGGAGGAAGATTGTTGCGGCTGCTGATAAGGATATGTCTGTGAATAGTTAGCAGGATACTGATGAAGCCACGTTTCATCATCTTTATTCTATCATTTTGGCCTTAAAAACCCTAGTAAATGCGTGTAAATAGAGCTAATTTAGGCATTTTATCATCCATGCATTGTCTTGTATATATTGTATAAAATGCAGTTTTTAAAAGCTAAAATTATAGAATAAAGAAAAGAAAAGAAAAAGAATAAAATATTGTAAATATTTATGACCCAAACCCCGAGACCTAGGCATCTCGATGAATAGGTCGACCAGGAATAAAGTAGGGGGAGATAAGGGCCAAATACCTATAATTATTAATTCATTCTTTATTCATTTTGGGACCTATTTTTGGTTCCACTTTTTATACACCAAATGAAGAAACTTTGTACATGAAAGTTGTAGATAAATTTATAAAGAAAAATACAAAATTGATTTCACAGAAAAATAATGTACAGATAAGAAGTTATGGTCTGAATAAAAATCCAGAATCCCAACTTTCCAGACCCGTATCTCACAAATGAAAACTCCAAATGCATCAAACTCACTTTAATTGTATATAGAAGAAAATAAGCTAATTATTGGTGGTGGTTTCGCATTTGGCGGAGCTACGGTTTGAAAGTTGAGTTTTGGAATCCTATTGTATACTTGTACATATTAAAATATTCAATTTATTCTTTATTAATTATTTATTCATTTTTATATTTTTATAATGTTGTAAATATTACTTGTAATAATTATGTATATTAAAATTAGAATAAAAGCCTAAATAAAATAAAAAATAAAAATACTTGTAAACACAATACATAGATACAATACTTATATACATACCTATATAACATACTCTTGTATTTATTAAATATACAAAATAAATCAGAAAAATAAACTAAAAATATATTTATGTATATAAAAGTATTTTATAATTTTATAAAATACTAAATAAAAATAATAACAATTAAATACATACAATAAAAACAAAAGAATACAATACATAGAATAATATACCTATATAAGGGTATAAAAGTAACTTGTAAAAATATATTTCATAAAAATAATTAAAAATCGGAATAAAATACTATATAAAATAATAAGCATTTTTTATTTTATAACCTAAAATAAATAAAGTCATTTATTATTTTTAAATCATTTTTTTATCTTTTTCTAGGAGTTTTTCCTGGTTGGTCCACGTGGACCAACCAGGGGGCCAGAAGAGTTGACCTCGGGTCAACTCCTTGGCCCTACTCATGTAGCTGCGACAGAGCGCCCATGCCCCTCTTTCGCCCATTTTTCGAGGGCGCGTCTTTCACCCTTTGAAGACGCTTCATTCATGAAAGTTGTAATGTACAGGGTACAACTTTCCATGAATGAGCCGTCCTTCAAAGGGTCGACAAGACCGCCGCCCTCGAAGAGAGCTCCTCGACCATATTTTTAAAACACCACCCAGTCCTCCATTGGGCTTTTGAACCCTCTTTTGACCAATCCTTCCCCTTCAACTTGTGCCCTGGACTGGCGTGCGTGACAGGCGAGCCTCCGGCCGAGTTCGCGGCGTTTGGTGAGGCCAAGGAGCGGCTCCACGCCCCATCTCCGGCCAACAGCCGTGAGTTTCTTCCTCTTGGCTTTCCAACCAATCGAGGTGGCTTTCCGCTTGTTTTTTCTTTGTTTTTTTATGCTGTGGGTAAGATTTAGAGCTAGGATCAATTCCCGTCTTTTTACTTTCTTGATCTGTGATCCGTTCACCACCACGTCCCCCTCGCCGGAAGCTAGCTCCGGCGAGCGCGCCATTTCTGCCAAAATCCACCCCGATCACCCACGTTTGCTCTGGAACCTTCTCTGTGGTGTGCGCTTCTTTTGCAGGGTCCCAGGTGCTAAGAGACCCCCTCCTGGGGTCGATTTTTGTGGAAGACGAAGCTTCTTGGAGCTGCTCTTGGTCGTCCATGCAGCGGCGACGCTTCGGCTGCTCCCCAGCCATTTTGAAGCCATCGATCTCTCGAGGAGCCTCCCAGAAGCATTTTTGTGCTGTTTGAAGCAAGAAGGGCTGTCGGAGAGCGGAGAGCATCCAGATCCGAACTCGTCGACGGCGGGTTCCTCTGCCGTTCTTCCTCAGCCGGCCAGAACCGTTGGATCTTCTGCTGTTCTTGGTGGCACACAACGTACGTCGGATCATATGTGTTTGACCACCGTTCGATCGCCATCGGCCTTCTAATCGTGGCCGCAGGCACCGAAGGGGTATCGCCTCCCAGGGTCGCGCCACGTGTGTTAGTGAATCCGGTCCAGGTCGTTGGATGCGCCCCAGGCTTGGGAATTTTGCGAGTAAACCCCATCCCATTTTTGTATTTTATAATAGAACCTAAGCTTTCATTTGCATCATATAGATTTCTTGAAATTTTGCTTATTAGCCCATCAGTTTTCGTTAATCACACATATAGCCCTCCTAGGTGCACGTGTTTAGCACGCGCGCCTTGAGCATTTTGCAGGGTTAAGCCGCGGACATTTTTGTTATTAGTTTTAATCCAGCAAGTTTATTCCATATATTGATATTTTCTGGGAATTTACACACAGGCCCTCGGATTTTCTGATAATTACGTAAAAGCCCCTGCATGTGTGCCTTTTCTTTTTGCTTCTAGTAATTTATGCATTCATCTATAAAACCCAAAAAAATCTCCAAAAATCACATTAAGTTCCTGCTGTAGTGTAGTTCATCATCATATTTTTATTTTCCATAATTATTGCATTTTAATATTTATAAAAATTCAAAAACACTCATTTTCAGCACTGTTTGCATTAGAAAATACATAAAAATTACAAAAACTACGCCAGAAAATTCCCAAAAAAATATATTTTGTGTCTTTTACTGTCACTTAGCTCCTGACCAAAAATCATTAAAAAATACAAAAGAAAACTCATAAAAATCACAAAAATCTAAAAAACATTTACAAAAAATATTAAAAATTCTACAAAAACCCTAAAAATATAATCTTGGTGTTTAAATTTTCCTTGTTTCATTGCCTTTAAGTGAAAATTAATTTGGAGAATTTTTGTTACTGCTTGCTATTTTTTCCTCCATTTTAGTTTCAGCCTTGCATTTTTGCTACTGTTTTCTTTATTTTGCTAATTAAAAATACCAAAAACATTCTAAAAATTACCGAAAAATCACAAAAACAGTAGAAAAAAATAAAAAGACCAAAAAGACTTTATTTTCTAATTTTTGAACATTTTTATCTATTTTTATAAATACCTCTTTCTCACTTTTATTACATAGTTCATATATTCCCAATATTGAAAAAGAAAATAAAAAAATATAAAAATATAAAAATAAAATATAAAATCAGTAAATTCAAAATCAAAATACAAAATTATAAAATTAAAAATAAAATAAAAAAATATAAAAAATTAAAAACCCACAAAAAATTAGCATAGTAGACTCTTGATCACATTCACACATTTTGGTGCCTTGGTACCCCGTTCTACCTGTCTGCTCCCTGTGTTCGACCTCTACACATACTTGCACTATACACATCTTGTTGTAGAGTTATAATAAATTTTAACTCCGCACATTTACTTTCATTGCTTGATATATTTGTCGTGGGTTAATTGTTGTTTGAATCTCGGATTTCGTTGGAGGTCAAATCAGCGACTGTTGATTCGCCTTGTGAGTCAACACGACCTCTGCAAATCTCGCTTCAACAGATACAGATATGATTGCGGTCTCTGATAAGCATACTGGTGAGACTGCTGCTGCGTGAAGTTCTGTCGGTGCTGGTAGTGTGGACATCCATGCTGTGGTTGGCTGTACTGCTACTGCTGATGCGGTATACTCGGTTGCTGGATTGGAGTATATCAAATCTTGTTAATCTCGACAGTGGCTTGCGGCTCAACCTCCATATCTGCAGTACTGGTGATCTGACCGGTATTAGCATGAGACTGATCCTCATGCTAATCAATCTGCAAAGTCTCTGGCTCGCTCTGTATGTAGTGAATCTGACGGGTGGGTGGAGTGGTAAGATCCTCCTTGCAGGTTGTGCGGTCGAAGAAGATTGGCTCTGCTGGTACTAGAGTTGAAGATCGGAAACCTTCTTCGAAAGATCACTCAGCTGCTGAGATAGAGATGAGAGTTTCTCCAACTCTCGCAGCGACTGTAAGTCCTAAACTTGCTTCTGAATCACATCCACCAACGTTATCTTCTCACTAATAAAGCCCATGTTGGTGTTGGATTCAGATTCTGAGATATTAGCCACCGTGTGATGCTCTCGGTGATGTGGTGGTTTAGGGGCTTTCTGAAATCCCCGAGTAGAGTCGACGAGTAGAGTCGACGACTCTTGAGTTCTCAGCCATCCCTTCGAAGATGGCCCAGACTGACTCGGCATCCTTGTTTAAATAACTGCCGCCACATGCGACACTCACTAGCCCTTGGATGTCCGGCTGGAGTCCTCCAAAATAATTCTGTACTAGCACCTTCAGCGGTATCTCATGATGCGGACATCTCTTTGTAAGATCTTTGAATCTATCCCATGCCCTCATGGAAAGATTCATGCGGATGCTGCGTAAAATTGGAGATCTGACTCCTCATCATGTTCGTCCTCCTCAGAGGAAAATATTTACTTAGGAATATGGACTTTAGATCGTCCCATGTAGAAATTTCCCTTCCCAGGTGACTCAGCCAGTAAAGCATCTTATCAGCTAAGGAGAAGGGAAAGGATTTGAGGCGGACAACCTCCTGCGTAACTCCTGGATAACTAGCCGTTCTACAGACCATCTCGAATTGCTGTAGAAAGGTAAACGGCTCCTCTGTAGCATTTTCGTAGAACTTGGGAAGCAGTGAGATGAAGGATGGCCTCAATTCCTATGGCCCCTTGATTCGGCGGTAGCCGAATCCAATGATGGAGCGTTCTCACGCCCGTGTCATATTCTTCCCATAAAGTAGCGGGAACCACTGCAGGCGGTAAATGGTTCCCGACCCCTGCTCGCAGCGCGGCTATCTCAGCTTGCAACTCATTCTGAGTTTTAAGCTGTTCTCGAATCTGGATGTTCATCTGTTGAAGCGTGTCGAGAATCCCTGTCGTAACATCTGCGGCTGGATCCGGTCTTCCGTCATGATGTTCCTCAGCTGGTGGCCTCTCGTCTGCTGGTCCTTTGTCGTGAGCCATCTGCTTTAAATTGTCTGGAAAAATAAAAACTCTCGTAAGAACTCAGTAAAAACTTGGCTGGAGATCTCGATGATGTATTGAGACAAGGTTTGCCTCAATAGTCTGGCCGGAAGGCGAGGGAGTCTGGGTCTGACTCTCCTCGAGATCAGATGGGACCAGCTTGGGAAGAGAGTCATCCCAAACTTGTGAAGATGTACAAATGACGGTGGACGGTCGAAAGCTCACAGAGTCTGAGCAGAAAAGCCGTCGAGACGTCATCTTCGATATCAAGAGAATGGGAGATTGATAGCCGCCCCACACCCTATGTTAATTCAATCAAATTAATGGTCCAAATTAAGTTTAAGTGTTCGTTGCAGTCGGACACGAGAGGCTAATCAAAACCACTATTAATTAATGTCAAGTTAATTTCAAGCGGCAGATTTTTTTACTTGGTGGAAGTCCAAGGTCGAACTCAGGGAGGCATCTGTCTCCTTAGGTCAACTTTTAGTAAAATCCAAGTGTGAGATTTTCGGAGGGAATATTTTTGGTCTTTTTCGGGTTTTTATGCAATACACATGCAAAATCAGGCCAAATTAAATGTTAATTCAGAAAGATGGTTAAATTAATTCCAAAAATTATGAAACATGGCCAGATTATGAAATGGGACGAAATTAAGCTACTCTAATTTTTTTGTAATTTTTAGACACTAAATGAATTTACTGTGAATTAAACATGCAGACAGGGTGATTTTCACTATTTAATTTTTAATAAATAACAACTCACAATTTCTTCAAGAGATAAAATTATCCTAGATAGCACTAATGATAAGGAATCCAAGAAAATTGACAGATCTTAATTTCAATGTGAAATGAATTTATTGAAATTAAATTGAGAAAATGACTCAAAAATTTATTTAGGCCTCGATATGTGTGCAAATGACATGAAATTTTGGCATGTTAAGAGTACTGTCCTTAAGCTACTGTGAATTTTTAAGAATTTTTGGAATCACAGAGAATTAACTAAAAATTAAAAGGTGTCACTGGGCAAAATATTCCACAAAGCAACCAATTAATTCATTTAAATTTCCACTAAAATTACAAAAACATGACACGTGGCCCAATAGACAGATGACAAGTTTCTCATCAAAATGCAACTTTTAAAATTTAAAAATGATGTAAAATGCAACCTAGGGATGCGTGCAAACACATGCGTGTAAATGCAATACAGGAAAATAAAATTACATAAAGTAAATATGCTGATAGGGACTTAAGTGCAACTACCTACTATGATGGGGACTCGAGTGTAATTTCTCCAGAAGGCACGTGCTCCTCACGTGGAGGCTGCTTCGCAGGGACCTTTCTGCAATTATGAAAAGTCCCCAGGGCCTCTGTGCAAAATACCCATGCCGCACGTGCTCCCCACGTGGGTCGGCCTAGGCTCAGGCGGCTTCGGAGGCTCGGGGCTTGGCTCGGGAGCTCTTGGAGGTCTGGAGTGAGGCTCGGCGTAGCCTCGGGTAGTCCGAACCTAGGGTCGGGGATGAGGCTCGGTCTTCGTCGACGTGGCGTGCTGAAGACCCTTGGATCAAGATGGATCCAAAGGATGTCGGTGCGGACGCGTGGCGAGATCAGAGGCCGTCAGATCTGGATAGATCCAACGGCGCCCATACGGCTCCAGATGTCGATGACGTGGCGGACTAAGATCCGTTAGATCTGGAAGGATCCGACAGTTGTCTGCAGCTACGGTCGGATGGCGACGTGGCTGACTCTAAACCGTTCGATTAGGATGATCGAACGGCCGTGGGACCTTCTCCCTCAATGGTCCTCCGCCGCCTGCGGAGGAGATGGCGGGGCTCCGGTGATGAGGCCTTTGCTCCGCCCGTCCCTACAGATGTCGGTGAAGCTCTTGGACGGTTCGGAGATGTCCCAGAAGATGCACGGAGGTGCGGCGATGGTGCTGGTGGTCTCAGGGGCTGAAGAAGGGCGTCAGAGCTCTGTGGCGGCGAAGCTTCAAAGGAACTCCGGTGAACTTCCGATCAGTGAATGAGGAGGTACCTGCAAGTGTTAGAAGGATAGCCGAAGCTTGTGCGTGCAAGTGGAGAGGTGAAGGTGGAGTGGCGAGGCCTAGAGCGGAGGGAAGATGCTCCGACGATGGTGCTCCGGCCAAGTGGCGGAGCTGGAGTTGGTGGCGAGCGAAGTGAAGCGCCTGAATGGCGTGAAGGGTATCGCGAGGAGGGGAGCTTCGATGCGAAGCTCGGCGGGATGGAATGGAGGCGTGAAGATGACCGGAAGCAGCAAATAAAATGCGAGAAAATCGAAGAAGAAATGAAGAACAGATCGGAGAGAGATGGAGGTGTCACCTGGGAATTGGAACTCTTCTGGGAGTTCCAGGTCGTCGCTCGAAGGACCGGTGGCTCCCTGAGCTCAAGCAGCGGCTCGGTGGAGGTGGGCTGCGACTCGGCGGACGCCGAGGATCTCGTCGGAGAAGACGGACGTCTTCGCTCAATAGAACTCTCAATTCCTGTCACGAAGTTGAAGCTCAGAGCTCGGGGCGTCTCTCACGAGGGGCGGATGGCTATGAAGATGACCGGAGGTGGTCTATTTATAGGGCAATGGTGGCAGCAGGGATGGAGGAGAGGCGAAGTTCGTGGAAGTTGTGGAGCGTCTCTGGTGGAAATCGTGGTGAGTGAGGGAGCTTGCGAGGAGGAGGAAGAGTGGGCTCCATCGTGGCGGTGTTGGCGGTCGGAGAGGGTGGCTGAGGTGGAGCCGAGAATAGAAAGGGCGAGCTCCTCGCACAAGGCTGAGAACGTCGGAGAGAGGGGGCGTCGGAGGTGGAAGACGAAGCCCCTGGCCATTGGATCTTGTGATCCAACAGCCCAGATCGAAGAGCTAAGGAGTGGGTAGGATCTGATCAGAGGCGTAGCGATCAAGGGGTGCGATTGTACCATGTGGCGTGATATGGAAGCGGCACTGGCGAACGGATGGAATTAGATTAGGGCGATGATCGAAAGGCTAAGGGTCTGGCACTAAAGAACGACAGGGGATCAAGAGATGAGGGCGAGATCGGAAGGTGCAAAACGCGCCACGTGGCGAACTGTGGGAGAGGCGCGAACGGGCGGATCAGATCTGAGATGGGAAGTGATCGAACGGTGGTTTGTGAAGCTGGAAGAGGCGGTTAGGATGAAGGGTCGGAGGCGCCATCGGATGGCGCCTGATGTGCCACATGGCGATAGGAGAATAAGGCGGATGTGAATGGCTGTGATGAGGCCCTGGAGAGATCTATCGGTGGGAATAAAGGGCACACGTGGAGGTGGCGCCACCGTTAGATCTGGATGAAGATCCAACGGCTGAGAGCGCGGGCGGCTGAGGTAAGGGGAGTGGGCCGCGTGGCGCAATCAGAGGGCACCACGTGGCTAGCTGTGAATGGATGAGAGAAAAAATGAGTTTAGAAAGAGAAGGATGCCGAATTTAGAAAAACTCAAAACATGAAAGTTGTAGATCTTGATGAGATCTACAAGTTTCATGTTGACCAAAGACAGAGATGAGGTCAAATATGATAAAAAAATACAAAAATACAAATTATACATATATGTAGTATACAAAGTGGCCCAAAAACCCAACTTCTTCATACGAGCTCCAAATTGGATGAAATTAGTCTCATTTTAAAGGTTTTCTAATGTATAATATTCTGAAAGTGAGTAGACCTATTTTGGAGGTTGTATGAGGGCATTTTATGGTCCAAGGGTTTTAGGGCTTTATTGACTAATTCACAAGGGGGATTTTTGGCTTTCTTCCCTATATTATTAACTGAGGAATACATATTTTAAGGAAGAGGTTATTTTAGTAAGTGGATATTTTACATGGGATTTTGGCTTCTTATTTAAATGAAAATGGACTGCTAAAATGTATGTATTATGTATGTATGCATGAATGCTATTTATGCATTAAAAAGAGAAATATGCCTCTATTTACTCGGGAACAAGGCTCTATTTTTTACTTTTGAAGTGATGAATCACAGATTCATCAACCCCCTATACTTAAACCTTGCTCGTCCCCGAGCAACTAAATGAAATGCAGAAGTGAAATGATTTTGGGTTCCATACCAAGGTCATGAACAAAAGTTAAAAATGGAGCTTGACTCGACCTTCGGATTAATTATGTGTCGGAACCTTATTGGGATCTGAGTTTAAGACCTAACAGACTTCAAGTTCCACAAGTCTTCTATTCAAGACGCCTCAACAAACCAGATCAGAACAAGTCTACATACACAAAACTCTAATGACCATGAATCTTTCCATGCAGTGTAAGTGATATATGGCTCCCCACCTCAGAAGTAACAAAGAAACAACCTCCCCCAACCTGGTAACTCTAATGCCTCGGTCTAGCAACTCTTTCCTCGAGAAGCGGGGTATTCCCTTCTAAGTTCAAGTGCAACCGGCTCAAGAAGAGGGGGAAGAAGTATAGACTTTTGGGAGCTCAACCAGTGTAGCTAAGTCTCCCGCTGCAAGCTTCATGAGATGTAACATGGGGACCATAAGCTTTTGCTTTATTTGACTATATACACTCCGGTGGGGTTATTAAATTTTCAATCCGACCCACCACTTCTTTGGAGTTCTTTTTGCATTTTTTTTCACAAGTGCCTCTGTACAACATATCTACATGGTGCAGCATATATACAAGAATTTTCCTCTTGATCCAGTAGACTATCCCTCTTTTGAAGCTTTATTGCAACCCACGGCTTCTGTCTTTAGCCTTCATCACCACTAGACCAAGTTGAGACGCATTTCCTTCACTAGAAGAAGAAGAGAGGTTCCGCCTAGAAGTACTACCCTCATATGCTACCCCAAGCCAAAGGAAACTGCCTCCTCACCACCTCATCCGTGGAGAGCCTTGTGTATTGTGCTTTGTCCAAGTTAGGTCACTGTCTAAAAGAATCATGCGTGTGCACGAGATATTCTACTTAGACTAATCAAGATGACATGTGAATATAGACTTGCGGACTCAAAGAATTAAGTCACTTGACCTGAAAAAATCTTAACTCCAGTTCCTATAAGGTTCCTCTGAAATTAGGTTGATTAAGGTCAAATCAGCCCATCCTCAATATCTACTCATAACTCGGTTCAGAACCCATTAGCTTTTC
The DNA here is from genome assembly GCA_037367405.1 of Ottelia alismoides. Taxonomy (NCBI): domain Eukaryota; kingdom Viridiplantae; phylum Streptophyta; class Magnoliopsida; order Alismatales; family Hydrocharitaceae; genus Ottelia; species Ottelia alismoides. The sequence continues at coordinate 593,143 of JAZKJV010009306.1, forward strand.
ACCTTGCATATGCAAGATATGCAAATGAGAGGTGCAGATGACATGCTATGAATGAAATGCAAGACTTTTTTTTGAAATGCAAGGATGATATGCAAGAGAAAATAAGAAGCCTTATTTTCAACACAATTTTTTTTGGTATACGTATACAACAATTTGTATTATTTACAACAAGTTTTTAATTTACACATAATATACATAGTATACAACACACATTTTTTGGGGGGTTTACATCTTATTTTACAAGAGTATGTTTTACCATAATTTTACAACTTTTATACAAGTATTATACATATAGTACAAATTTTTTTTCAATTTTTACCCACCCTGTAATTATTGCATAATATATACAAAAAAATACGCGAAAATACGCTAAAGTACGAGCTATGGGTAAAGTATATATGTAATATATACACGCCCCCCTATACTTAGCGTGTGCTATGTCCTCAGAGCACGAAAAGCGACCAAAAAGACATAGCTCGGGCTAAGCGTAGGAGAGCTAAAATTACAAAATGTATAGAAGTCGCACCATCCCCCTATACTTAGGCTCTGGTAGCCTAAGTGTAGAAGAAGATCAAAAATGGGGCGAACGAGGAGAAGAGGGGAAATAGATGAGTATATACAAGGCGGGCATCGGTCCCCCCTATACTTAGGCTCTGGTCAGTCTAAGTATAGGACAGGAGTGAGTATGAGAACCGATGTGATCTGTAAGATGTATAATGAATGGATGCGGGTCACTCTCCCCCTATACTTAGGATATGATTATCTTAAGTATAGTATTAAAATGAAATGAGATGAGCCGGGGCGAGTGATTCGAATCACTGGGGAGGGAGGGAGAAAAGTATATACACGAAAAGAGTGAGAATATGCAAGGATTAAGAAGGTTTGTGACGAATCTTCTTGCGGACGCGAGGAGGTGGATAATATACATATGTGTCGCTATCGGAATCATCCTCAGATGAATAATAGTGAGGAGTAGGGATCGTCCAACGAGGGTCGACACACGGCTGCTTGCTTAGATAAGGCTTGAGAACAGCCGAATTGAGCTCACTCATATAAATTACCTTGTCCGGACCAGATGAGGACTCCTCAGAAAATTCCTTCTCCGATGTGTTGAAGGAAACTTTCTTGGTCGGTTTTCTAGAACCTGAATCATTGAGAGGGAGATGAGAGAGACGTGCCTTGAGAGGTTCGGGGGAACATCTCGAGGAATCAATTCTCGACTTCCTCTCACTAGATAGCCAACTAGAAGAGGGAGTAACTGTGTTCTTATGTGGGGTCAATTTAGTCTTGGTTGTTTCCTTTGAAGGCCCGGGATGTGGTGTGGTGCTGACCATGGGTTCCTCATCAGACGAGTCACCATATAGATTGTAATATTCCTGAAGGGTCAGCACACGGCTCGGGAAGGTGCTAGTGGTCTCAATCGGCTTGGCTTTATTGGGCTCTTGTATCGGATCATCAAAATGGTCAAGGCAGTCAACAAAGGTCATGTCCGACTTAATGATAGATTCTGATTGTGAGTCCTCCTTAGAAGCTGTCCTGGTGGCGGTGCAAGCAGTTGATGAAGTGAAGATGTGGGGAGTCTCATAACCAATGGTCGTCCGGGCAGTCGGTCTCTCAGGTGTAGTAGAGAGGTGGATCTCATCTTCCTCTCGATGGTCACGACTGTCAGCGGATGTGCGGGTTACCTTAGAGTAAAGTGTATCAAAGAATGGGTGAGGTCGGAGTGCTTCCAATGCTGAGAAATCGATCTCCCGAGTCTCGCAATCTATAGACGCTTTAGCTGAGGCTAAGAACGGCTTCCCGAGAATAATCAGAGACTGGGTAAACTCTCCTCGGTGCTCGATGTCAATGATCGTGAAGTCGACCTGGAGTAGAGCACCTTGGAAAGTAACGATGACTGGAATATTTCCTCTAGACCGTTTGATAGATCGATCAGCCAACTGAACGATCTCTCTCGACTTTCTGATTGGCCTGAGTTTGAGCTTGTCAAACACAGAGGTCGGGAGGATATTTATAGGTGAGTCATCATCGATTCTTGCATGGGTTAAAATGGTGTCTTTGATTTCACATTCAACCCTAGGCAACCGCTTCACTCTGCGGCTTTTGGTCTTTCTCCCCATCACCAAGGATGTGGCCATAGACACTATGTGTCTTTCAGTCCTAGTTCTCTTCTTACCCGACCTCTTGGGCATCAATTTACTCTTTACAAATCTCTTGAGGTCGGGGAAGTGATCTATGGCCTTTATTAAGGGAAGTTTGAAGATCAATTCATCATCAAGTGCTTCCCTTAGGGTGGAATCCAATTTTTTTAAATCATTTTCATTTTCAATTTTTATGTGAATTTTTGATTTTTCAATTTTTTTTGGTGTTTTTGATGGATGAATGATCATACTCTGGATTGGAGGGCAAGTGGTTAGTAGAAGAGGGAGATAGAATGGACTCCAGCTGTACAGACGGTGTGGGTTCTCTGATGCTTGCTTTGTTTTCAACCTCAAAACTACTCATGTCTTTTCTCACTTTTATACCCAGGCCGACAGAAATTGAGTGTAATATTCCCATGACATCTCTCAACTCGTTACCAAATGATTCATTTTTCTTAATAAGTCTAGAGATGTCATCCTCCACAAAATTCTCATGACAAATCATGGGAGAGTTCTGCTCAAGTGGAGGGTATTGCTGAGATATTGATGTCTCATACTCAACATACCTAGACTCTGGCATGTAATGCTGGGTCGAGTATGGACAATCTAAATGGCAAATATCGGTCGGAGCCTCGTATGACGGAGTCAATGAAACAGGGACTGATAAGTCTAGGTCATGAGTCCAATCTTGTGAATGTATAGGCTCTCCAAATGAAGGCTGGTTAATGGAGGCTTGATCACTAAAGTCAATCAAGTCTGAGAAATCATGATGTTCAGGCCTCTCCATTCGGCTTGTTCGATCGACCGTGTTATGCCCTAAGTTCAAGTCGGGATGTGTATATATGAGTTGTGGTATGGTCCCTACTTGGGGTGAAGTATGTGGGGGCATATAATTTTGCCAATCATCTGTCTCAGCATTGACTTGCTCTTCATTCGAGTCTTTGATTCCTACAAGCTCTCGGGAGTAAGGACAGTCAGCCCAAGGTGGAAGTGGATCCGTGGTGCTAGAATATGGAGTAGGTGAGAAATGCAAAGAAGTGGAGAAGTCAGTCGAAGTTCAGACTTCATAATCGGATTGAGGTGGAGCTAACCACGGGTAAGGGTCTCCCGTGGGCGACGAAGGATACATGGAAGAATGAGAAGGTGAAGATGATCGGTATATGATCGATGAGGAATGACCAGAGGTCTCAGGGTATGGGGACCAATATCCCGACATCTTGAAGAGAAGATAATGAATGTAAGTAGAGCGAGGTAGAAAATGCGCAATTACGCAGGATAACACACACGGACAGACACGAAGACAAACGCAAGAGCAAACCCTGAATTCACACTCAACACGGTGAAGGACCCGAAATCGAGTCCAATTAATCTTGTAAATTTTAAGTGTGAATTTTCAAGCAAAGATAGCAAGGAGTTACGCGGCCTATAGGGAAGTCGGCTCAGAGCCGGATGCGTCTTCCCTGTTTAACCTGTCGCCTAAGATACCGTCGGTCCTCCCTTTCTTCGCTCCTATCTGGAGTTGGGGACTCAAAGACCGTGCCCCTATCTACCTGCAAGCAGGCGGAGGCTGACAAAGCTAGGCCTTGTCGCGAAGTACCGCTAGTTCGCCCCTGACTACCCGCAAACAGGCGGAGGCTACTTGGTACTGGTCAATGAGCTAAAAGTATCCAACTCGTGATATTTGCTAGGATCAGTTGGCCCGTGATATGGAAGGTGGGGATTTGGGCTCTGCCTTAAGGTGTTCACACACACTCAAGTACCCTCACTCAGCCTGAAAACAAGGTCGGGGTTACTCTCCCGTAAACAAGTGTCAATTTTAGTCAATTTTTTTCCAATTCAATTAGCAGTCCCGATTTTAAAGATTAGTTGTCACTGATATTAATCCACACAAGAAATCACGTCTACCGTCCAGTCCCAATTCCTTTATCCTAGGTTAGAAAATCGAGAGAGAGAATCGGAAAAAGCCGATGCAATCGAGAAAACGATGATGAATGCTTGAGTAAGAAGACTTACAGTGCCTCCAGCTCTCTACAATGCAGGATGCAGTACTGAAATGAAATTTTTACACTAAATGAATGCAGACGATGAAAAGCCGCTCCTAGACAAGTAGTTCTATTAGCGAGTGAAGAACAAGTTGATTTGGCTAAGTCCTGCAGTCTAAGTGCGTCTTTTATGTGTGATGTGTGGTCCTACTGATTACGAGCACAAGCAATTCCTAGATTGGCTCGGGGAGCCGCTAGTGCAAGCTAAGTTACATTCACCCACACAACACACAGGGACACAGTTCCACTATTTTTACACATGCGAGAACCCAAACGGGAACCGCTGGAAATGATGCGAAAAATGTGGAAAATGATTGAAATTTACAAGTTCTCTCAATTCACTCAAAGAATAATGTCGATTCCTCGAAGCGTCTTCGACTCCTCGCGTTCCTCGCACAAAAATAATTTCGATGTCAAAGAGAGAACGACTCGAAAACAATGCAAAACTTTAAAGAACGGAGAAATATTCACAAGAAAAACCGGGGGTCAGACTACCCGGGGAAAGAAAATCAAACACTCAAAAGTTAACCTAAGCCGTGCCTCCCCGGCAACGGTGCCATTTTGATAGCTGCCCCGCACCCTATGTTAATTCAGTCAAATTAATGATCCAAATTAAGTTTAAGTGTTCGTTGCAGTCGGACACGAGAGGCTAATAAAAAACCACCATTAATTAATGTCAAGTTAATTTCAAGCGGCAGATTTTTTTTTACTTGGTGGAAGTCCAAGGTCGAACTCAGGGAGGCATCTGTCTCCTTAGGTCAACTTTTAGTAAAATCCAAGTGTGAGATTTTCAGAGGGAATATTTTTGGTCTTTTTCGGGTTTTTATGCAATACACATGCAAAATCAGGCCAAATTAAACGTTAATTCAGGAAGATGGTTAAATTAACTCCAAAAATTATGAAACTTGGCCAGATTATGAAATGGGACGAATTTAAGCTACTCTAATTTTTTTGTAATTTTTAGACACTAAATGAATTTACTATGAATTAAACATGCAGACAGGGTGATTTTCACTATTTAATTTTTAATAAATAACAACTCACAATTTCTTCAAGAGATAAAATTATCCTAGATAGCACTAACGATAAGGAATCCAGGAAAATTGACAGATCTTAATTTCAATTGAAATGAATTTATTGAAATTAAATTGAGAAAATCACTCAACAATTTATTTAGGCCTCGATATGTGTGCAAATGACATGAAATTTTTATGGCATGTTAAGAGTACTGTCCTTAAGCTACTTTGAATTTTTAAGAATTTTTGGAATCACAGAGAATTAACTAAAAATTAAAAGGTGTCACTGGGCAAAATATTCCACAAAGCAATCAATTAATTCATTTAAAATTCCACTGAAATTACAAAAACATGACACGTGGCCCAATAGACAGAGGACAAGTTTCTCATCAAAATGCAACTTTTTAAATTTAAAAATGATGTAAAATGCAACCTAGGGATGCGTGCAAACACAAGGGTGTAAATGCAATACAGGAAAATAAAATTACATAAAGTAAATATGCTGACAGGGACTTAAGTGCAATTACCTATTATGATGGGGACTCGAGTGCAATTTCTCCACAAGGCACGTGCTCCTCACGTGGGGGCTGCTTCGCAGGGACCTTTCTACAATTATGAAAAGTCCCCAGGGCCTCTGTGCAAAATACCCAGGCCGCACGTGCTCCTCACGTGGGTCGGCCTAGGCTCGGGCGGCTTCGGAGGCTCGGGGCTTGGCTCGGGAGCTCTTGGAGGTCTGGAGTGAGGCTCGGCATAGCCTCGGGTAGTCCGAACCTAGGGTCGGGGATGAGGCTCGGTCTTCGTCGACGTGGCGTGCTGAAGACCCTTGGATCAAGATGGATCCAAAGGATGTCGGTGCAGACGCGTGGCGAGATCAGAGGCCGTCAGATCTGGATAGATCCAACGGAGCCCGTACGGCTCCAGATGTCGATGACGTGGCGGACTAAGCTCCGTTAGATCTGGAAGGATCCGACGATTGTCTGTAGCGATGTGGCTGACTCTAAACCATTCGATTAGGATGATCGAACGGCCGCGGGACCTTCTCCCTCAATGGTCCTCCGCCGCCTGCGGAAGAGATGGCGGGGCTCCGGCGATGAGGCCTTTGCTCCGCCCGTCCCTACATATGTCGGTGAAGCTCTTGGACGGTTCGGAGATGTCCCAGAAGATGCACGGAGGTGCGGCGATGGTGCTGGTGGTCTCAGGGGCTGAAGAAGGGCGTCAGAGCTCTGTGGCGGTGAAGCACCAAAGGAACTCCGGTGAACTTCCGATCAGTGAATGAGGAGGTACCTGCAAGTGTTAGAAGGATAGCGTAAGCTCGTACGTGCAAGTGGAGAGGTGAAGGTGGAGTGGCGAGGCCTAGAGCGGAGGGAAGATGCTCCGACGATGGTGCTCCGGCCAAGTGGCGGAGCTGGAGCTGGTGGCGAGCGAAGTGAAGCGCCTGAATGCGTGAAGGGTATCGCGAGGAGGGGAGATTCGATGCGAAGCTCGGCGGGATGGAATGGAGGCGTGAAGATGACCGGAAGCGACAAATAAAATGCGAGAAAATCGAAGAAGAAATGAAGAACAGATCGGAGAGAGATGGAGGTGTCACCTGGGAATTGGAACTCTTCTGGGAGTTCCAGGTCGTCGCTCGAAGGGCCGGTGGCTCCCTGAGCTCAAGCA